>CM024669.1:14178568-14541068 GCA_014182725.1 Eucalyptus brandiana
GTAATGCTTCCGCATGTGCCTGGGATGTCGCGAAAATAACCCCTACCACTCATGACCCTGGAGATAGAGTTGGGGTCATGACACTCCCTCTCTCCCCCTCGGTTCACCCCCCACCACCACCTCACATCGTGCCATCACCGCCCCCATGAGCCTAAAGCCATCCGTCATCCGACCCCATTCTTGTCCCAGTTCTACAAGTACATCCCCTAAACATTGGCTAGGCCATTGTGTTGCATAGTTCTGATTTAGGTTAGGTTTTGTTCTTGTGGTTTGATAGAATCAAGCCATCTTAGGTAGACTAGAGTCACGTACTAATTTTGTATGGTTTGCTCATGATTTACTTGGGTTATGAGGTTTGAGAATAAGCGAGACTCACTATGTGATCGTCGAAGTCACAAGGTTTGTTGTTGTTAGTAGACGCAATTTGTTTATACATTCTTTTCTAGGTTTGATTATATGAAGTCATTGTTGTTATTGAATGAGGTCCGTTTATACGTCATTATCTAAATTTGGTTATAAGGAATTGTTGCCATTATTGGATATGGTTGTTTATGTGTTATCGTTTATTATTGGTTGCAAGGTTTGGTTGTTGTTTATTGGATGTAGTCCACATATACGCCATAGTTGATGCTTGAAAACACGCCCTAAGCCTCGAAGAGATTCGCATTGGTTTTTGGATATGCATGAAAAAACGCCGGGCCGAATCTCTCTCTTGGTTCGACAATATTAAGGCGTATCGTTTCCGAACCAGATTGAACTTTGGCCAATGCTTGAATGTGGCCGGTCAAGTCACGGTTCTCGTTTCATGCTCTGCATATTTTATCAACGTGGTTTTAGTAAGTCATGACATACACTTTGCTTGGCACGCCCTTGACGCATTCATACATTAGACTAAAGAAAAAGATAAGAACCGATTGTGTGCTTAATTCGTGTGGTCATATGAGGGAAACAGTCGTCGATGGATTTCAGGATGATGCCCAATGGATTTCAGGTGACATTCGCAGAGATGGTTACAAAACTATGCCCAATGAATTTCTGATGCTGTGACCAATGGATTTCAAGACGTTGTCATGTCTAATGGGATAGGATAATGCTCAGTGTATTCCGAAAGAACCAATGAATTTCAATTATAAGTCTAATAAGTGGACTTGAAAGTTGTATGATATTATGGAGTGTTATGTGATTCTCGAGCAAAATTACATTTGAGCATCACATGCATACTTTTGAAGTTATTTTATGACACGTACATATTTTATATGCTATTGTTTATGACGTGAGAGGCACGTGCATAATTTATTTATAGTTTTTTGTGACGTGAGAGGCACGTGGACATTTTAGAAGTCATTATTATAAACTTGAGAGCCACGATAATATTTTAGAAGCTATTATTCGACATGCACGGATTATAGATGCTATTAATTGTGATTTTGTGAGGCACGTGTATATTTTATATGTCATTATTTAGGGCTCAAGAAGCACGTGTATATTATAGAAGTTATTGTTCGGCCCATGTAGAATTTTTATGAGATATTTCGTAGGTTCTTCAAAGTGCGAGTATTTTAGGTAGTTGAAGACTTCCCTTCATGTGCATAGTTAAGGCAAATAAAAGATTTTACTATTGATCTTCCATAACATGTTGGCGTTGAGTTTTCGTATGGTTCCGATACGAGACATTCACTTGTATGAGGTTTAGGTGATTTACTTATTGAGTTTTCAACTCATTTGTTGTTATTTCACCTTTTTTTAGACCCATAGGTTTAAGTCTTCCTCTAATCTGTTATGGTCTTTCTATATAGATAGAGGTTGAGATATTGGACATAGGGGATACAACGACCGACATTATACACAAAAGGCACACCACTACGATGTGGGTGGATGAGCATATAGGGTATTTGGTTCCCCATCTATTTGAGGCATGGTTTGCATGGGTTGACGAGGAGGTCTTTGAGCCCCTCCGTGATTTCGACAATCCACTTAGTGGCCCCGATGGTTCAATGGCAAACCCTCCTGATGGCACTATGGATGACCTCAACTACGACCCCAACTACAACCCCAAGCCCAAGCCCAAGCCATGAGGAGCTAGCTTCCTGATGGGAATCCTTTTTTTTTCTTTTGTAGTCACTCTCATAGAGGAGCTAGACTAATCTTCCTCCTTATCCTTAATCGGAAAGGCCCAACTAAGTGGACTTGTAAATGAAACTTTCCAATGCTAATGAAGCAATATATAAGTTGTGTATTTGTGTACATGTTCTCCTCACTATCCGTTTATTGTTTGTTGATTGGGTGTTATAGTTGCATACTTCCACATGTGCTTAATTAAAAGATAAAAGTAATGGAACAGCAACTCCTTCTAGAACATCCCAAATTAAATCCCGTGGATGTCGAGTTCCCACGACAGAGAAAAGGTCCAGGGCGTGACAATAGCCACCCAACTCTCCCTCCTCCTCTCTTCTCCTCTGTCAAGTGGCGGAGAAGGTGCGCCAAATGGGGCAGTGGGCGGCAGTGTGGCACCACACGGCCCACCCCCTCCATGCACCAAGGGGATAAGACCTCTTCTCTCTCCCCTCCTTCCTCATTTCCTCCGCCTTCTCTCCTCCTTCCCCCTCTCTTCTTTTTCTTCTTTCCCTTCTTCTTCTTCGGTCCCTCTTCCTCAATGCCTCTCCCCCTCCTTGTTTCTTCCCCCCGCGAGCACCACCTCCATCATCCCTCACTCCGGCAACATTTTCTCCATCCACGAGCTCAAGAAGCACAGTGAGGAGCTTCGGAAAGCTAGCCGCACCTCCACCTTCCCTTTTTCTCGACCTGCGTCGCACAGTTTTCCGCCGTTGCGGCAAGTTGAAGTTCTATTGACCTGACGATCCTCTTGCATAGAATGAAAGATAACAAGAACATACTCTTGAAGTTCCTCTATCACACTTTGAAGGGTGAAAGAGGAGGATGATGCAAATCTTGACGGAAAACTTCAATATCATTTGACTGAAAAGAGACACGGGGGGAGATGTAGGAAGTTAGGATTTCCCAGTATACTTTCCTTTCATGTTCCAATGTTCTTGTCATTTTTTGATCTCTATATAACCCATTTATCTTTCTTGGTGGATGAACAACAAAAATTATTCTAAGATAAGTTGACTAATTTTACATTTTATTTGCATTGAATTGCTGGTAATGATTGTGGAAATCATCTTCCATTGCAGTATATAAATGAGGATCATAGCCTAATTATCTACCAAATATTGTTTTAGGTGTAAATCACGCGTTGCATCCTGGCTCTTTGGCCTTTTGTGTGAGCTTGAAATTAGTCAATCTTCTCCCCTTGTTGCGCCTTCAAAATATGAAGTGTTTAACTCGGAAAAGAAAATAGAAAAAAAATAGAAATTTAATACGAATGCCTAGATACATCAGACAAAATTCAAAGGCGATTTGAGCAGTGTGGTTTAGCATGATACAGACTTTCCTTTCATACGGGTTTCATTGTATGAGCAGGAGGCTCATGCTAGAGGATTGATTATCTAATACTATTGATTTTTATTTTTTTTTAAACGCGATCATCTACTCACGTCGAATAAAAGCTTAACGATATGAAGAGTGGGACTTTAGTTGAGAAGTCAGGAAACAAGTCATCGTTTCCTGATGCCAAGAAATGCGTTCTTTTCTTCCCCATCCACTGCCGGCAAGAAGATTCTTTCACCAACTAAAGGAGACATATAGCCAAATATACAGTATATTAGTTGAGTGTTGGGTTTACACCCACAGGACATGGACTCAAAATAATTAAGTACAATAAATAAAAATTGTGCTTCCACGTGGCCCTGTGCAAGGCCTATGGTTTTTCCGCATATTCATGTCATTTTTGTGGTCATGTTATTCATTGGATTTTGGTGTCTTATTTGATTTACGGGGAAGGGTGATATTTCATATTTAAATCACATCATTACCTGATTTAAGTATTCTCACTCGCCGCTTTTATGGACAACCATATCATTGCCTTGCAAAATGCATATGGGCAAAGTGATTTGTATGCATTTCTAGAGATTAGTCTAACCGAAAGTTCCATAGCCATGAAGGATTGTTAAGAAAATTTTTCAAGTACGTTAGAATGGTATTTCAAGCCATTTTACAAAAGATTGAACGTTCAAATGTGCCAAATACCTAACTCTAGTAATTCCGAGCCCCATGTGGTAACTTAGAGTATACTGAAATTGCGTCAAAATTCTACAAAATTGATAGAATAATTAAATATTAAACTATGCATTTATCTAACAGCTTAAGTTTTTAAAATAGTTGGCAATGATCTCATACAAATTCTTGCAATGATAGAATAATTAAAGAATAAATCGTGTCTTCATCTAAAAACAACTGTTAAATGAAGGCGCGATTTAATGTTTAATTATTTTATCAGAAACACTTAAAGCTGAGAAGAGATTCAGTGTAATATTGATCCCATAGCAGCTTTTATAGCTTAAGATATATCATCTAATCCTGCATCGGCTCAAAGATGGATCTGCCGGGAGTAAGGGACAATTTGGTAGGTTGGGGCTGAAATAAAATTTTTGAAAAATGAGATGCATTTATTTCCCTTTTTTTGAAGGGGAAGGACAAACGAAATTCCCTTACAAAGAGCAAATTACAATCATATATAAAAGCATAACTCCTCAGTACGTACATGTGCATCTGACACAATCTCTATGACTTGCTGATGTTCCCACAAAGCTCCATCCTGCACAAGAGAAAGCAAAGGAATACTAGTTATAGGACAATGATAAGAGAAGTTCGTAGCAATCATTGGTCGCGTGTTATGCTGAAAGGAACTCACAGTAGTTACTTGATCTACTTCTTAAGAATTGAGCGAGAATTATTGCCAGTATAATGAGCAAAACAACGACCTGCAATTTAGACTCTGATCAGCAAGTGTTCTTTTTCTTTTGTTTGGGTTACTGCCCAGCATATTGTTTTTAGACCAGCCAAATAAATGCAAGATAAATGGCAGTAAACTCACCGGCACGAAGCCATATCTGGGTTCACTTGGAAGGATGTAAGATTTCCTGTCAAAATTCATTAAAAAAAAAATCCTGTCAAAATTCATGAAAAGAAGTAATGTTATAGTGGAAAGAACAAATTCAGTATCTATATCACCGAGAGAGAGAGAGAGAGAGAGGAACCTTTTGTTTCGGAGGCCAGCATCTCTGCAAGCCTTCTGCGTAATCTCGATTCTGCTTAATGTTTTTGTAGCATTAGGGTCATTCTTATCAACCTACATGAGCGAAAGGCGTAACATAGTGAGCAATGTCTAAGGCCATATTTAACGAACCATAGTGTGAAAGGCATGGAGATAACTGTGAAGAAAAATTTAAGATAAGGGGGCGCTGTTTTGCTCACTACAGATTCGAGATAGCTTTTACAATCTGGTTTGCTGTGTTCATTACCCTTTCTCTGCCCCAATTTAATCACCAAAGATTTTGCAGAGTAATGTTTGTTACAGATATTGCCACAAGAGACAATGTGGTCTCATTGCACAGTAATGTTTGTTACGGATATCACCACAAGAGAACATGCGGTCTCATTCTTTTCTTGTTCAGACCCGCTAATACCCTCTCTCTCTCTCTCTCTCTCTCTCTCTCTCTCTCTCTCTCTCTCTCTCTCTCTCTCTAAGTACATAATTAGAGCCACCAATGGTAGTTTTCAGAAGTTCTTCCTCATAATCCCTCAACATAGAAAATTTTTCATCAATCAGATTTCCTTCTAGTTGCTTAAAGACAAGCATTTTTGCCTCCTTCACTGGCTAAGAGTAACATCCCCAGCATATTCCTGCTTCAAAGTTTCCTTCTTGTCCCTCTGTTTCCACCTAGGAAAGCTTATTATCCTAGCTGCATATCTTTTGGCAATCCGTGAAAAAAGTAACCCAAGTAATTCTAATTTTTTGATAGCATTTATGATAATCTGCAAACGTCTTTAAATGGAAATGATGGTTGTATTTATCATGTGAACAATAAATGAACCAAGGACAACCATCCCCATTGCACACAACCTTGACTATTGTTCTGTCATTCTCTATAAAGTTGATTGATATCTCTATACTGATCAATTGAGTAGTTAGTATCGGCCTCCCAAACTGTTTGAGGCCAAAAAGGTCATACTAATACCGAGCACAACGCAAGGTGATTGTGCACGTGTCGTAAGCGGGGTACCCACTTCTCCTGCTTTTTGCATGATCTCCTTCATCCCCATTACTTCCATGTATAAAGCTCCCACAGTCGCTTGAGTCAAAATACACTGATTCATTGCCACCATTTGCTATTTCTTCCACTAATCTAGATCTTTCCATAAATGTATCTCCTGCAGGTGGAACCAACAAGCAGATGTTTCGCTTTGTTCTCTGCCACTCTCACTTCTCTCAACGTTCTTCTTCTGGAATCTCTGAAATATTTTCTGACAGCTGAAAACTCTTCATCTTCATCATCTAAAAGCCACTTTTCTTGAAAGAATTTTACTCCTTCCTCACTATCTGAACCGTCATTAAAATTATTTCTTTTAGCCTCTAAACAGTTTTGACTTACTTCCCCTTCATGCTTCACATGTATGTTGGTACTGCTATCTCTAACGAGAACTCCTAACATGTCCCTCACACTGCAGTCATTCCCCACCAGTCTAAGACCAGCATTGAGGGGCAGCTTGGATATTAGCCCTTGCCTAGAGCTACATAGGGGAATTAACCCTCTGAGAAAGAAGTATCTAGAGATACAGGGGTTGGTCCAATGACAACCCTAAGACATTGGAAGATTCGCCCTTTTAATTGCTGGCCATGTCCTGAGCAGGAGATGCATTTTCAAGAAGAAATAACTAAAAATTAAAGATTCGCCCTTCAGCAGTTTGCTTCCAACAAATCAAGCTAACACAGGTTATAAGGTCTAGTGCGTTTTCAAGAAGAAATAACTAAAAATTAAAGATGATAAGTGCACGAGAATAGATTACAAGATGTGCATGCTACTTCCTGACTTTCATACCTTGGACTTCAGCATACAAGAAAAATCATAGAATGCACCATAAACGTCAGCCATTGTTCTTGTACGATCGATAACTTTAGCAGTAAGACCTGAAAAGTATAGGTACAGAAATGGAATCACTAAGGGACCAATATCTTCGAGCATACACAAAAGTAGAGAGAGTCATGGATAGACACTGCCATGACAAATGACGAATTATGAGAACAGGAAGCAAGGCCCTATGAATGGTCTCGAACTAATGAATGGTGAGTCTCACAAGCCATTTCCATCTTGCCTCGATCTAGTTCTTCAGTAAACCTCATTATTTCCTCGTGTCTAATGGCTCAGTAAAACTATTTTACGAATGCCTAGTGCCATTGAAGTTCTTCAGCATGCCTAATCATTTCATCTAGTCTAGGATAGCTATAGTTTCAATGATGAAGAAAATATCAGCAAATCATTTTCTTACCTCGCCTCATCTTCACTACGCCTTTGAAAACTTCAATATTGTTGTAGCATAAAGCTAATGTTCCAATTGCCATTATCTAGAAACAGTACAAAAATGTTGGCAAAGTAGCTTCTCCCAGATAATCAAAAGATTAATGGCATAGACAAGAAAATAGCAATCTTAAATACCATGAAAGCAAAACAACCATGTACAGAAAGTCTTAATGAAGAGCAAATTCAGCAAAAATTCATCATGGTAGGAAAAGTTTTCAGAATCAATGTGCGAAACCAATATTAGAGCAACCTTTTTCTTTAATGCAAACTAGTGTAGACTAGTGTAGGATGCACAAACATGTGTGAAAGGAGAGAGAAGGGGACAATTTGCGTCTGAGCGCACGCTGTGCGCGCAAATGTGCATGAGAATGTGGGTGGGGAGTAGTGCACACAGTGAGCTCGTAGTATGTTCGTGAGAAAAACTTTCAAAGGAGATCTTATTATAGAGCCGAAATTTGAATATCAATAGCTACCTCCTATATTTTAAAAAATATAGGAACGCAACAACTTTTGGTCGAAGAGAAGCACAATGTTGCCTTGAAGAATTGACCATGTACCTGAGGAATGGCACAAAACCGGAATATAGAAGGATCCCCTAAAGCAGACATGTAGGTCAAACAGTCTTCAACATGTGTCAAAGCATTTGTGACCATATCATTCAAACATCGCACTGCCTTCTCTGAGTTCTCCTCACACTTCAAGTCCTATATAGATGGGGCCAATCAAAGAATAGAGAAAATAAGGATGTGCATGCAACATGTTATTCAGCACTATAGGTGAATAATATCTCAATTCACCTACAAACTGGGTGAAGGAAAATCGACTTCATATAGCAAAAGGCTTGAACAATCTACTTAAGCACTTAATAGTCATTAATCATGTTGAAGAGGCACACCTCAAGTTTGTTTACATATTTGCTCCAAATTTGATGAGGCCAAAACATGCGTGACTTTGGAATCTCATTGATATCCTCCAAATAATCTCGAATAATGTTTGTTTTCTGATTTTCGCATTCAAAAACAATGTCAGAAATCCAAAAAATAAAAAGGTGGCAATACACATGAAACTTAGTCGTCTTTTTAACCACCTGTAGAAACAAACCCATCGAATTAGATAGAGAATCTGGTGCCAGATCTTCAGCTCCCGAAGCATGGAAAAGCTTTGACAAACCTAAACCAACAAGTCCTGCCACATAGTGGCAATATTCATCGTAATCATCAATTGTTTCCACCTGCAATGAGGAAGAAATTAGTGAACTTTTTGTAAAATAAGTAATTGAATGACATATAAACAGATTAATCTCCACTCAAGCAGCTCTTCTGGAAGGCGCAAGACTACAACTAGCATTGAAATGCTTTGTGCAAAAGAACATTGCCAGCTCTTTTGATCAAACTTGTTTCAATCCAACCTGATCAGTTACCATAAAGCAGACGAATAGTAGAGTCAATAGTGAGTTGATAAGCCAGTGGACCTTGGAAGATGGAAGAATGGTCATTTAGGCCAAATGATAAACTTCTAGATGCCCGAATAAACTTCTAGATGCCCGAAGTTTTTTTTTTTATATATAAGTAAGTGAACCCCGCAAGGAGTTGTACCAAAGAGCTAAGATCAAACCCTTACTCCAGCACGGTCATAGTAAAAGGCAGGATGGGCTACCCATTGGAGGCAAGTATTCTCCTCATGTGAAGTATATGCACTTGCTCAATATTGAACTAGTCCAAGTGCAACCAAGTACTGTAATCTTTGTAAAAGGCTTGGCTACTTGTCAAGGTAAGGTCTTGGAAAATATCACAAGTGTCACATAGCATAGATCACAAACCTCTTTGCAAATAAAGTTTGCCATTCCTACTCCCATCCTTTTAGTAATATCCTCAATAGCCTCTTGGTAACTGCAAGTATAATCAAAAGCCACGGTCTATAAAGCAAAAGCAATCGATTATCAACAAGCAGAAACAGTTTGCCAAGGTTGTGTTAATTGCAGGAAAATTCTAATTTCAAGTTTGCATTCCCATTGACAGAAAAAAACTGGTTAGAGAAACATCTGGTAGACAATGATATTATCAAGTATCAGTTGTGACATTATGATGTTTAGATATGTTGGTGAAGGAAACACATATGGTTAAGTGAGTGGCTAAAGATCAGCTAGAAGAAGAGAAGATTCTGATGTCATAAAAGGCATTCACATCAAGATTACAAAGAAAAATCGTTAGTTAGTAACCTTTTCCCCAGCTCCAGGAAAGCCATGGAAACATGATGAAATTGGTCCATTAGAACCTTGTATTCCTTTGTACCACCTTAATACGACAATAGAAAATTCAAGTCAGTGAACTCACTAAAGTTCTGGGCCACTGAATAGTCCAGCTCCAACTTCTTCTCAAATGAGGTAACACAGAGAAGTGGATAAGCACCATCTACAGATTGTCATATACTAAAACAGCAAAAGACTATAACTTACAATAATAAGAATTTCAAGGTAACAACAGTCGCAACTTAAGATAGCTTTGCTAACTAAGTTCTGCATGTCCCAAAATTTGCCAGTCGAGGGAATTAGTGGCATGATGGAATCTAAATAGCTTAGAAACAACTTATTTCCCAACTTGACATTAGATATAATTTAGCAATATTTAACCCTACGCGGGGTTGTCCAATATCCTCATATGCTAGAAATATTACAAGAACTTGTCACAGCAAGAGAGCGTCTACCGTACTTTAGTATTGGTTCGTAAAAAGATAGTAAAAGAATGCACAAAAAATAAAAGTAGATGATACTATTTGTAGAGCTCCTCATGTAGAATCATAACATAGAGGCAAAATGTTGTTGATATATCTTGTTCTACGAGTGGCAGTGTTAAGAAAATGATTTCAGTCAATTTGAAGTCAATTCAAATAAAGTCACAGACACAACTACTCCTCTATGAATAACAATGTGGCAAAGATGTACAATTGCTACAGGATATTGTTAAAGATAGAATCTCCAGATAGCTCCGAAGACCAGTCTTAATGCAAAATGTGGAGCACACCAATTATTTACGCATAGAGACACACATACTTGTACAAGGAAACCGCTAAGAGATGTGAGTCCAACAAAATTTTTGTCAATATACATACAATTATTGTTTTCTGAAATTTTTGCAAAAGTTAGCAGAGGGCAACAATACTTAAGCAAGCATTTAAATACATGAAGACCAGTCTTTACATTACCAAAAACTTCAACTGGCAAGAAAGAGGTAACTGAATAGCATGTTTACTCACATGAAAAATGCCACTCCTTATCATACACGTGCTGATGAAAGGCTTTCAGGATAGGCACTTTGACATCAGTAGGTATGCTTGTGTCATCCTCTGGAAAGGTCACATTAGAAGAAATAAGATTCCAGCACCAAAACACATACTACTGTCATTATGGAGCTGGAAGCGACTATTCAACACGATGTTAAAGAGAATTAGACAGGGGAACCAAGGACTAATCCTCAAAACTGATTTTTTGTGGATTATTCAACAGATTAAAACTATAAGTCAATGTTTATCATCCAATAAATCAGCAGGGGCCCTAACAACTAGAGCATTAGCATGCTTCACTTCCATTTATGGTGGTCAGTGGTGATAAATAAAATAAAATCTAGATATGAACTACTCGCTCTGACCAACATAATAATATTTGCATGAACGTTATCAGCATAAAAAGGAAACTCCAAATGCATTCACGCTATGGCTAGTCATTGACAGAAAAAGGACAGCTCGCGCAAAGTAGCCAACCAAAGGTGCTAAAGATAAGTGTTGCAACTTCCCATAGCTAAAAAAATACGGAATTATCGAGATTCACAGAGGAATAGGTTTTCGCCTTTGAAAACACACAGACAAGAAAATGCAGCCTCAAAACCTCCACTTCCTTTTCCTGTTATGTAGAAGTTTGATGGGAAAAGTAGAGCTGCCAACTGGATAAATACATTTGAAATCAATTTGATAAACGACTGCTAAGGTTTACTGTCCCCAAAATGAAATGACAGTAATATAGGACAGATGCACTATATTTGATAGACAGCATAATATCTTGCAAATACAAGACAAAGAGAATAAATACAGAGTTATGGGACGAACCAACTGTATCAAGTGCTCGCAGGACCAAATAGAATATGCACACCTGCAAAAATATGAAAGAAATTTAAACAGATAAAACACATTGCAAGAAACTAATATAATAATTCCACTGGAACCTGCATTGGCGACTAGTAGCATTTGCATCAACTACTCTAACAGTTCACAGTTTTGCATTTGGAGTAGCAGACAACAGAAGTTAGTAGGAGAAAGTATAAAAAGAAAACAAGAAGTAACCACATGAATCTATGGATGATGACAGCATTGGCATCAAAACTAATATCACGACATTCCAGCCAACATCATACTTAGATGTGGTTCATGTCATAAGAGCCTATATTACTTCCTATGACTTTTGAATTTCAACGGTTGTCTAGGATAAAGTAACTAGCTTCCAATGACCATGTAAAATTGGTTAGATAATAATGTGTACTTCCACAGCTGATATTATGATTTCTAGGAATAGACAAATATCAGGTCCTGGAGCTGGTTCACTAATACTCGTGTCATCTTCTATGACTAAATTGTTATTATATCCAGTTCATCAGAACTGTTAGATCCAGTTGCCACATGTGCCACACGCATGCTATCAAACAGTATGAGTAAAGCCAGGGCAGCCAAGAAACATTCCAAACATTGACACATGATATAGCCTCCCTGCAGAATCTCTCTTGAGAAAGAAGGAGAGAAAAACCTATAATTTATTTCGCTAGGAATGCAGAAACAATAATACTAAAACAGCAAAACCCTTGGAGGAGGAGGAGGAGGAGGAGGAGGAGGATGGACTCAAGGAACCTCCTCCCATCAACTAAATGCCAAAATCACGGAAACCTTGTGCTTAAGCTGATGAGAGAGAAAAGCGTAAGCTTGGAATACTCCTTCTAACGTCAAGGTCTTGCATCAAGATCATGCATTGACCCTCTACTAGAATGCCTCATTAAACTGTTTCGGGGCCTTTCGGCACGCCACTCAAGCCACAACATACAGAGAGATGTACCCAAATTCATCTTTGCAGAATATTTATGGATCACTGACTTTAGCTAAGCCGTTGTGCCGGCTGTCTTCGGCAGATAGTCTAGAATTAGCAATTTTTTTCCTGATTCTCTCATATTGCTCCTCCCTTCATGATATGGCCAATTTGCTTACATTTCCTGATCGCTGATGCACTGCTCACTGAGCCATAGAAAAATTTCTCGTGGCCCCAACAGATAAAAAAAAGAAAAGAAAAGAAACAGAAAACAACTTCGTTCCCATTTAGCAGCAAAAGGCGGAGTCAATGCATCCGAAATTCATCACGGCATTGCTGAAACACCACAAACGGACATATTCAGCGATCACGCATCCACAAAAGCTCAAAAATGCTCATCCACCCTGATCCGCAATCCAATTCACGTATCATCACCACGTCCCGATCGTCCAAATTTCTCGGAAACGAAAAAACGAAAGAAACAAAGAAAGAGAGAAAGAAAAGAACGGACACGGACCCATCACGAGAACGTGGAGATCGAGAACCGGCGCTCACCGCATCGCGGAGCTCGGTGCCGAGCTGTTGGATGACGAGGCCGAAGCTCCGGGAGACCTTGTGGAGCATGGAGTAGCAGAATGCCCAGTGGGGCTGCGGGGGGATCTGTTTCTCGGCATTGCTCGCCGCCATCTTCAGCTTCATCAGCGGGTAGAAATCCCCCGGGTGCCTCAGGATCGCTCCCCAGCT
Source organism: Eucalyptus brandiana (assembly GCA_014182725.1). Taxonomy (NCBI): domain Eukaryota; kingdom Viridiplantae; phylum Streptophyta; class Magnoliopsida; order Myrtales; family Myrtaceae; genus Eucalyptus; species Eucalyptus brandiana. The sequence continues at coordinate 14,191,856 of CM024669.1, forward strand.
CCCCATTTTCTGTGTCTCTGTTTCTCTCTGTCTCTGTTTCTCTCCCTCTGTTTTTCTCTCGATGAAGTTGGAGATGGGAGAAAACAGAGGTTCATGAATTCCGGTCGGAATGACAATGCGGGGAGGTTATTGTACGGCCATTGGAAGCTGAACGGTCTGTGGAATTGGAACGAGCACTGCCGAATGCCCCCGAAAACGTGGGTGGGGGAGGGGTCGGATCGGAATGGCGACGGTATGATATGGGGACAAACCAGACGGTTCCTCCGACAATGACTCGCGCCGAAACATGCCTTTTTTATTTCCTTGTTCCCAAAAGCCTTGAATATGTATATGGGATCATTGGCGTAAAACTTTTTTGTATCATCAAAATCCTTAAATCATATCTTTCGCAACACCAATTCTACGTCAAGCTCCATTTGCCCATTTTGTCCACACAAGCCATTCCATCGAACTGGGCAGAACCGTGGCGAAAGTTCTTTTTTCTCACGGCTTGTTCGTATAAGTTTTGAGGTATTCATGACACGAAAAAAAAGTTGGAGAATTGGGTCACGTTAAAGAAAGTTTAGGGTATTTCATGATAGAGAGGATATATTTGTACCCATGAATAATTTGAGGATCTTTGAATGGTAGACGAATTGTATTCTTGTCGCAAGGTACAAGTTTGGTTGAGATACTATTGGAGATACGCTTTTTTTCTGATTGTTCTAATTGTGGAATGATTGATTCAATCAATTCATAAGATCAGATTTACAAATTATAGAATAGGAAAAAGCTATCTTATATATTCTTTCCTACTTTTTGTTTTTTCTTCCATTATAAATGGACTTGTAATATATGTACAAGAAGATACGGGTGACTACAATTACATTCTTCCTCCAATATTAACAATTCACATCATGGTGTCAGGAAGTTGCTCGTGCAATAAAATATCAAGTTTCCATTCTTGAAATTTTTTGGGGATTGTGTGGTCACAGTAGATTATCTAATTAATAGCATGCCAAATTGTGTTCTTGAATGACGAACCCCAATTGACATGCTCTTCAAGAAATAGCCAGAAATTCATCATCTAAGAGTATTTGGCTGCTTATGCTATGTAGTAACTATGGTCCTTCAAATAAGATGGATCCTCGTGCAATTCCATGCATTTTTATGGGATACCTTTCTTCACAAAAAAAATTATCGAGTTACGGAGATATTCATAGGGCATTTCTTTCTCAACCAAGATGTCATCTTTCATGAAGATGTATTTTCATTCTAGGAGTTGGAATCTTCATCTCAATCATCTATCACAACATCTGACTACCGTCCGTTCTTATTAGAATAAGATTTTTGACGAATCCCCATTATATCTTTATTGCACCAGAGTCTACACCATTTGTGCCAGCTATTTTTCCATCTTTGAATCGAGAGATTGGATCACCAATATTATCAACCAAGGAGAATGATTTACCTATTTCATTAGTGGCACCCCCACAACCATCCATTAATGATTTTTGTTTGCCGATATTCCTAAACGGACTCCTATAGAACCACCTCGACATTCTAGACACTATGTCCGTGCCCCTACATGGACCAAGGTTTACACATGTCCGACTTTGGATTCTCCAAGTACTTATTACCCTACATCGTTTTATGCCTCATTTACTAGACTATCTTTGGGGTAAGTACACTATCAATGTCAAAACTTGTGTATGATGCTCACTTTGGTGCCAAAACTTTATTTTGGATCACTTAAGTGCCAAATCGAAGGAAAAATTATCACTTTGATACCATCGGTGAGAAATTCTAGCCAAAATGATTATGTGGCTTTTATATTTAAAATAAAAATCGACATGGCTTTTAAACGATGTCATTTTCCATTCTCCTTAAGAAAACAACGTCATTTTGCAGTCCTAAGTGGATGGCCTCACAAAAACGACGCCGCACAACTCATTTGGGGATTTTTTTTTTATTTGGGATTGAAATTAGGTTTTTTGGTCCGATCCTCGCCCAACGCCGACTGCTATCGCTCGGCCTCTGTCATAGTAGCACCATGTCCCAATCTCCGTAACATTTCACCAGCTTCAATGTCTTCAAATTTTTCGAGCCGATGATCAGTAGACCAAAGCACTGTATGTTGTAGAGCTCCTTCATGCAAATTGCTTCGAGGGAGGCGAAAGCCGCACCAGGCCCAATCGGCTCTACCGTAGCACCTTCAGTGGGACTCCGGAGCCGCTTCACAAATAACTCTTCCAGGGAGGCGCAGTGATCAATCACGGTGTTCATGCCTTTGGCTCCGAGCGCACAAGATCCACACGAGAGCTTCCTTAGCCCCCGGCAATTGCTCGTGAAGACCGCAATCCTCGTGTCTGTGAGCGCACGGCAACCTCGCAACCTGAGGCACGTGAGGTTCCTACACTTGAGCGAGATCAGCACAAGCGCGTCGTTGCCGATGCTCAACGACTTGCGGTCGCCCTTGAGCACAAGCTTCGTGACCAAGTCGAACCACGTGAACAACGCCGAGACCGCGTCCAGCAGCTCCGAGTGGGCATAGGGGGTGAGCCTCTGGCAACTCTGGTCTTCAATCGCGAGTTAGCAGCGGCACACAAGGGAGCATCGGCCCCGATCGCTAGAGCCTAGGTACTGGAAGCCCCGAGCGCCGGCCAGATCACGGCCTTCAACTTGGCCGCCGAGTGGCCGTGGTCGGGGTCAGGGTCGGAGTCGCGGCCGCCGAGCACAAGGGCCGTCGAGGAAGGCGACTGGCCCATCACTGGCAAAGGCAGAGGCAAGAGATGTGGGTGGTTGAAGGGGGAGGAGGGAAGATTCAAATGGCTTATCTTCTCTCTCTCTCTCTCTCTCTCTCTCTCTCTCTCTCTCTCTCTCTCTCTCTCTCTCTCAATTTGGGGATTTAGGGTTTTGAATTGGGGGAGAGACACTAAACGGTGTCGTTTTGTTGTTTAAATGCTAACTGTACTCTCCGGCGAGCCACATTAGCTTCAAAAATTAATAAAAAAGTGTCACGTCGGATTTCCGGCCAACCAGATCGGTGTTGGCACTGAAATGATCATTTTTCAAAAGTTTTGGCACTTAAGTGATCCAAGATAAAGTTTTGGCACCAAAATGAGTACCGTACATAAGTTTTGGCACTAATAGTATACTTACCCCGACTATCTCCATAACACATGTTGTATTAGTTGCCTATCAAAGGAACATGAACCATCTTCTTATACTGAAGTGGCACATGATCCACAATGGTAACAGACCATAGAAGCTAAGTTGCAAGCACTCATTGAGAATCATACTTGGGATTTTGTACCTCTACTTCCGCACTAAAAATCAATTAATTGCAAATGAGTATATAAAATTAGCTACAAGGCAGATCACTCCACAGAACGTTACAAGGCTTGCTTAGTTGCCCAGGGATTTAAACAAATGGAAGGTTTCAATTATCATGAAACTTTGTCCCCAGTCACTAATAAAGTAATTGTTCATTCTTTCTTATCCATTGCCACATCTCGTAATTGGCAACTACATCAAATGAACGTTCACAATACTTTTTTTCATGGTGACCTTGATGAGGAAATTTATATAGAACTCCCACAGGGTTTACAAAGACCAAGGGAGTCTTGAGTGTGTTGTCTCCGTAAATCTCTATATGGACTAAAGTAGAATTCTCAACAATGATATGCAAAATTTACCATTGCACTCACAAATGCAGGTTTCCAATATTCCAAACATGATTATGCCTTACTTACCTGAACCCAAGGTACCTCATCGATTTATCTATGGATATATGTTGATGACATATTTATCATGGGAAATGATCACTTGGCTATTGGAAATTTTAAAAAATACATGCATTCTACTTTCCACGTTAAAGATTTGGGACCCAAAAATATTTTCTTAGCATTGAAATAACTCGGTCCGACAAAGAAATTTGTCTCATTTAGCAGAAGTTTGTTTTGGAAATTGTTTCAGAGGTAGGACTATGGGGATGCAAGCCATTTGTCATGCCAATTGAGCAAAATGCCAATCTAACAACACATGAACATAATGTGGGTTTATCATTATCTAATGAAGATGCATTGCTTAAAGATCCATCAAGATATTATTAGGCTGCGTTTAGCAGCCGGGATAAAATTCGAGGTAGGATATGATTTATCTTATCCTACGTTTGGTACTCGCTCAGGATAGGATAAAATCGGATATAAGGGGATATAGGCCATAATAAAATAAAGATGGATAGGATTTCTAATGTCCATAATAGGAAAGTTATTTTTCTCGAATAAAAACTTATTAAATTAACAAAATTGAAATTATATTTCAATGTAAATAATATTTGAATTCTAATTTAAGAAATTAAAAATTAAAAATAAAAATTTATTTTTAATTAATCTTATTTTAATTTATATATTCAACTTTAATTCTATCTTAATCTATAAATTATATATATATATATATTAGGTATTTTTGTATTTTAGATATGTTAGTATAATTTACTATTTGATAAAATTTTATTAGAGAATGATGAAAGAGGAAAAAAGAAATAATAAAGAAAATAATATAAAAAAGAGGAAAAATAAAATAAAAATAAATTAAGAAACATTATTACGAGAGATTTTCATCATCTCTGTTTATGAACATTTAGGTTCATTTACAATGATATGTCGTTTATATCAAAAAAATGTATATGATATGATGTGAATATATCCGACTTTAATACCGCAATTCACCAAACATTAGACTAGATATAAAAAAATCATAGGATTTCATATCATATCCTATCCTATCATATCATATCAAGTCATATCCTAACTAGAAATCCAGACGACCAATAGTAAAAGAACACTTCAAGTGCCAAAAGTTGGCACAAATTGACACTTAATTGCCAAAACTTACGAAAGTGCCACTTTTTATGAAAATGGGATACTTGTGTGCCACATCAGATGAGCCTTGCCGGAAATCCTATGTGGCATTTTTTTTATTAATTTTCTCGCTTACGTCGTTCACCAAGATGTTGAATCAACAAAACACACACAAAAACGATGTCGTTTTGGTATAATTTAAATTTTAATATAATATAAACATTAATTAAATTAAATTAAATTTTAAAATAATAATAATAATAATAATTAGAGGAGGAGGAGGAAGGCAGCCGACGGCCGAAGACTAAGCCCTCCTCGTCGTCGCCTCCCCGCCATCGCTAGAAGGTGGGGAGGGTCGACTAAGGCCACCAAGCCCCGGCCAAGGGTTGGCAGCCCGATCGATCGGCGGCAAGGGCACCGCATGCCCTCGCCCGGCCAACCCAATGGTCGTCGCCCTGTTAGGGGGTAGCCCTAGTGGGCGGCGGCCCTTGGGTCGGCCGAACGAGGGCTAACGACCTCGTCGGATCGGGCAAGAGTCGCAAGCCTCGCTTAGATTTGGGGCGAGGGCACGCGGGCACCGTCGATCGGCTGGGGCCACCAGCCCTTAGCTCGAGCTCAGCGGCTTCGGCTGACACTCCCCTACCTCCTCGGCAATGAAGGGGAGGCGGCGGCGGCAACGACGAGGCCCTTAGCTGCTCGCTGCCTCCCTCCTCCTCCTTCCCCCTTCCTTTTTTTTTTAATTAATTAATTAATTTTTAAAATTTTAATTTAATTAATTATTATATTAAATTTTGAATTATATTAAAACGACGTCGTTTTGTGCGCAGCTCGCCGAAAAATTGTCATGTCAGCGTTTTGATCGGATTTTCTCGCCAATGACACTTAAGTGATCCATTTTGCTTCGATTTTGACACTTAAGTGTCACTTTTGTAATTATTTATGGAATAGAAATCTGTTCTAGAAATAGAGAAATCGAATTGCGTTACCAAATGGATTTCTATTCCAAACCTATTCCGAGAAACAGAGAAATAGAAAAGTAGAAATTTTATCATGCGCGCCCTAAAATTCTGGGACCAAATTGCTAAAGCCGATACTTCTCCTTAAGTCAGTCCAATCGAGTGTCCCAAATGAAAAGAACAAAAGTAGGATTGAAGGTCAAAGAGATAATCTCCATCAAGCACTTATCTGCCTTAAGGATATGTTAATGATTTATTTGCAGGGCCCTCATTTTGCCCAACTGCTTGAAGATTTGGTGTCAGTCTGCATAACTGAGTATGGTTTTGACGGTGAAAATACAACCCATGTGATTAATGATCCAAAAATAAAGAACATTGAGATATTCGTCATGAAGATCCTTAAGCCTCTGTTATCTGAGCTTCTTGCAATTTCATCCTTTCGTGAGGCTAAAGGTAAAAAGCAAATTTTCTCTTTCGTGTGTCTTTTGTTGATTTCATGTGTTGGCTTTTTTAAGCTATGGCAATATGTTCTTTTCAGGTCCCTAGTGATATTATGTTGATGATTACTAGCAAGTTGCCCTGCCAACTGAGAAACTCTCATGGATCCTGGGCTACACAGATCTGCAAAAGCAATGGAATCAAATATTCCAAGTTGTTAGGAGTCTGTTATTACTAGCCTTCCAACTAAGCTCGCCTCCTGATGATTCGATCTTTGCTCAAGATGTTGCTACAGAGTTGTGCAAAGTTACAGGGTCAGCAATTGATGGTCCCGTGGAGATTTCTGAAATATATCCTATTGTCACCAGCATCGCAGTAATCATTTGCATTCTGCAATCAGTTGAAGCAGTCATATGTGATGTGGATTGGGCCATTAGAAAACTGAAGGAACTTTCTCTCTCCTCTCAAATTAGAAATAAAACGAATGAAGGAGAACTTACTCTTGATGTTAAATTGGTACTGGAGGACAATTTGTTCTCTATGTCTGAAGCTGTAGTGAGAGTACTATCATCATTTGCTTTGAGATGACCAATGTTGGAAATTACTGATTTCCTAAAACAGATTCGACATTAAATCGAACCCGTAAAACGAATGCGGAAGACGAGCCCAAAAACAAACATGTATCACCAATCAAAAATATACCACGGAATCGAGCGTATCTTATTATTTATAGATTAAACACCAATGTTGAAGATCGAAGAAGAATCTGATCTCGGTCTACCAAGTTATTTTGTTTGACTTCGTTTTTTTGTTGTGATAAATGTGTGCAGACCCTCAAGCAGATCATTTACTCAAAATGGTTACAAGATTGTAGAAGCAATTGGCTCAGATAACAAAACTTCAAATTGCCCCTAGAAGATCCAAGCAACTTCTGCCAAGCACTAGATTTCAGAAACTTGTTCAATTAACTTACAAGTGACATGGTCCATGATTCTCCCGTACCCGTGAACCCTTGGGAGTGAAGCTTGGGGTTATCGAGTGAAGAGCGAGGGTGCAGAGAGGAGGAACACAACCGGTCCATAGGAGTGCCGTCGAGATGATTGGTGTTAGGAATTCTAGGATAGAAGGATAATATTACTTAGGAGCTTTAAAGGCAGGGTCGGCTTCCTGTGCACAAATTGGTCGGGAGCTGATGTCGTTCTCCTGATGAGGTTATGGCAAGCCGAAACCAGTTGTTGAGTCTAAAGAGAGCTATTGTCTCGCTTAATGGACTAGACGCCCGAGCCTAGCTAGACATGGTACCATCTCGTATGAAAAAGAGCTATTCACCGTATTGTCCATTGGAACAACTCTAGAAGAAAGGCTGCCTTTGTGAATTCCGTTCGCCAGGCACCACACGGGTTAATCCGCAGCCAAGGAAATTATCGACCTGTGACAAATGGTATCAGAGTGGGGATCCCTTTAGTAGGTCGGTGATTTGGGGAAAAGCCTATGGTTTTCCCGGTCCTATGAGGACGGAGAGTGATCGCCGAGGTCAAAGGGGCTCGGACAACGTGCGGCTCTTGTCTAGCTTCTAGGATGGCAATGGGGGCATAGGAAGGAACCGAATTACTCATTGAATGGGAATAACGTTCCTAGATCAATGGGTGAATTTTAAGAAGAAGTCTACAATCACGTTTCCACCAAGGGAGACCCTCTGTTGGCTTGCAGAAATCAGGAGAAGTTTAGTAGGTGAAAGAAGGTGCTGCCATAGGGGTGCAGTTGGCTACGGGTGCCACACTTGTCAGAAAGTACAAGTGACTGGAGATTCGTGAACAGCTTTGATTAGGAGAAGCAAACAATGAAGTGGTGTGACTTATTTTGTTGGGCGAGTATTGCCATCTATGTAAGTCCCAAGAAGTGGCATTGATGGTTAGAGAAACGCAAAGAAGTGACAGAACAGCCCGTAATGAGGGCATTGCGGAATCAGGTGGGGAAGTTTGACACAGTCCGTGATTCTCTCGTACCTGTGAACCCTTGGTAATGAAGTTTAGGGTTATCGAGTGAAGAGCGAGGGCACAGAGATGATGAACATAACTGGTCTATGGGAGTAACATCAAGCAATTGGTGCTAGGAGTTTTAGGATAGAAGGATAATATTACTTAGGAGCTCTGAAGGCGGGGTCGGCCTCCCGTGCACAAACTGGTCGGGAGTTGATGCCGCTCTTCTGATGAGACCATGGTAGGCCGAAACCAATTGTTGAGCCTAAAGAGGACCGCTATCTCGCTCGATGGACTAGACGCCTGAGCCAAGCTAGGCGTGGTATGATCTCATATGAAAAAAGATATTCGGCGTATTGTTCATTGGAATAATTATAGAAGGAAGGCTAGCCTGGTGAATTCCGTTCGCCAGACACCGCATGGGTTAATCCGTGGTCAAGGAAACTATCGACCCGTGACACAAGCATCCCACTTTTCAACTCTAATTTTGTGGCTGAAATGCAGAAGGTGAGTACTCTATGTATTGCCACCCTATCTAGTCTCAGGCTCCAATCATCATTTGCATTTCCTTTTCCCTTCTTTTTTAATGTTTTCTTTGTGTTTGAGTGATTTATGTGATGACTTAAGAGGCAGGAACAGCAAGAAAACACTAATAGAAGGAGAATTGTGGGAAAGATCAAAAGGGAAAATCGCTGCATCCCCGAGCTGATCTTTCATATAGAAGATTATGAGAAGTATTTAATCCGACTTAGCAAGGTCACTAAAGCGAATTTGCTGAGGCATGCTAAGCACAGCACTTCCCGGGAGGCCACCAGTATAGTTGGGGAAGAAGACAATCCTGACCACGAACCTGGCTGTTCTCGTTCTGCGGCACACGAAAACGAATCACGCGATGCTTCTGATGAAGATGGAGGAGAGGAAAATGTCATGTCTCCGGAGTCGGGCTCTCATTTGTCTGCGGATGAATCTGTTTCTGACGAGAAAGGTAATTCTCTTCCCCTAGTCAAGAGGATGAGGAAAAATGATGAAGATTAGCTATGCTCTGTCAGAAATATACTGGGATAGAATGGCACATATTTGGCAGATCATTTTGTATGAAGTAGAGGATAGAGAGAGAAACAGAAGGTAAATTTATCAAATTCGCTCAAATACTATGTCAATAATTTCTTAGCACTTCAACAAGTCAATCTCGAGCTATGTTGGAGATCAATTTTTGCTTAGATTCAATATGGAGTCTAGCTTTTCTGCCATTCTCAACTTTAGGTTTTTATCCATTCATTCATAGATATAGATACAGAAGATGCATACGACGTCAATATGACAGCATAAGCCTCTATTGCAATAATTACACTTTACCACAACTGATTCAGTTCATACACAATAGAGAACATTACCATTTACTGTATTTTATACATCATATAATACCTAACGGAGTAACCTGTGCTTGCACGGATGGAATCTTTCTTTATTTGTTAAATGAGATCAGACATTAATTCTTTTAATTTGTTTGGAAATGGTTGGGTATATACACTTTTTGGCACCTTTTTATTCAACTATTAATTCTTTATATTATGTAACTATACCATCACATGAAGGAGTGAAATTGAGTCAAGCTACTCAGTAGTAACTAGGGCTCAATTTCGTGATTACCTGAGGTCGACTAATATGATTTCTGGTCAAGTGAGCTTCTTTGAACATCTTGTTGAGTCAAGCTCAAGCTCACTATACTTAGGTGAATAGGTTCGTGAACCTAATCAAATTTCTAGTATTCTTTTTAAAATATATGTTATTAGCAAAAGAAATAGACACATATATCTTCAAAATTACATAACATAACAGGATGATTGGGCTTGAGTTATTTATTGCTTGATATAATAGCGCCAGGCTGAGTGCAACTATTTTTATTAGTTTATGTTTTTTATCTCAATATCTTTTGCCTACTTTTTTAGGTAATACTGATTTTTTAAAAATTTTAGTTTTTACTTCTGGTAGATTTTTTGTTTAACATTTAAATTGTTCATAATAATATAGTTAATTTATTAATTTCACACGAACTTTGTTTACGTGATAGTGCTAAATTTTAGGTTTTCTTTTGAATAACTTTCTGTTTGATATCTACTTTTTCCTAATTATGTGATTAATTTATTTAACTTTCTAAAATTTAATTTCGTAAAGGATTTTTGATTTGATATGTTTAAAATGAAGTGTTGTTCATTTTTCTATTTTCCCATCAATATTATTTTGCTCTTTTCCTCAATCGGGGGGTCTGGGGTTTTTATTGGCCACATTTTGTAGTTGCACCCTAGACATATTGCCAAGTGGCAAAATTGAGTGAAAAACCCACGAACCTTCAAAATACTATTTTCTTATAGATAGATAGATAATGTCTCATGTTTCATGGTGTACAATGCAGTTTGTTATTCTTTTCTTACAAAATAAACTAAAGTTTGTAACCTAAGAATTAAAAGAAACCATCGATGAATTCGTATCTTTGCATTAAATATTACACCTGGACAAAAACAAAATTATTCCTACCAAAATCTAATGTCCGGTAATCGTTAATATGTACTAAGAAATTGAAAGATCTTTACTTAGTAATATTAACTCCAAATATTTTATTGATCATAAAAATATCTGCTATTGCATAATCAATCCGGTCTATCCAAGTGTACAGTAATCTGACAGGAGAACTTGTTTCAACTTAGGATAATAACCTCATGACTTGGTCTTAGTCAGATATTGAAGAATAGAATGTGATATGATGACATAAGATGCCATATCAACAATTTGATTTTGGAAGCTTTTATATTCTTGTGTTGTCGGTGCTCAATAATTGAAATTGGTAACCTTAAATTTCAAAATGATTGTCTCAATCTGGGCGCTTTTGTCAGCATTGTGCTTGTTAAATTGATTAAATATTGTAGCCGAAAAGATAATTTATGACTTTTGTTATAATTTGTGTTTATTAATATTCATATAAAAATGTAATATATAAACCGAAAGAAATTTTGCCCCAATGAGGAATGTTGTTACAACTAGGTTCAGTATTCAGCTTACTAATAAAAGGAAATTTACATTAGTAACAATTGCCATTTACTCGGTTTACTAATATTAACATAGATTATTAACCTATAAAGCGAAAATTAACTGCAAATTAAATTATTTACTATAGGGTAAATTACTTCCTCTTAGGTTATGTTACTACTTTGAAGATAAGTTTCTCTTATATGATATAGACATCTACTTGTAATTGTCACAATGTCAATTACACCTATAATTAGTAATTTACGTTTATGAATAAAAAATTCACCAAGGAGTTCGTAACAAGAAATTATAGCTTGGTAATTAACCAATACCATAGTAAATTACCTTAAAGGTTCTCTTCCAACCAACCGACATTATTTACAATCTCCCTCCTATCAAGAATTACTACATCTACCAACATGTGAAGATATTTAGAAGACTCATGAAGCTTCAAGAAGGCTAAGGAACGTACCTCAAGCTAAGTTGGTCCACGTAAGATACCAACTCATTGAGATACCTACGTGTTTGTGTCCAAGTGGTGATGATGTGTCATGAATGGAACCTCTTCATGATTGTCCACGGATTACCCGCGATTCGGTCAAATGTGCTCATCTATGAGATATGCTATTGACATTACCATCTAAAGCATCTAGGAACAAATAATAATCTTTGGTTATTATCTAGTAGAACAACATTGTATTCTATATTCATCGCAAAAACATTTCATACTCTTACCATTCCACTTAATAAGTATACATGAAAATAACTATTGTGCAAAACTGATTAACCTTACCGATGAGTTTGAATTTAGACATATCACAAGTTTTCTCAAACTCTAATACGGGGTTAACTTTAGTTCATCTACATAGTTAAATTTAAAAAATCTATGGTTTTTACAGAATCTAATAACACCAGCCATGTATCACATCATCACATGGAACATAAATAAGAATAATAATGACGAATATGTAGTCCAAAATCCTCAAAATTCATCTCGCAACTATAAGCTGATATCAAGTAAAAAGTTCAAACTTAACGGTGACTTTAGTTTCGCAAACAAATCACAAGAAAGAGCGGTTGTTTCTTTCCCATCGTCTTTCTCTAGGGATGGAGATAGACAGATTTCACTTTCTTTTTTCTTTCCCATTTGCCAGGTTGCACTTCCTTTTCTTCTTTTTGGATTTCTTGCGATTCTCTCCGCTCGGAACTTGCTCAACTTCAACCGCAGAACTCCTGTTCATCACAGAGAAGGAAATCCCAAATTTAGAGAAGGTGCATCGAGTACATTTTTTCCTCGTCATAAGGATTGTTTAACCACCTTCATGAGTGTCGACCCAACCAACCGGTGCTTGACAAGAGAATTAATACAAATCCGTTCATAAAAGCAAGCAGAAAGGTCATTGCTCAACAATTATTCTTTGGTTATGCACGCTTAACTATCTGCATTGAGAAGCCATAACAATTACAGTTCCAAGATCCTTTATATTTCTTTTCCAAAAAACCTAGAAGAGGCCAAGGCTAAATATGTCTGAGCAATGGCCATTTTAAAATGTATCAATTGTGTTCGAAACGGCGTTTATAAAGAATCAGGGGGTCTTTTCAGACATATTACTTAAAAAGAAAAATTATGAACTTTTCCTGAGGGCTTTAAAAGCAAAATCATATTATGAGAATGCTAGTAGAGTCTTTCAAAATATAAATATGTGCGGAGTCATTGACGGGAATAAAGATAGTAAGGGGCCTCCTACAAACGGATGTTTTTCATTATTTCAAGTGGGGTCCAAACTCTGGTTGCTACATCACGTCTGAGATTACACCTAGGACACCCAGCTACATGATCAATGCATTCAACCAAATACTATTATATATGTGAGTTTGGATTATGAAAAGCCAATAAGAACATGAAAACATAAAGCTACTCACTTCTGAGTTGGATCATCGGCTTTTGGTTCTTTATCTTCCTGCCATGCTTGATTTTGCATCTCTTCCTCCATGAACTGCAATTTCCTCTTTATTTTATTTGCAGAGCTGATTCCAATGTAACGAAATGTTAGATCAAATCATATGCTTCCTTGTCTATAGAAGGCCTTTTACTTTTGTTGAATAACTAAAACAAAAGTTTCATGTCTCACTATAGTCAAGAGTCCAGTCCTTAACTACTTATCTTTGGTTTTTTGAGACGGTACATGACCTTTCAAACTGAAGTGGGTGTCAAGCTGAAGCATTTCCAGCATATAAATGACTTCTCTTATTGTGAAAAAAGTAAAATAGGTAACATATTGTTAAGTCTCAAATTCAGTCAATTACCTTCCCGGTTTGCCGTCAACAGCAGGAGACAAACTTTCAGAACATTTCACGGCAGTGTTTCCATCTTGCTTTTGCTTCTTCCTGGCAACATCTAGCGGTGTCTCCATGAGTACATCTGGGATCTTAGTCTCCGAGTCCTTCGCAGAAGACATTTTCTTAAGTGGAGAAGATACAAAGAAATCTTCACCATCAGGTTCTGATGACCGGGCTCCAGGATTCTGATGGGGTAAGCTATTGTCCTTCCTTTTCTTTTTTTTGGACTTCTTGCAATTCACTCTACTTAGAGCTTGCTTAATTTCAACAGCAGATCTCCTATTCATCACAGATAAGAAAATCCCTGGTAAAGTTCAATTTTTCCTTGTTATGAGGATCGTTTAATCACTTTCATTACTGTCTAGGCAACTGACCAGTGCTTGCCATGAGACCTAATACAAATCGTTTGCAAATGCAAGTACAAAGGTCATCGGTCCACATTTACTATTGAAGTATTCATGCTTAGCTATCTGCACTAACAAGCCATAACAATGAGAGTTTTGCTCGTAGGCATCAAGCACAATCATTTTGAAAAATTTCTAGTACTTCAATCTTTCATCATATACATATGTGTGGGGTCACTGAAATTAATAAAAGGTAGGAAGTGGGGGACCTACGAATGGAGGTCTTTCATTATTTCAAGATGGGTCAAACTCTCGTTGCTACATCATGTCAAAGATTACATGTGGAATGAACCCTAGGACACCCAGCTATAGGATCAATGCTTTCAACCAAGCATCGTTATATATGTGAGTGTGGATAATGAGAGGTCAACAAGAACGTGAGGACATAAAGGTACTCACTCCTTACTCGGATCCTCGGCTTTTGGTTCCTTATCTTCCTGCCATGCTTGATTCTGCATCTCTCCCTTCACAATATGCAATTTACTCTTCATTTTCATTGCAGTGCTGGTTCCAATGTATCAACGTGTTAGATGAAATCATGTGCATCCATGTGTATCTGATTTTATAATATTTATAGGCAGGCCTTCTGCTTTAGATGAGTAACTAAAACATAAGTTCCTGTCTCACAATAGTCAAGAGTCCATTCCTTAACCACTTATCTTCAGTTGGACATTACACAAGCTATTCAAATTGAGATAAGTGCGAAGACGAAGCATTTCCAGCAAATCAATGAATTCTCTTCTCGTGGAAAAAGTAAAATAAGTAACAAATTGTTAAGTCTCTAATTTAATAAATTACCTTCCAGGTTCAATGCCAACAACAGTAGGAGGCAAAGGTTCAGATGATTTCACGGTGGTGCTTCCATCTTGCTTTCCCTTCTTCTTGACAACATCTAATGGAGATTCAATGACTACAACTGGGACATTTATTTCTGAGTCCTTCGCATAAGACTTTTTCTTAAGTAGAGGGGATACAAAGAAATCTTCCTCATCGGATTCTAACAACAGGCCCTCAGAATTCTGTTGTGGCAAGCTATTGACCTTATCAGATTCACTTTTTTCATGCTTTTTCCTAAGTCGTCGACGATGGTCTTTTCCCTTTCTTCCTTTCTTGTGGTTTGGTTTCTCCTCCTCTGCTGTTAAAAATTCACATTGCAAACACGCCATATAAACTTTCTCCTAAATTGAATATGCAAAACTGAGCATAATGAGAGCAACCAACATATCTGTACTTGTCCATGAAATGCCATCATACGAATATAAGAAGGAAAATCAACTTGAAATTTCAAAATCAAGAATGCTAACAACTATAAAATAAAATCTGGCATGGTGCGAGATCCTACAACATTAATGAATCCATAAGAAACAGAATAATAATACAATATGACAACTCTATCACGGTGAAGGCCAAAGGAAAAAAACACCAATGACATCACATGAATATAAGAAGGAGAAGCAATTTCACGATTTTAAAGTGAAGAATAATATTAGTTATATAAGATTATCTGGCATGCACAAAAATAAAAGCAGAATCCTCCCACATCATATTCTTTCTCTATGGTCACATAATCATACAAATTGCTCAAACATCATAATCTTTCTCTATGGCACCACAATTAAGTATATTTTGTTTGTGATAGTTGATACCATATTATTGATAAATAAATAAAAATGCTGACAGCAATTGTTTAAAGAAGGTCAATTTCTTCATACTACATCATTAATAATCTTTCTTTCTAAAATATAAAAGCAACAAGTTATAGGATATTGCCTTTGCCTCCAGAAACAAGAGTTACTAGAGGGTTTTCACTGGTCCTACTTTGATGCAGGATGCAAGCAACTCTGATGCAACGATCTTGAGCAGTTAAGATAGAAAAGAATGAGCTCCAAATTTCATTTTACAAATGCATGGCTGGACAACTGGAACTTAGTTACACAAAATGGAAATTATTTAATGATTTATATTTCATTGAATCTGAAAAATGTGAAAGATTAGTTGCGTATGTTGTTGTAATTGCTTCTCGGTGTCACTAATATCAAGCAAAAAGAATTCAAGCAATGTCGAGAATTGAACAAAGCAACCAACTCCAAGGACTTTAGATGCGTAACTCAACAAAGCAAAATGGTCTATTGCGTTGTTATGATATCGACATCTAATCACGATAGATTCCAAATTGTTCTTTATATAAAATCCAATTGATTTCTCAAAATTGAGCTTTTTTTTTCTTCCCCTTTAGATATAAAGATTGAAGAGCTGTGCATACATAATTTTCAAAGTAGAAGCTCATCAACAAATGCCTTATGAGAAATAAGAAAAGAACATTGTTAAACTACAAGCACCTGATTTATTCAGCATAGGAGAAGATGGAAGGAATTCAACATCACCATCATTGATAAAGCTATCTTCATACTTGTCGTCGTCCTCAGAAATATCTGTCTCAGTGTCTGCAATATCTTCTCCGTAGGACTCTCTAATAATCATTATAAAGGAACGGAACTCTAGAATGAAGCTTCTATATTTAGTGTATGAAACAGTCTAGAAAGTGAAGTCCGTAAGGACACTGATTAGTATCTCTTGACCTTTTTAGCTCACCCCAACGTGTACCAATGTCTGCATGGTTAAAATGATGTAATGGTACTAATCGATCATCTTATACAATTAGAAAACAAAAATATATGAGAGATGAGATAACAGTAAGAGGGAATAATACAACATAACTCAACCAAGGATACGAGTCATCATCAAATTCTCGACCCTTTCGCACGTAGTAACCTGCGAGGTGAACACTGCGAACACCGAGAACAGAAAAAATGACTTGCTGGGCTTCGTCGAATTCCAAATTTATCTGAGCAGATTCTTCTTTTCCCGGAAGCAAGGAGCATATAAATACAGGAGTCGCATTGCCCACATTGCATTGCACCGTGCTCTTGGTGGTGGCAACACCAGTCCCGAGTGTCGCCTGCCCAAAATTATGCACATCCAATTTAAGGTAAAACCAATAAAAAAAACCTGATGAAATCTGAACTTTTCAATGTTGCAATGAACCAAAATCAAAGAACAGAGAAGCGTTTTACCTGGGAGATGCAAAGCCTCGACCCATTTGGCTTCTGAGTATAAGGCTTGCCGGGTTTCACTTCAATCCCTACTCAGTCAGTGGAAAAACAGAGCAAACGATATCATCACTCTCATGAAACAAAATCACAAACAAGAACGACCGATCGAAACATAAAAGGGTAGTATCAAATTCACAGGCAAAAGAATGTGCAAAGGAGAATCAGAACCGACCCCAAAAAACCATTTTCTTGTTACGAAAAAGAAGAGGAACAAGCTTGACAAACTGAATCAGAACGGACTGAATGGATTTTAAGAGAGGAAGAGAGAGAGGGGACGCAATGATGCTGCGTCCACAAGTTCCAACCTGTGCGTGCTAAGCGAGGACCATCAACCATTTGAGAAGGGAAAGCATGATTCTTGAAAATTGCGGAGCATTTAATCTCCTCCGCAGCATCCCGATTCTCTTCGGCGCTTCTTCTCTTGAACGAGAAAGAGCGCCATTTGAAGTCGTGACTCTTCGTTGGACGGACTATTTTAGAAAATGAAAATCCATATGCCCGCCCTGTATTTCTCACAAATCCCCCAAACTCCCCCCCATAATGTTTTTTGATCGCAAATGGCCTCCCCCCATGAGCATAATTTTGAGAGAGGCACGTACCCGCCCAGAAGACCCGAAACCAATCTTAGCCGATCTGAATGGACTATTAAAAGAATAATATCCATATTTGAAATAAACAAATTCCAAAGAAATTGAATTTTTTGGTTATTCAAATTCGACTCAACTAATCCGAAGAGAATCAAATGTGTTTTTTTGCTATTCATCTACAGGACCATATATGAATCAATGCACAAATAATCACATTTTAGTAATGATTTTATGCCGAACTTAACCATGCTTGCGTGCTCGTGAGTGGGAAATTTTTAACGGAGAACTTTCCAACATATAAACATCAATTACAGAATGTGGTAAAATTGGAAAATCTTATCTCATATGTTGCCCTTTTAATGGCTTGTCAAATAGATATAAGATAGGATTAGACAAAAAAAAATGAGGACCTAACCTTGTAATTGATATGTTAATCTCAAAAAATTAATATATTTCGATTTTAAAATAGAAGACAAAAGCATCTTGAAGACTTCTTATGCATTGAATTAAATTTTAAGCTACAATGTACAATTTAAATTTAAATTCTTGAGTATTCTCTTAGTTGCTTGACTCACACTTTGTGTGGGCTACTTGTCATATCTACTGATTGAATATTTTAACGTACATAACTAAAACGGTACCCAAAAAAATAAATTTAAAAATCGAGACAGTCAAAAGAGAGTAAATAATTATGGTTATTTCATCCTTGTATTTTGTGGTACCAATTTTTTTGTTTTATTGTGCTTTGCTTTTATAGTGATAACTTTCTAACTTTCACTTCTTGGACATTAGAAAGTTTCTAAGAAATTACATTTTTCACTAAAATGATATCTGCATACTTTCATTAAATAATTATGGTTAAATCTTCAATTAAAAGCAAAACTAGTTTTCTTATCCGGGCTTTGCACGGCCTACATTTTTAATTTTTTTTCATATATAGAAGAGGTTACGTTTGAAGAAACAAATCTACAGACTCCACTTATTATAATAGTCATAAAATGCAATTAAAATTTTCTACTATTACATCATCATATATCTATTACCTTGCTGGTATACCAATCTTGTTTCTCTACCTTTCCTTCACTTACATTAAAAGAAAAAAACTTGGCAAACATTTCAAATATGGTGCACACGGAGAGCGCCATATGGTTAAGAGAGAGCTTTATACATTAATTGCGAAGACCCACTTTTTTATAATTTGAGTAAGAAATGATTGTTAGAAGAATCTGACTAAAAATTCAGATCTATGTGTTTATAAAAGAAGCTTAAATAAACAGATATAAAGAAAGAGTAATTAATAACTAACAGATCGAAGCTCCTGCTATTTTCACCTCTTGTATAGTTTTAGACACACTCTAAAATTTAATTTGTCCAAAATTAGTCGTCATCAAGACTAAGATTGATGAAAGAGAAAATATGTATCTTTAACATAGATCAATCAATCTAATAATATGTATCAATCTTCCTAATTTGTTGTTTCTTCTTCTTTTGTGTTCAAAATGAAGAAGCTTGTGTTCATTGTTTTTTTTTTTTTTTTCACAAGAATCGTCTAAGATTAGAGTACATTGATAAATTTAATGATTGAGATTCAAACTTAAAAGTATATTAACAGAGTACATTTCTTTGTATGAAAAAGGGCTAAAGCCGAATAAAAAAATTGTTAATATTGAGATCTTACCATCCCTAATTTATCCCATAAAATAACTCTCAAGTAAGTAGTACAAAGATTAAGGATACAAATGCTTGATGATCTCAAGATTAGCATATTTACAATGTCTCTCTAAAGTTCAATATGAAAAAATCCTTATAATATACAATGCTTTATTTAATTGTTTTTCAAGAGAATTCTTTAATTAAAGTTGTGAACTCTTTAGGATAATAATTTATATTTATTTATATGCTAATTAACAAAGATCACCAACAAGGCGTAAACTCATTACAAAAAGATCTTCATAGAAAGCAACACGAGGACATTAGTAAGTAGAAGAAAAGAAATGAAGTCTATATGGACATGAATGAAATAACATAAGATGGTGGAATAAAACATATTTTTTTATTTAAGTACGCTCTTATATTTTTATGATAATATCTGCCTTTTGAATTTGTAATAAATAGCAACTTTTACCCTTCCGGGAGTATTAATTAGTTCTCTTAATGTTTTTTTCGTCGATTTTTTTTTTTTTTTGGTCGGTCCTACTCTATTCCTACTCTACACTCACTTGCAGACTTGTGCCCTGCCTCTTGCAGGGCGTGGGAGTCGCAACCCACTCTCAAACTTACGCGTCCCTACCCCCCATCCCCTCCTGAGAAGGTGGGGATTTGAACCCCTCACCTCCCCCTTCCATGTTGGAAGGGTGGCCACTGGGGCGAACCCCCAGTGGTTTTCGTCGATTCAATAAATCTGGGAGTATTATATCCATTTAAACGGTGTAAATAGCATAAGCCCAATTTAAAAGATTTTTTTTTTTAAATGTAAGTGTTAGTTGCAAATTAAAATAAGATCAATGGTTTTTTTTCCTGTAGATTTCCTCTGAGTTGACTAAAAATATTACTGTCAATGAATGATCAATACGTGTATATAATGCAATTCCTTATTTAAATCAATTAGACATCGTTTCCAAACTGGAGGAATCTTATTATAAAACTTCATTTGAAACGATGTGGTAGAAATTAAGATGCAACTTAAAGGACATGATAAGTTGTGAATTCTTAGACCCATCCTTTTTATGTTATTATATCATAATGGAATAAAGGTACTCTTGACTCGATATCCTTTGTTTTGTTCCATTTGAACCCTCATTTTTTTCTTGGGTTGTAGTGTAAACAGTATGTGATGTAGCTCGAGTAAAAAGTATTGATTCATTTCTCAAGGCAAAGATCTAGGGTAGTGCTAATTAATAAGTTGGAATAACTTCATAAGTATATTTGATTCATGATCTTTAAATCAATAGGATCTGGTTCAAGGAAGTTTCAAATCCAAAAAAGGAAAAATTTGTTATAATTAGTGGAAACTCTTTTGATCAAAAGTGTATCATGCAGTAATCAACCGTTAGAAAAAGAAGCATGTTGTTACAACTTTGAAATGAGTAAAAATTACTGAAGTAATGTCTAAACCCAATAATTCAAGGCAAAGATAAAATATCTTGGGACAATGAAATATTTCATATTTGAATAACTCTCGTAGTCTTAAAAAAGTAGGTCTTTTAGCTATGAACCTAGCAAAAGAAAATTTAGGATAAGATTCTATAGGATCTTCCCTCTTCAAAAGTTGACGTGAAAGCCTTGTATCGTTCGGCTCAATTAGTTACATGAAATAAGGTATATACGATCTACAAGAATAGGAAAGAAGTTATGATATTTCAATTTAAGGAATTGGAAAAAAAAAACAAAAGGAAAGTGATAAAGATTATATAGATGTGGAAGATGAAAATGGTCTAGCTTACAATGATGAGAATGCACATGAAAATTTGGGGGTGTGGACACCGAAAGTGTCAAAACTTGGCACAGGATGACACTTGCCAAAAGTTATAAAAGGTAAACTTAAATATCAAAATCAGAGAAGAATGGAACACTTAAGTGCCAACAATGAGAAATTCCAACTAAGGTGCTAACTTGGTATTTTCCGACAACTTTATTTACTAAGGTGGCAATTATTTAAAAAAAATTATTTACGTGGCAATTTTTTTTTAAAAAAATTGTCCACATCACACTTTAAGCCCCCAAAATTAATTTTAAATATAAAAATTAAATTATCCACTCAAACACTAAGACTATATACTTAAGGGTTCACTTTTTATAAAACTTGGCACTTAAGTGTTCACTTTTAACCATAAGTGGCACATAAGTGATCACTTATACCATAACTTAACACTTAAATGATCATTTTTTAACCACAACTAGCACTTGAGTGAATATGGAAGACAACGTCGTTTTAGACAAGGATTGTTGAGTTGGCTTTCTGACAAGTCACATAGACCATTTATATTATTAAAAATATGCCACATCAAATTTCTGGCTATTTTGTCGGACTTGGCACTTAATTGTCCAAATTTTTCAAAAAAGTGATACTTAAGTATACATTTTTGGAACTTTTGGTACTAAAGTGTTTACCTATGCCAAGTTTTGGTACTCCCGGTGTATTTTCCCATGAAAATTTGCATCAATTTCCCTAATGAATTAGCGACATTTGCCACGTACCTTTTTTCGAAACCTAGCATCGAAAATGAAAAGGCACTACAAATCATTAATGTGATTTATAATACGAGCAAGGGCACTAGGGATGGAACAATCATCTACTTGAAGATAATTAGCCAAGACTATTTAACTAGACTAAAAAATTAATTACGGTAATGGATCCTTATAACCCATTTTTATATGCATATGAGAAATTCATTAATTTATTTGACAACATTAATGCACATTTTTTTCATAATTATAACAGTGGTGTTATGATAATTATGATAATATGTAGAAGAAAATGCTAATCAATAATAGATATAAGAAAATCCTTTTTGATAGCAATAATAGACATTAGTTATACGTTGTCTTTATAATAAAAATACCAATAATAATGATTACAAATTCTAACAACAACAACAACAACAATAATAGATATAAGAACATACTCAATTGATAAACACCAATTACCAAAAAATCTCATTATTAATGGACAAAAACCCATAACATATATGATTAACCAAATAAAAATAACAATCAATTAGCTAAAGTACAATCAATTGATATCAATGGATCATCAATGCAGTGTAATTAATACATGATACAAGTTTATAAATTTATATCGATATATATTAAAGACGTCACAGAAAGAAAGCATAATATGACATGAATTTCCATGGTGTTATGAGTTGCACATTCACTATGAATATACCTAACTATTATGCGGACAAAATCATCATTTACGATAATGAAGATGATAGGGAGGTAAGCAATTAATGCCTTACTTTAATATATTTGAATACAAAATAATTGCCTAGTATTTAGTATACCGATCATCTTTTCTTACAACAATTTAAATTTTGATGAAAGAGGCTAAACTCTCTAGTCACATGTATGAAAGAAATTGACATTGGAAAGTTTTTTAAAATAGAGATTCTTTTGCATGTAGTAAACATGACATGTAGCAAAAATTCGATTTTGCTATGCTTCTTGCCTTTTTGTTATTGTACTTTATCTTTTAATTTGTAATTTTTTAGCGTTCAACATTAAATGCTACAAACTTTTAGCAAATTATACAATGTTCTAATAATTTAAAATAATTCGAAATGCTTTTACATGCTTAATTCGTTAGAGATATTAATAATAGGACAAGCCCAACGAAAGATTTATGAAGTCAATTATACTATAAACATTATATGCAACATGAAACAATTTGTTCAACATTTTAAATCTACTCAGCTGACCATTTCGGCAAGCCGCTCACCAATGTTCTTCCATAGTTCCACGACTGTCACATTAGGTATAGTTTGAGAAAACTTTATCAATTGTGCTTATGTATCATGGGCGCAAGAACGATGCAATCCTGCAAGTGCATTTCACCTATTTGTCCTTGTCGCGATCCAATTTTTTCGGTTGTATACCACCTAAGGTTTGGCTAATGGATTGTTAAGTCTAGACTTAACGCGGGCTCTCCCAAGCCCATACCAATTCGCGACTTAGATTCAAGTTTTTAATATGCAATTGATTTTCAATTAGGAGTCGCCACTAATCAATTTATGGTAGGTCGATTAGACACCTAAGTAAAATAATGAGAGAATTATTTTACTTCCACGAACCAGAGATTATGGGTACGGGGACTTGGTTACACTAGATTTCTCTAATGCCCTTTCGGTACCATTTTTTTAATTTTAAAAAATGTTTAGCAAGGGGTTTGGATTGATTTTAAATTAATTCCCTAACATGTGAGGTGTTCATGCAGGTGCGCAAACCACCAATTTAACACTCAACTAAAGCAGAAAATAAATTGCAGGACTTACCTCAAAGCAACGAAAGCATCTGCAATGTTAAATTAAAATCCACATCAACATCCCTAGATATGGTTTCTAATTAACACGCAATTTTTGTTTTGTTTTCACTTAATTAATGAGAATCATACTTTATGCAATGCATGCCACTAATTTAACATGAAATGATATGACATGGCAACATGACTTAGCTATATGACTTAAGCGATATGACATAAATAAGCATGTAGTCTATTCTAAGCATGAGATGATTTATTCTAAATAATTTTTTGTGTTTTCTATGGGATTCGAAATTAAAGAAATGCAACATTTAAATATGCAATATAAATTAATCTAATGACCTAATCTTAATGACATGCAATGTGATGCTTTTAATTTATGAAATGATATGGCATGGCAACATGTCCTAAACCATATGAATAAAATTTTATATGATCTCTTAATGAACATGCAATTGTTATATGCAATTTAAATTAACCGAAATGACTTAATTCTAATGACGTGCAATGCAATGCAATAACGTATAAAATTATTTCAACTAAAATGATATGCAACATTGCAATTTAATATAAGAGTTATATGTCAAATGACATTTATTAAATGGCCAAATCTAATGACGGCAATTTCCAATTAAAATTGAACCTAACAATAGTCACTAAAATGACGTGCATTTCATGGACTTAATCTTATATGACATGCAAATGACGTTTTTAATTTAAAAAAAAATGCAATCTATCCTAGAAATTGCAACTAATTTATCCTAAGACAAATTTTATGAAATTTGAAATGATCTAACTAGATTAAGATTTTATCTAGTTTAACTTAGGGATTAAGTCATATTAAATCCTAATTTAAACTAAGACATTATCTAAATCTAAAATGCAATTTATTTAAAAAAATGATCTAAATTTAAAATGAGATATGCAATCACAATCTAATATGCACAATGATTTTTTTATATTAAT
Organism: Eucalyptus brandiana; assembly: GCA_014182725.1. Classification (NCBI taxonomy): domain Eukaryota; kingdom Viridiplantae; phylum Streptophyta; class Magnoliopsida; order Myrtales; family Myrtaceae; genus Eucalyptus; species Eucalyptus brandiana. The sequence goes on from CM024669.1 coordinate 14,216,487, forward strand.
TTCGAAATTAAAACTAATACATAACTAACATGCAATTCAAATAAAAACTAACAATCTAAATGAATGCACTTTCTTTTTTTTGGATTTTTTTATTTAAAAAAATTCATAATAAGATTGCAATTCTAACATGCAAGATAACAAAAACAATCCTAATCCTTATTCGGATTTTTATTTGATTTTCTCATTTAAAAATTCGAAATCAGATCGCGATTTTAATTCTAAGACTAAGAATAACCCTAATTTGAATTTTTTTGATTTTTTTTCCTCTTATAAAAATAAAATTGATCCAAACACACGATATCAAATCAAGCCAGACAATATTGATATCCAAAAATTGGCGAACCATATCTCGCGCATGAGATCGGGTTGACCAATTTTTAATTTAAATCGCGAATCAAATCTCGGGCTTGAGATTGGATTGTCGATTTTTATAAGGGATTGCGAGTCGGATTTCGGGCGCGAAAATCGGACTATCAATCCCTCACTCGAGGGGCACTTTCATGTTCGTCAATCATATATCTAGGAATAATCCTACTAAAGAAAACAAATAAATAAGTGAGAATAACCTTAAAATAATAATAATAATAATAAAGTAATAAAAGAAGAACTACCTAAATGATCTTTTTTTTTTTTTTTTCTTCTCAAAGGCTTGTGCCCGTGTGGTGGTCACCGTCGATCCAGCAAGGGCGTCGCGGTCGGGGCTCCAACGAAGGTCCGGCGAGGGGGCGCAGCGTTGCAAGGGCTCTTCGTGGGTGTTGATCGCGAGTCGTTGGGCTGCGGCGTGATCGGCAAGGCCGCGGGGATCGCAGGAGGCCACGAGCGGCTGTGGCGAGGAGCTCCGGCGTCTGGGTCAGGCTATTGGGCGCGGCATCCGGCGAGGCAAATCTATGGCAACAGCGTCGTTGGGTCGCAGCGGGGACGAGAAGGCAGGGACAACTTCGGATCGGGACCGATCGCTGCGGGGATCTTCAACAAGCGATCGGCGTAGGAGGACGTCGGGGTTGTTGCAGCGGTGGAGCAGATCTCAGAGAAGGAGTGCGCTGCAAGTCGCGGTTGCAGCAGGCGTCGACAACCAAGGAGGCGTGCGACGGCTCGGCAACAGGACTGGCTCTCGCAGGTGGTGCTCACAGACGAAGACACCGCACGGCGGCCGGGCGTAGCGGAAGCTCCGAGAGGCTGCGGAGGCGCGATGGATCGGCGGTGGCCGGCAGCAACGACGGGGGCAAGGGTGCGGAGGCACGGCATCGTGGCTGGGTCGCGGGCGGAAGGCGGGCGAAGCGGCTGTTCGAAGAAGATGAACAGTGCTCTGTTTTTCTTCCCTTTTTTCTTTTTCTCCCCTGCTGGCCGCACGTCCCTTCACCGTTGCCGTCCCCTCACGTCACTTTTCTCTGTATTTTTACTTTTCTCTGCACTCTCCCTCTCTCTGCAGAACTTCTCTTCACTTTTTCCTTTCTTGTTTTTTTTTCAAAAGAAGCTCCCTTTTGTTTCTCTTTTTTCTGAATTTTTTTCCTAAAGAAGCTCCCCCCCCCCTCACGATTGATCCGTACGTATCCTTTTATAGGCGACACAAAACATGATCCTTTTTTGTTCATATTTTCATCTCCCGAATATTGCTTATAACCTCTTGATTGCAAAAATCCTTATCTCAAAAATATTCTCCCCCGATTTCATCACCTATTGATAAAAAATAAGATTACAATGCGATTTTTTTTTTAATTTTTCAAAAACCATAATATCGCATCAAATCTTAATTTTTCGCAACATAATCAATTAAAAATAACAACGGGCTTGGGTTAATTTTATCCTTTCATGGGCCGAGCCCGGCCTACCGAACTAAAGCTTAAAAACATAAAATTTGAGCTCATCCACCACCGGTCCTAAAAATAAAAATGCAAAACATGTAAATTAAAAATAAATGCACCTAAAAAATTATATGCTATGCGATTGAATTATAATATTTTTTTAGGGGTTAAAAATTAATCCCCAATTTTTATGCAATAAATGACTAAATGGGTTGTCTAAAATTTAGGTCTCAACAGCTGCCCCTCTTTGAAGGTGAGCTCGAAGAGGTTGCCTTCAAAGACAAATTGAGATCTAAATTTTGACCATGCAAATGCACTGAATGATTTTTTTGTTGATTTGATTTGATTTTTGATTTTTTGATTTTTTTGATTTTTTTTTCGGAAAATGAATTCCATTTTGAAATGCAATTAATATGATGCATGAAGATGCTAATGCAAATGCATGATGTCTAAGGAAAGAACGTACCTACAATTACTTACCAGTCAGTGTGGTAGAGCATCTTGACGTACATGATAAGTTCCTGTTTACTCTACAAGTACCCAACTTTCACTCAGGTTCCTTGAAAGCGTAACAAGTAAGAACATTCACATCCAGAGTGAAATGTTTGAATGAAAATAATCAAGACATTCGGGCCCAGACTGAGATGTCAAGAGTTTGGGACTCGAAATACCTAGATCCAGACTAAGGTATAACGAGGAAGATCGAAGAACATTCACATCCAGAGTGAAATGTTCAACAAAGAGAATTGAGACATCCAGATCCAGACTGAGATGTCAGAATTTTGGAATGCAATTTGTATGCAAATGGTAAAAAGGAACCTACGGAATATCTTACCTTCAAGGAGGGTAGAGTGATTCAAGATAGTTGGTGTTACATGTTCAGGACCCGTACCTTTCTACGTTCGCCTAAAATAGTAACGAAGAGACTACTTTCTTAGGACCCGTACCTTTCTACGGTCGCCTAGTAGGGTAGCAAGGTTTTGTAAGGAAACTACTTTCCTAGGACCCGTACCTTTCTACGGTCGCCTAGTAGGGCAGTGTTTGGTTGTGTCTAGGACCCGTACCATTCTACGGTCGCCTAAACGGGGATTTACCTTCCAAGACCCGTACCATTCTACGGTCGCCCGAATAGGGAAATAGATGTTGTATAGGACCCGTACCATTCTACGGTCGCCTAAATGGGGATTCACTTTCTAGGACCCGTACCATTCTACGGTCGCCCAGACGAGGATTTACCTTTCAGGACCCGTACCATTCTACGGTCGCCTGAATGGGGAAATTGCTTTTCCAGGACCCGTACCTTTCTACGGTCGCCTGTTAGAGCAATAAATGTTGTCTAGGACCCGTACCTTTCTACGGTCGCCTAAAGGCGAGGTTTTGCTTGGCTAGGACCCGAACCATTCTTCGGTCGCCCGGCCTTGCAAAGAAATCATCGATCGGGACCCGAACCATTCTTCGGTCGCCTTAATCAAATTGAATCGGGAGGAAAATCTTTGGGGGACAACTCGGTCGAGTGTCGAGTTTTCAAAATCGGTGCCATTTATAAAAAGGGACTACGAAAGCACACCGGTTCGATACAAAATGCACTATGGGTCAATATAAAGAGACTGGAAGCACACCGGGCTAACGGGGACACGAAAGCACACCGAGTCAATAAAAGGGACCTTTGGGCGAAAGCACGCTTGACCAAGTCAAGATGTCGATGCACTATTAAAAAGGAGAGAAAAGCACGCACAATGACAAGTATTTTAGAGTATGGTAGAGATATACTTACCTGGTGATATCTCTAATTCTTGGGGATATGTCTTTTAGAATTTAGATATCCTGTGGAGGTCTTTCACCTCCTGGTGGAGTTTTCTCATCTTCTAATATCATGAAACATTTTGAAAGGAACTTGAATTACCTGTCAGACACGATTTAGAGCAAAAAGCGATATGCATTCATCAAAGAGATAGACAATCTAAGCTACTCTAGAATGCACATTTCAAAATTCAGTGAGTTTTTCATCAACTCAATCAGGGTTTATGCATAATGACATTTGCATCACCTAACTTTCCACTGGAGAGAATTATCATTCAAGACAATCTTCACTCATGACATGGATTTCTTAAGAATACTAAATGAGAGACTTTCGGTTAGAAAGGACTTTCACTCACTCTCATTTAGAATGTCTATTTTATGCAAATCACTCAATTTCATCATATCGACATGGGTCTGAGTGTTCTCGCAAGCGGTACGATTTTACCAATCTGAGAGGTCTTTAATAGAGACCATAATGATGGCTTGGTCAATGGCTTAACAAAAGGACTCTTTGAGTCAAAGCTATTGAATGAACTGTCTTGTAATCATCTCCGGGTTTACAAGTCAAGAACCCTGCAAAATGAAAAAGAAATAATCTTGCTCGCACTTCTTCGAGCGATGCTTATAAACATATGAACTCCTACGTTAATTCAAATGCCCTAATCTGAAGAAACTTTTTAAGGGACGTAACGTAGGTTGGGTTCATGGGTTGAGAAATGAAATGATCATTAGGCTCAAAATGTGTGTAAAATGTGAAAGTTGATGATCATCTTGGCATTGCCATCAATTTTCTTTTTCACCATCGGGGATTGTCTTCATGAAGTCCCCCATTGATTGTAAAAACTCAACATTTGAGTTCTTTGACTATTGCTCCATTGGGATTCAATTCTTGTGATTGACAGTCACCTATCTTGACTCTTTTTTTCATCCATGGGCATTGGCCTTGCTTTTACCAGGCACACCGCTTTTTCATGCCCCTAGTTTTCATGCATTTTTTCTTCACTTCTTTTCATGGGCATTGGCCTTACTTTTACCAGGCACACTGCTTTTTCATGCCCCTTAGTTCTGTTTTGATTTCAATTCTTACGCACAATGCGTAAAGCAATTACACTTTGAATGATACTCGGACTTTTCAAGAGCCTTCATCTGCTTTTTGCCTTGCCCCAGTGTGGGGGATGATCACCAACTGGGTTTAAAGAAATGAAATTGCAGGCTCAAATGGGCTATGCAAAGGATATAAGTGTATGGGATAGAGAAAGAAATGCTCTTCATCATCCTAAGGCACTTAAATTAACATATGAATTCAATGTAATAGCATGACTTGAAGATTGATACAAGTGAGAGCAAGAAAATTTCAATTCATTTTCCTCACCTCATGATGCCATTTTATCTCTTAGTTGCCCCGATGTGGGGTGATTCTTGACATGGGTGATTTGAAAAGAATATCCATAAATGTATGGGCTCAAAAGGGTTAAGCAATAGATCACCTGTAGTGTTTGGGATAGAGAAATGAACTGCCTCTCATCATTTCGGTTGCCGTACCTCTTGCGAGAGAACTCTTTACCTTATGGGTATAAACCTTCCTACACTCATCTCACAAGTGTATGAATATGGGACTGTGTATAGGATAGGGTTTGCCTTTCATCATCCCGACTTGTCTCATTTAGTATGCTCAATCAATTCCACACCATTCATTAAATTAGTCCATCTTGATATTCTTTAGTGGAATTGGTGGATAAAACATGTAAGAGTCATGATGCAAAACCCTTTTTGAAAAGAACTCAACAGCTTTAAGCATGTCAACTTCAAACAGTTTTCTATACTGCAAAATGGTTTTAAGCATTCATTCAAGGATTCCTCTACAATGGGAATTGCCTCAGCAATTGATGTCTTTGGATTGTCCCTATCATTCAAGACTGAAAATCCACTTTTGCCCCTGCACATGAGAACATGCATCAGTATGATACTATGCAACATCAAAGTAAATTCAAATTGCACATCCATTTTGACTCGAGTTGAGACTTTATCCTAGTCGTGTCACTACTAGAATCCATAGTGTCCCAATTCATCATCTGCAAGGAAAAGAACAGAGTGTCAATTCCAAAATTGATTATGTTCATGAACACAATGTATCTATTTCATCCAAGACGGATGATTCTCTTTTAACTTGTTCCAACATTTTCTCATGGAAATGGCATCACTCACAAATTGTAAAGAGATGTGCCACACATCACACTTTGAAATCTAGATGATCTTCTTCTGACTTGTCCTCAATTTCCTATTGATGTGCATGGAAATTGCTCAGGACAAGTAAAATGATAAGTAGTGTTTAAAGTCCTCTTCACTCTTGGGAGATGTCATCACAATCAGCTAGGAAATGATCCTTCCCCCCACGTCTATTTTTCCTCTTGGATGTATGTTCCCAAATCAATGGGCCCACTATCATTGGAAATAGACGCGTTATTTTCAAATGCCTCTCTGTTATGCTCTGAGACATGAAGTAAATGAGTCGACAAACAAACGAGTTTAATCGCTACACGCTTTGGGAAAATGTTTTTTGTTTTTTAGCAGTGAAATGCTTTTGTTTTCAAAAAAAATTTTTGGGAGGAAGCATGAGAAAGTCCAGCCCTCAGGATTTCTCCGTGGATGATATTTTTCTTTTTCATGGTCGGATATCGTCATTGGACTGGTTTGGTATACTCCATCATGTCCTCAAAATTTGAAATAAAATTGTAATTTCATTGAATAGAATCAAATGAATTACATTATTGGAATGAAAATTGTGATTCCTAAACCTAAGAAATGATTCCTAGAAAGCGAAAACAATTCCTAAAAAGTAATAAAAATTCCCACGCGGGGAGGTGCAACCGATCATGCCCCTAATTAAAAAGGAAAATGAACTACTTAGAACCATGAATCATGTATGCTTGAGTTCTTCATCCTCCTTGATCGTGTCATGCGAACCCTTTAGGTCGAGATTCTTCCTTCTAGATATGTCACTAGTCTCTTCATGGTGGCATCAAATTCAGCTACCTCAGGAAAATGAGACGATTCAAAAGTTCTCTTGGCTCTCTTCTTCGAGTCGCAGATTCTTACTGAAGATGGAGTACCTATGTCATCACGGCCCTTTTGCTTAGTGAGAAAAGCCATAGTAGAAGACAATTCATCGACTTGACTTTGGTGGTGTGCAATTTGCTTGTTTATGCTGTCGATGATACGGTCCAGCACCTCGTTTCGATCTGCCATTTTAGCTCTCGACCGTGTACGGATGGGTGAGCGAGATCGCTTCATAATCACCTAAATAAGAAATAAACAAAAATAAGCATTCTTATATGGAAATACGCCGATCCATGGCAATATTCTAGAACTTTTATTCATCAATGGAGCTTTTGACAGACCTATCAAAATAGAAACTCGAAATGTCCTGAACAAATGAACTAGGAAAGTAAATGACTCAAACTTCCTAAATGAAAATAGCAAGATTGATTCAAGCATTTCATCTAGCTTGATCAATATACACTCGGGACACCATTCGGTGCAAACGTTTATTCTCCTCTTGAGCTTTTTCAGCAACTCTTTTGAGGCGTTTATTCTCAGCTCGATTGGTGATATTCAATGGCGCCTCCGGTATCTTTGGAAGCAGCTCTTCGGGAATCTTGTGTTGTTGGATATACTTAATCGAGGCATAGTACTTCATTTCCTTGCCTTTCAATTCCTCCTCGGGCCATTTGAGTTTTCGTGGACGGCACATGTCCCACATCGATTTGATGGTGAGGATGAAATCTTCATGGTCTCGGCTTCCATCAACGAAACTAACTTGGAGTGGATTCGCTTGTAATGCCGGGGGAAGCTCTTGTACGACTTGATACTGACGAGTCACTCTAGCCGGATAGTACTCCAATGCTCCAGTGAATCCCAATAGAGGGATTGGGCCAACTCCTCCACACGAGAGTCTCGCTACCCGAACTTGGAAACATTTAGCATGCCATAGGAAACCCTTGGAAGTTGGTTTTTTCATGAAAGCTAGCCACCTAGAATAATGATAATCTGGTGCATGTTTTTGGTTGTTCTCAAATCTCATAATAGGGTGATTAGAATCACTAACATGATGTATAGTCATTGAACCACCAAATCCCTTTAAATGAGAAAGAAACCAGATTTGTAAAAGTTCAGGAGAGGAATGGAGAGTCTTATCGCTACCTCTTTTGAAACGAGTGAGAGAAAGAAAAGTTTCAGTCAAGACAGTGTTTACAAAATCTTTTCCTTCCAACACTTGCCTAACTAATTGAACAATCAAAGGGTTAATAGCATTCTTGCAATAAGGAAATACTATAAACCCAAAGAAAGCCAAGAGGAAAATCCTACGCATTTGAAATGAGGTGCCTTTTTCAAAACATTCTTTCAAAAAAGATAAAGGACACGCATTACGGTGGGCCTTTAAAATCTTTCTTATATCATCTTCTTTAATTCTCAGAAAATCCGATAAAGTCATAACAGGATCTATTCCGATAGGCGGACTGATCAATTCAGCTTTTAAGGACTTCCCTATGGCGATGCTATATTCTTCCAAGGTGGGAGTGAGTTCATGCTTACCGCCGAAGATGAAGGTAGAAGTCTCGGGGCACCAACAGTGGGCGAGTGCTTGGACGAGGCCGCCATGGATGTTGATACGCAGCAGTGGAATCAATCGACCAATATGTGACTCAACGAATTGACGGCTATTATGATCTAACTGGTCCCACCAAGTGCTAAGCTCCTCCTTCGGAGGGAGAATAATCCGAATGTCCGGTATCCCTATTGTATATTAATCAAGGCTTAGGACAATCCTAATGCCATGGACCAACAAAAATAATGCGACAAAGTAAGTAAATTGCAAAGGCAAAAATTAGAGAACTTACTTTACCAAGAAAAATCGACGGCAATCACATAGACATGCGCATGGTAAGTGGCTCGATTTCTAATCTATAAGGCTTATCAAAGTGAAGCCATAAGGATGATCAGATTAGCCACGGGCTTGTGGACTATGTCGGGTCCTCATGACTCCGGCTTGGTCAAAGAGCCGACCCGGGTCGCGGGCATGCGGACCGAGGTGGGTATTCTTGACACCATGAAAGAAAATTCGGGATTGAGATGGGCGACTCGTACCGCGAGCATGCGGTCGAAGTGGTATCCATCTCAATACCATCCTAAATAATCCTATGCGGCCCAGGTCCGGCGGCAGGTTGTGTGTGCAAAGTGTAGTGATTAATGCAAAGCATGCATAGCAATTGAAATCAAACAACACTTCAAATAATAATAAATAAACCATACATCCCTAACTCTAATCTGCAAGGTAAGGGTTAGCAATCACTTCCCCTTATACCTCCCAATCTGCAAAAACATTTAACACCTTAAAGGTTAGGGACGTACCTGGGATCCTTGCTGCCAAGCAAAAATATTTTTTTCAAAAAAGAAAATTGGCCTAAGTCCACTAAGAGTTTCGACTCATTCCCCAGCGGAGTCGCCAAGCTGTCGCGACCAATTTTTCGGGGTTTGGACCACCTAGGGTTTTGGCTAATGGATTGTTAAGCTTAGGCTTAACTCGGGCTCTCCCAAGCCTATACCAATTCGCGACTTAGTTCAAGTTTTTTAACATGCATATAGATTTTATCTAGGAGTCGCCACTAATCTATTTTTGGTGAGTCGATTAGAAACCCAAGTAAAGCAACGGGAGATTTACTTTACTCCTACGAACCAGAGATTTATGAGTTCGGGGACTTGGTTACACTAGACTATACTAGTGCCCTTTCGGTACCTTTTTATTTCATTTTCAAAAAAATGTTTGGCAATTGAATTGATTTTAATTTAACTTTCTAACATGTGAGGTGATCATACATGTGCGCATATCACTAATTTAATACTCAAGAAAGCAAATTAAATAATGCAAAACATACCTAGAAGCAACAAAAGCATCTGCATTGTTAAATCAGAATTCACATCAGCAACCCTAGCTATGATTTCTAATTAACACGCAATTTCAATTTTTGTTTTCACTTTATTTAATGAAAATCATGCGATACATGCTAATAATCTAATATGACATGGCAGCATGATCTAAACTATATGACATGAAGAAATGCAATCATTAAATGCAATCTAAATGACCTAATTTTAATGACATGCAATGCGATGCTTTTAATCTATGAAATGATATGGCATGGCAACATGTCCTAAACCATATGAATAAAATTTTCTATGATCTCTTAATGAACATGCAATTGTTATATGCAATTTAAATTAACCAACATGACTAAATTCTAATGACATGCAATGCAATGCAATGGCAAATAAAATTATTTCAGCTAAAATGATATGCAACATTGCAATTTAATATGCACAATGATTTTTTATATTAATTTCGAAATTAAAACTAATACATAACTAACATGCAATTCAAATAAAAACTAACAATCTAAATGAATGCACTTTCTTTTTTTGGATTTTTTTTATTTAAAAAAAAATTCATAATAAGATTGCAATCCTAACATGCAAGATAACAAAAACAATCCTAATCCTTATTCGGATTTTTATTTGATTTTCTCATTTAAAAATTCGAAATCAGATCGCGATTTTAATTCTAAGACTAAGAATAACCCTAATTTGAATTTTTTTGATTTTTTTTCTCTTATAAAAATAAAATTGATCAAAACACACGATATCAAATCAAGCAAGACAATATTGATATTTTTTGGTGAGTCGATTAGAAACCTAAGTAAAGCAACGGGAGATTTACTTTACTCCTACGAACCAGAGATTTATGAGTTCGGGGACTTGGTTACACTAGACTATACTAATGCCCTTTCGGTACCTTTTTATTTCATTTTCATGGGCATTGGCCTTACTTTTACTAGTCAAGCAAATTTCCCCAGCGGAGTCGCCAAGCTGTCGCGACCCAATTTTTTCGGGTGTATACCACCTAAGGTTTGGCTAATGGATTGTTAAGTCTAGACTTAACGCGGGCTCTCCCAAGCCCATACCAATTCGCGACTTAGGTTCAAGTTTTTAATATGCAATTGATTTTCAATCAGGAGTCGCCACTAATCAATTTATGGTAGGTCGATTAGACACCCAAGTAAAGTAATGGGAGAATTATTTTACTTCCACGAACCAGAGATTATGGGTACGGGGACTTGGTTACACCAGACTATACTAGTGCCCTTTCGGTACCTTTTTATTTCATTTTCAAAAAAATGTTTAGCAAGGGGTTTGGATTGATTTTAAATTAATTCCCTAACATGTGAGGTGTTCATGCAGGTGCGCAAACCACCAATTTAACACTCAACTAAAGCAGAAAATAAATTGCAGGACTTACCTCAAAGCAACGAAAGCATCTGCAATGTTAAATTAAAATCCACATCAACATCCCTAGATATGGTTTCTAATTAACACGCAATTTTTGTTTTGTTTTCACTTAATTAATGAGAATCATACTTTATGCAATGCATGCCACTAATTTAACATGAAATGATATGACATGGCAACATGACTTAGCTATATGACTTAAGCGATATGACATAAATAAGCATGTAGTCTATTCTAAGCATGAGATGATTTATTCTAAATAATTTTTTGTGTTTTCTATGGGATTCGAAATTAAAGAAATGCAACATTTAAATATGCAATATAAATTAATCTAATGACCTAATCTTAATGACATGCAATGTGATGCTTTTAATTTATGAAATGATATGGCATGGCAACATGTCCTAAACCATATGAATAAAATTTTATATGATCTCTTAATGAACATGCAATTGTTATATGCAATTTAAATTAACCGAAATGACTTAATTCTAATGACGTGCAATGCAATGCAATAACGTATAAAATTATTTCAACTAAAATGATATGCAACATTGCAATTTAATATAAGAGTTATATGTCAAATGACATTTATTAAATGGCCAAATCTAATGACGGCAATTTCCAATTAAAATTGAACCTAACAATAGTCACTAAAATGACGTGCATTTCATGGACTTAATCTTATATGACATGCAAATGACGTTTTTAATTTAAAAAAAAATGCAATCTATCCTAGAAATTGCAACTAATTTATCCTAAGACAAATTTTATGAAATTTGAAATGATCTAACTAGATTAAGATTTTATCTAGTTTAACTTAGGGATTAAGTCATATTAAATCCTAATTTAAACTAAGACATTATCTAAATCTAAAATGCAATTTATTTAAAAAAAAATGATCTAAATTTAAAATGAGATATGCAATCACAATCTAATATGCACAATGATTTTTTTATATTAATTTCGAAATTAAAACTAATACATAACTAACATGCAATTCAAATAAAAACTAACAATCTAAATGAATGCACTTTCTTTTTTTTTGGATTTTTTTATTTAAAAAAATTCATAATAAGATTGCAATTCTAACATGCAAGATAACAAAAACAATCCTAATCCTTATTCGGATTTTTATTTGATTTTCTCATTTAAAAATTCGAAATCGATCGCGATTTTAATTCTAAGACTAAGAATAACCCTAATTTGAATTTTTTTGATTTTTTTTTCCTCTTATAAAAATAAAATTGATCCAAACACACGATATCAAATCAAGCCAGACAATATTGATATCCAAAAATTGGCGAACCATATCTCGCGCATGAGATCAGGTTGACCAATTTTTAATTTAAATCGCGAATCAAATCTCGGGCTTGAGATTGGATTGTCGATTTTTATAAGGGATTGCGAGTCGGATTTCGGGCGCGAAAATCGGACTATCAATCCCTCACTCGAGGGGCACTTTCATGTTCGTCAATCATATATCTAGGAATAATCCTACTAAAGAAAACAAATAAATAAGTGAGAATAACCTTAAAATAATAATAATAATAATAAAGTAATAAAAGAAGAACTACCTAAATGATCTTTTTCTTTTTTTTCTTCTCAGCAGGCTTGTGCCCGTGTGGTGGTCACCGTCGATCCAGCAAGGGCGTCGCGGTCGAGGCTCCAACGAAGGTCCGGCGAGGGGCAGCAGCATTGCAGGTGTGACATCCAGATTTTTGGGTTTTAATTTTACTGGATAATTAGGATCCTGTCTCATCGCTCGTCAATTTATTGACGGGTCCGAAATTTCAATAAAGAAATTATCGGAGGAAAAATTGAAGCCCGAAAGGAAATAAAAAGGAAAAGAGAAAAGGAAAATGTACATAAGGGCATTATGTATTTTATTTTTCCTTTTTCCTCTCTCTCCATCTCTTTTCTTTCTTTCTTTTCTTTCTCTCTCCTCTCTCCTTTCCTTCCCCCCTTCGTGCGATTCCCCTCCCCACGCCGACTCTCTCTTTCCTTTTCCCCCTTGTCGTTTCCTACTTTGCTTTCTCTTCCCTCTTTGACTAGTCAAAGCTACTCTCTCTTATCTCTTCTTCTCTCTCCTCTCTCTTCTCCCTCATCCCACGTGACCTTCTTCTTCTTCTTCGTTCTTCCTTGTGCGGACCAGACAAAAACCGAGAAAGAAGAGCAGCAGCTCGCCGAGGACCACCGTCGCCCGTCCCGCCGCCGCACCAGAGCCGAACCGCCCGCGACGGCCGCCCGCACAACGCCACGCGTTCCGCCGGCCATCCCTCGTGCCCAGGCGTGCTCCCCCGCGCGATCCAGCTGCTGCCCATCCTCTTTCCAGCTCCGTTCGGCCATGATCCGGCCACCTCCGGCCACCGTGGGCCACCGCTCGGCCTCGCCAAGCCACCACCCGCTCTCCCGACCTCTTGCCGCCCCCAACCCTCTATCTTTCTTGCTGTTTTGCGGCCGAACCAGCAAACCCACGGAGTGGGTATCCAGCTGTTCGTGGGCCGTTTTGGGCCGTTTCCCGGCCCCGAACCCGAGCCGTGCTTTGGGAAGAATCGTTCCTCGCGTCGCCGCCGTCGGATTGATCCGATTTGCGCGCGATTTGGTGAGTAATCTCACTAATCTCGGATTAGTTGGCTAATTATGCTTTAGTTTGGTTTAGTTTTAATTAATTATGTTTAGGTTGTTAGATTAGAAGTAATTAGCAATTATTAGTCAATTGTGATGCGATTTAGATAAATTGATTGTGCAATTAACAAGTAGACGTGGTCTACTATTTATTGGGAGTGTCTCGGGAATTTTCGGACCCCTAATCGGGCTTCAATTTGGCGATTCGGGCCTAAGTGAGATTTTTGGGCATTTAAATATTAATTTTCGGAATTAAATTAAATAATTATTTATTTTCCGAAAATTCAAGGGAGATGGTTTGGAACCGGAATATTATGCTGATGACTGTGGTGAAGTCCGTTTATTTAATCGGGCTTTATTTTGAGTTAAATTGAATTATTAATATTAATTATTTAATTTTCGAAATTAATTAATTAATTATTTATTTCCTGAAAATTCAACTGGGATGGCCCGTGATCGGAAAATTATGCTGATGACCGTGGTGAAGTCCGTTTATTTAATTGGACCTTATTTTGAGTTAAACGGAATTTTTAATATTAATAATTAATTTTCGAAATTAATTAATTAATTAATTATTTTTCAGAAATTAAGATTGAGATGGCCGACGACCGAGATCTCGTGCTGATCGTCGTGGCACAGTCCGTTTATTTAATTAAGCTTTAAATTGTTCTAAATTGATTTAATTGTAGATAATTACTTTAGAAATGGCATGAATTATCATGAAAGGCTCAGGGCTTGATGATTAAATAAATCACCTCGGAGAATGCACATGGCTCGGTGACGAAGTATGTCGCCTTGGAAAATGCATGTGGCTCGGTGATTAAGTGTGGCATCTAAAAGGACACGTGGGCTCGGTAATTTGATGCATTACCTCGGAGAATGCACGTGGTCCCAATGAGTATATTTGGCATCTAAAAGGACACGTGGGCTCGGTAATTTGATGCATTACCTCGGAGAATGCACGTGATCCCAATGAGTACCTTGGCATCTTGAAGAGACACGTGGGCTCGGTGACTTGATGCATCGCCTCGGAGAATGCACGTGGGCTCGCTGATTCAAAATGGCATTTTAAAGGGCACGTGGGCTCGGTAACTTAATGCATTGCCTCGGAGAATGCACGTGACTCGGTGATTGTTTTTATCAGTTGAGACTGAATAGCAATAGCTAGAGTGACCGGGAAATGGTCAGGCTGTCATGTAATCGACGAGGTCGATTGATCATTGTTTTGATTTGATGTTGTGAATTGATTGACTGAATGGAAATGACAAAGTGAGTGGTCTTGTTGGCTTGTAATCGACTAGGTCGATTTGATTGATGCTTCGATTGGTGATATGATTGCTTGAGTGCCTATTGTGAATTGTACTGACTTGCAGGTGGGATCTGATGCTAAGGTACGTCTTCTGCCCTGTGCGTGTTTAGGCAGCCTTTAGTATAATAGTTTACTAATTGGGCTTAGTGGGGTAGAACTCGCTGAGACGTAGTCTCATCCCAGTTTGGGGAAAAACATTTCGGGACCCGATGAGGAGCGATGAGGAGAAGTCCGAGAAGGAGAACTCGGAGGTGGCGAAAGTAAGAAAGATTTTTGGGAAAAGAAGATAATCCCGAGAAGGGCCCTGAGTATGGCCTGGATGGATTGAGATCCTATCTTCTTTTGAGATCTCTATTTTGATGTAAATAGAGTTTAGAGTAAAAGTTGTGAAGTGCTCTGGTTTATGTTTTGTATAAAAGTTTGGTTATAAATTTCAATATGAAAAATATGGCCCTGTTTTTTTATCCCATCGTTTTATTGTCTGGGGATTTTAATTGCTTCCGCATGTGCTTAATAAATGAAAGGGTCGGCGATACTTTGTCCTGGGATATCGCATTATAAAATCGACCAAGAGAGAAGGATGTGTGCGTGCCTGAGGATCGGGGCGTGACATCCAGTTTAAGTGGTATCAGAGCGAAGTTGAAGATTGGAGTGATAAGGAGCGTTGACCATGGGATAGTTAGTAGGAAAGGCCTTTAAATTCATACTGGTGCATGTCTGTGTTAGCTATGTGCTAGAATTGTTTGTTGTGTGAGGATCGCTCATCTTCTAATCCAGTGTGGGTTTAGAAGACGGGTTTCAGTATAAAGACTGAACCATGAGCGAGCAGGAGTTGAGAACTCCTAGTAAGAGGACAATGTCCTCTGTGACTCGGGATAAAGCACTGACAAATGTCAGTACCCGAGGTGGTTGTGGCAGAGTGTCGGCTCTGGCCAGCTCGAGTGTAAGAGTACCACTGCAGGTTGGTACTAGTGTAGCAGCGTCGAATGATCCTAAGTTCGATAGGATCGTTCTGATGCAAGTATTTCTTGGGAATTGGATAAGCCAGGAGGCTCAGGATCGAACCGCCATCAATGTTGTAACCGCCGTTGTCGTTTCACCTGTTGAGATCCAGAGTGGAGATATGATCTGGGATCGAGCCATCGCTTCCAAGTCAAGGTACAGATCCAGTTCAGGCAGAAATGGAAATCGGTCAGAGGAAAGACCGAGGTCGAGAGAAAAGTAGTCTATTCCACCCAATAGGAAGGGCGGCATAGTCAAGTCAGTATTTAGACAAATAGAACATGTTGTTCCGTGGGAGATATGTTACATGGAAGATGGTATGGATCAGTCTCATGTATTTTGAGGACAGGAAATTGTGATAAGTGTCACCAATACAGATAGTGAACTATGGGGTATCTATATAAGTAAATGGAATCTCGACAACTGTTACTACTGTCACCGTTGATAGGACAGGTCAGAAGAAGTATGCCATAGAACGCACTATGGAATTTTTGAGATAGATCTCCGGTATAAGAATTAGAGCATGCTAGCACTTGACAGGAGGTAGAAGACTCACCTGATAAGTGCCGAAAGTATGGAAGGAATGCATGGATTAATCCTGTGTTCGAGAATGACTAGAATGTGCTTTGATGGTAGTGAGCACGGCCATCAAGTGAGGGACTATCGGTTGGGGTTTAAGAAGAACACCAACACTGTTACTACCGTTAGAACGACAGCAAGATGGCAAAGGGAACAAGAACGGAACCAACCATGTCTTATTCAATGAAAGAATGTTTTGAGGTGATTTTATCAGAATAGTGCCAGAGAATGTTGGGATTGCAAGTGTGGAATTTCAGTTGTTTGTTAAGGCTGTAGGAAAAGAACCATTGACTAGAGTTGTACTTGATTGGCTGTTGGTGTACAACTCTATCGTTAAGTGTGGAAAGAATTGGTTCTTGAGCATTTTATGGTAATGAATTGTTATGGTAGAGTAACCCAGCTTATTCCAGGAGCATGTAGAAGTACCGAGTTTTACTGAGAGTTGAGAAGGGTCCTTGACTTCTTTGATCTTGTCACTTGAGGTAACCTGGTTTGTCAGACAGAAGTTATCGAGATTAGTGGGCAATGATCTTAGATAAGATAGATTGAAGAATTAAAAATTGAGAACTCCTCAGTAGTCCAAGAATTCTTGGAAGTGTTGCCAGAAAAGTGGTTAGACCGTTGCCAGAGAAAGAGATAGAATTACGATCGAGTTAACTTCCGGAATAGAACCATTCTCTAAAGTTTCTTACCGATTGTTGTTGTTTGAATTGATAGAATCAATGGTGCAGATGTGAGGATTGATGAATGAGGAATTCATGCATATCAGTGCATCACTTTAGGGATCATCAGTTTTGTGAAAAGAGAAAAAAAAGATGGTTCGTTGCAATTATGCATCAACTATAGTCGACCAAATCAAGTGAGAATCAAGGATAAGTGTTCATTATCAAAGATCGACGAATTAGGCGACTTGTTATAAAGAGTGTGGATGTCTACAAGGATCGACTTGAGGACAGGTTATTGTTAGTTGAGAACCAGGAAGGAGGTTATACTGAAGACGGCATTTCTCACTTGATTTTGCCCTTGTGAGAATAATGTAAAGCCAATTGATTTGACGAACACTCCAGTTGCTGTCATGGATTTGACAGACAGAATGTTCAAGGAATATCTAGATCGATGGTGATCGTGTGGTGTAGCGACATTATAGGGTGTTCACTAAGTGTTGAGAATCACGAGTTGCCCCTAAGAATGGTCGTGTGGTTACAGGTAAAGGAATCTTCATGGACCCAGCCAAGATCGAATCAGTTGTTAATGGACCGAGACCGACATCAATGCCAGAGATCAGAAGTTGTGGGGATTGGACAGATTACTACAGAAGGTTTGTGAAAGGATTTTCAATATCAGTATCATCGCAGGATTAACCTCTTGAGAAAGAAGAGAAATTCATCGGCATTGACAGGTATGAGGATAATTTCTAGAGCTTAAAGGATGGGGTACGTATTGATGCAACATGAGAAGATTGTTGCATAACCGTTCCACCAGTTGAGACCCAATAAATGGAATACGAAGCGGTGTCGTGAACCAGAATTTTGGCAGAACTATAATAGTGATATCGGGTATCACCTTGGAGGAACGAAATGAGTCACTAATGTGTTGAGCCAAGAGTCTTCCAATGTGCAGAGATTGGCTAAAGTATAGACTTTACTTGAAAATGATTTGAAATTTGGTTTTCAAATTTGAGGTAGGCTACCTTTTGAATTTTATAGCCACCCTCAATATTGAACCAAATGTTCAAGTTGGAATCAGCGCCTAGTTGACAAGCAGAGATGTGCAGAAAATCTTATAAGAGGATACTGGCAAGGAAGAATCTGACTTTATGATTTATGAGAATGGAAAGTTCAGGTTCCATGAGTGATTGAGTGCACTTGACAATGTAGCACTCAGGGAAAAGATCTTGTCGGAAGTTCACTATGGTATTGCAGTTTGACTAGATGGTGCAAGTAAATCAGAATTGACATCAGCTAAATTGGTAGACCGATATGAAGATAGATATTGCTAAGCAGGTTGCAAGTGTCAAAGGTGTCAATAAGTGGAAGTTCAGTAATGCAAATCCGGAAGATTTTAGCATCACTTGAGAGTCCCAAATGGAAATGGAAATATATGGCTTACTAAGGATTCAGGGGATTACTGATACCATTTAAGAATAGTGGTTGATCGATAGATGGAGTTGGTCAAATTTGGTATAGTACGAATAGATCTTGTTTTAAGTGTATGACATCCAAATTTCAGACTCTGATTTCGATTAGATAAATTGGGCGTTTCATCGACGCGATTACAATGTTTTCTCTGAGTTGGCCACTCATGAGATAACTAAACTAGCTGGGTGAGTTATTAAGGACTTTAAGGCAGATAGACTGAGAATTCGACCATGAACCGACTTCTCGACCGTGCTCATCTTTAGAGATCATTACGGCACAGTTAAAAATCGAATTAAGATCGGAGATAGGTCGGTTCGATTGAGATGAATGACCGATCGTGGGTGACTCCACTAAATTGGAAAACTCTCGTCGACGGGCACTAATCTGATTTTACTGTCGTTTTGGTACCCTGTGTCCGTATTTGAATTTTCGAGATTTTCACGACAATCGAGAGTCGCTAATGTGTCGAGTGGGTTCATTGTGGCTCGAAGAAAATCGACCACGGGTCATTTGTCCTAAAAAGCTCTGAACACTACCCAGTAGCCTAGGTCACACTAAAAGCATGTCGGAGTGAAATTAACCGCCAATCTAAATTCGATTTCAGAAATTGAAGATTCTGTCTTGTGGCAAAGTGGATATACCGAAGTGTGTGTGTTTCGGATAGTTCACCGACATGGAGTGTCGAGGATGAATTATATATCGAATCTAGATCAGAGATTATAAGTTGGTAGAGTTTTCAGAGGGTTCTTTATCAAGCAGTATATAGCATAGGGTACAGAATTTCAGTGGTGAAAAGAAAGTGAATAATGATGTCAGCTCAGTAATCAGTGTTTGCAGTTGTCAGATTAGTGTCAGAGTAAAGATTGCTCAGAATTGTCAGAAATTTTGAATCGTGGAGGTTCGAAAGTTTATTAGGGAGTCGAGAAAAAGAGATCAGATGTAGATGACAGAATGTCTTATGTGAGAAGCTCAGTTCAGTTGTTGGTTCAGAAAGAGCAGATTTTGTGTACAAAGATGATCTCCTTGGTTAAAGTGGTTAGACAACGCCACGAGACCGAATGATTAGCGTGGAAAAGTGAGACTCGATGAGACGGCAATACCCCCACCTTTCGTTTATGGATTGGAAAAAGGTTCAAATTTCGAGGACGAAATTTTTATAAGAGGAAGAGTTGTGACATCCAGATTTTTGGGTTTTAATTTGACCTGGATATTTAGGATCTGTCTCATCGCTCGTCAATTTATTGACGGGTCCGAAATTTCAATAAAGAAATTATCGGAGGAAAAATTGAAGCCCGAAAGGAAATAAAAATGAAAATGTACATAAGGGCATTATGTATTTTATTTTTCCTTTTTCCTCTCTCTCCATCTCTTTTCTTTCTTTCTTTTCTTTCTTTTCTCTTTTCTTTCTCTCTCCTCTCTCCTTTCCTTCCCCCCTTCGTGCGATTCCCCTCCCCACGCCGACTCTCTCTTTCCTTTTCCCCCTTGCCGTTTCCTACTTTGCTTTCTCTTCCCTCTTTGACTAGTCAAAGCTACTCTCTCTTATCTCTTCTTCTCTCTCCTCTCTCTTCTCCCTCATCCCACGTGACCTTCTTCTTCTTCTTCGTTCTTCCTTGTGCGGACCAGACAAAAACCGAGAAAGAAGAGCAGCAGCTCGCCGAGGACCACCGTCGCCCGTCCCGCCGCCGCACCGGAGCCGAACCGCCCGCGACGGCCGCCCGCACAACGCCACGCGTTCCGCCAGCCATCCCTCGTGCCCAGGCGTGCTCCCCCGCGCGATCCAGTTTGCTGCCCATCCTCCGTCCAGCTCCGTTCGGCCATGATCCGGCCACCTCCGGCCACCGTGGGCCACCGCTCGGCCTCGCCAAGCCACCACCCGCTCTCCCGACCTCTTGCCGCCCCCAACCCTCTCTCTTTCTTGCTGTTTTGCAGCCGAACCAGCAAACCCACGAAGTGGGTATCCAGCTGTTCGTGGGCCGTTTTGGGCCGTTTCCCGGCCCCGAACCCGAGCCGTGCTTTGGGAAGAATCGTTCCTCGCGTCGCCGCCATCGGATTGATCCGATTTGCGCGCGATTTGGTGAGTAATCTCACTAATCTCGGATTAGTTGGCTAATTATGCTTTAGGTTGGTTTAGTTTTAATTAATTATGTTTAGGTTGTTAGATTAGAAGTAATTAGCAATTATTAGTCAATTGTGATGCGATTTAGATAAATTAATTGTGCAATTAACAAGTAGACGTGGTCTACTATTTATTGGGAGTGTCTCGGGAATTTTCGGACCCCTAATCGGGCTTCAATTTGGCGATTCGGGCCTAAGTGAGATTTTTGGGCATTTAAATATTAATTTTCGGAATTAAATTAAATAATTATTTATTTTCCGAAAATTCAAGGGAGATGGTTTGGAACCGGAATGTTATGCTGATGACTGTGGTGAAGTCCGTTTATTTAATCGGGCTTTATTTTGACTTAAATTGAATTATTAATATTAATTATTTAATTTTCGAAATTAATTAATTAATTATTTATTTCCTGAAAATTCAACTGGGATGGCCCGTGATCGGAAAATTATGCTGATGACCGTGGTGAAGTCCGTTTATTTAATTGGACCTTATTTTGAGTTAAACGGAATTTTTAATATTAATAATTAATTTTCGAAATTAATTAATTAATTAATTATTTTTCAGAAATTAAGATTGAGATGGCCGACGACCGAGATCTCGTGCTGATCGTCGTGGCACAGTCCGTTTATTTAATTAAGCTTTAAATTGTTCTAAATTGATTTAATTGTAGATAATTACTTTAGAAATGGCATGAATTATCATGAAAGGCTCAGGGCTTGATGATTAAATAAATCACCTCGGAGAATGCACATGGCTCGGTGACGAAGTATGTCGCCTTGGAGAATGCATGTGGCTCGGTGATTAAGTGTGGCATCTAAAAGGACACGTGGGCTCGGTAATTTGATGCATTACCTCGGAGAATGCACGTGGTCCCAATGAGTATATTTGGCATCTAAAAGGACACGTGGGCTCGGTAATTTGATGCATTACCTCGGAGAATGCACGTGATCCCAATGAGTACCTTGGCATCTTGAAGAGACACGTGGGCTCGGTGACTTGATGCATCGCCTCGGAGAATGCACGTGGGCTCGCTGATTCAAAATGGCATTTTAAAGGGCACGTGGGCTCGGTAACTTAATGCATTGCCTCGGAGAATGCACGTGGCTCGGTGATTGTTTTTATCAGTTGAGACTGAATAGCAATAGCTAGAGTGACCGGGAAATGGTCAGGCTGTCATGTAATCGACGAGGTCGATTGATCATTATTTTGATTTGATGTTGTGAATTGATTGACTGAATGGAAATGACAGTGAGTGGTCTTGTTGGCTTGTAATCGACTAGGTTGATTTGATTGATGCTTCGATTGGTGATATGATTGCTTGAGTGCCTATTGTGAATTGTACTGACTTACAGGTGGGATCTGATGCTAAGGTACGTCTTCTGCCCTGTGCGTGTTTAGGCAGCCTTTAGTATAATAGTTTACTAATTGGGCTTAGTGGGGTAGAACTCGCTGAGACGTAGTCTCATCCCAGTTTGGGGAAAAACATTTCAGGACCCGATGAGGAGCTGATGAGGAGAAGTCTGAGAAGGAGAACTCGGAGGTGAAACTGAAAGTAAGAAAGATTTTTGGGAAAAGAAGATAATCCCGAGAAGGGCCCTGAGTATGGCCTGGATGGATTGAGATCCTATCTTCTTTTGAGATCTCTATTTTGATGTAAATAGAGTTTAGAGTAAAAGTTGTGAAGTGCTCTGGTTTATGTTTTGTATAAAAGTTTGGTTATAAATTTCAATATGAAAAATATGGCCCTGTTTTTCTATCCCATCGTTTTATTGTCTGGGGATTTTAATTGCTTCCGCATGTGCTTAATAAATGAAAGGGTCGGCGATACTTTGTCCTGGGATATCGCATTATAAAATCGACCAAGAGAGAAGGATGTGTGCGTACCTGAGGATCGGGGCGTGACAGCAGGGGCTCTTCGTGGGTGTTGATCGCGAGTCGTTGGGCTGCGGCGTGGACTGGCAAGGCCGCGGGACTGCAAGAGGCCACGAGCGGCTGTGGCGAGGAGCTCCGTCGTCTGGGTCAGGCTATTGGGCGCGGCGTCCGGCGAGGCAGATCTATGGCAACAGCGTCGTTGGGTCGCAGCGGGGACGAGAAGGCAGGGACAACTTCGGATCTGGACCGACTGCTGCGGGGATCTTCAACAAGCAGACTGGCGTAGGAGGACGTCGGGGTTGTTGCAGCGGTGGAGCAGATCTCAGAGAAGGAGTGCGCTGCAAGTCGCGGTTGCAGCAGGCGTCGGCAACCAAGGAGGCGTGCGACGGCTCGGCAACAGGACTGGCGCTCGCAGGTGGTGCTCACGGACGAAGACACCGCACGGCGGCCGGGCATAGCGGAAGCTCCGAGAGGCTGCGGAGGCGCGATGGATCGGCGGTGGCCGGCAGCAACGATGGGGGCAAGGGTGCGGAGGCGCGGCGTCGTGGCTGGGTCGCGGGCGGAAGGCGGGCGAAGCGGCTGTTCAAAGAAGATGAACAGTGCTCTGTTTTTCTTCCTTTTTTCTTTTTCTCCCCTGCTGGCCGCACGTCCCTTCACTGTTGCTGTCCCCTCACGTCACTTTCTCTCTGTATTTTTACTTTTCTCTGCACTCTCCCTCTCTCTGCAGAACTTCTCTTCACTTTTTCCTTTCTTGTTTTTTTTTCAAAAGAAGCTCCCTTTTGTTTTTCTTTTTTCTGAATTTTTTTCCTAAAGAAGCTCCCCCCCCCTCACGATTGATCCGTACGTATCCTTTTATAGCCGACACAAAACAGGATCCTTTTTTGTTCATATTTTCATCTCCCGAATATTGCTTATAACCTCTTGATCGCAAAAATCCTTATCTCAAAAATATTCTCCCCCGATTTCATCACCTATTGATAAAAAATAAGATTACAATGCGATTTTTTTTTAATTTTTCAAAAACCATAATATCGCATCAAATCTTAATTTTTCGCAACATAATCAATCAAAAATAACGACGGGCTTGGGTTAATTTTATCCTTTCATGGGCCTAGCCCGGCCTACCGAACTAAAGCTTAAAAACATAAAATTTGAGCTCATCCACCACCGGTCCTAAAAATAAAAATGCAAAACATGTAAATTAAAAATAAATGCACCTAAAAAATTATATGCTATGCGATTGAATTATAATATTTTTTTTAGGGGTTAAAAATTAATCCCCAATTTTTATGCAATAAATGACTAAATGGGTTGTCCAAAATTGAGGTGTCAACAGTCCTTAAAATAAACAATCAAATTGTCATAACATCTGATTTTTACTGACTTTCGTCAAGTTGATTTTTTCTACGAATTACTAATTTTCCTCATGGATTATCAAATTAATCATAGATAAGCTTCAGAGAAATTGTTGAATCTGACCAACCAATACATTAATATATACTCATAATTTTAGCATAATATCTAGAATTATTTAGTGAGTATCTAGCAGGGGTTATTATGAATCTTCGTTCTCGCTTGGATATAACTCTTCAATGCTGTTCTCCCTTTTTCTTGCTTGTCAATAGTAAATATTCTGTGTAGACTCCTAGAAAAGCGCCTCGTCTGTCCGCATTTAATTTTAATTCTTTCTCGCTTTCAATGGAGGTAAACGAGGAGTCACCCATGAGCACGGGAGGAATTGACCTGTCGAATTTATTTTTGTTTGTATCAGTCGAGGGTGTGAGGATTCCCCATGCATTGGAAAGCTGTGTAGTCTTTGCATTTTAACGAAGCGTTAAGGATCTTCCTCATTTTGGGGTTTCTTTTTCCTTCTGTTGATGTCGGACATGGAAGATTGCTGCAATCTCCAGTTGCGCATAGACAAATCTTTTCCCCGTTCAATCTAGAGATGGCGGTGTGCAACCATGGATTCTTCATGATGGCTCCGGACCGTTGGATTCCTTCCACCAATACGTTGCGGCGGCCTCTGCGTCTTGCGGATCTGTCCTCTTCCGTTGAGGTGTCCATCTTGCAGCCTCCCGGTCCCGGCAGGACATTGTTGCTCGTCCGAGTTCATCGCGCTCGACGCCTGTCCTCCCAAGAGACAGCAAGCGATTTTGTTACTCTCTCTCTCACTCTGTCTGTGCGCACGAAGTACATACAAACTAGTGACGCAAAAGGATGGATATATATTATTGCAGGAGCAAGTGATTCGGATGTTAAGGTTGTCCGAAAGAGACGAGCAGAACGTGAAGTTGTTCCATGAAGTGCATCCAGAAGCGAAGGATAGAGGATTCGGTCGAGTTTTTCGTTCTCCTAAGCTCTTCAAAGATGTGGTCAAATCTGTAGTCCTTTGCAACTGCCGGTTAAGTACTGAAGTCAAGTTCTCTTCATGTACAAAATAAGTAGGACAAAAAAGATGATGACCTGAATGAGAAACCCCATACTGTAATTGAGTAAATATCCTACTTTTATAAGAAATATATAAGAAGAAAATTTAGGTAAGAAAAGCAAGACAAAGCGGGGTAGCTCGGCGTGGATATGCGAAGAAGACGAAAGAGGGGTTGCAAGAGAGGGTGGTCCCTCTTGCACCGCTGGATTTTCCTTGCTTTTACTCTATGATGGACGTGTTATGGACGAGAAAATATTGGGTGGTCCGGGACCTCCACGTCAGCGTGGTCCCGGACCACTCAGGAGGTGCCATGTGGAGGGGTGGGCCCCATTTCGTGTCTTCTGCCTTCTTCCCCTCTCTCTCTCCTCTTCCTAGCTTGCCGAGCCCTCTCTCCTCCTAGCTTGCACGCTCTCTCTCCTGTCAGAGCATTTATTGCGGCTTAAGCTTTTGTTTTCTTTCTCAAACGAAGGAAAGAGAAGCCCCGTTCGTTCCTCTGTCCTCTCCATTTCTTTCCTCTCGAAAATTTGAATCTGAAAATTCTCTCTCCCCGCGCTCGTTGCTGCTCCGCCGTGCATCAAGCGGCTGTTCCCCTGCCGTCGCCGACGAACCACATTACGGCTGCCCCTACTCTGGTGCTCGCTCGCTTCGCTCCGTCGTTCGTTCCGGCGTTCCCGGGATCGCAGATGCAGCGTGCGAAGGAGAAGCAGGCCTCTTCGAGCTCCCCTCAACGTCGGCGAGCGTCGCCCGCCGAGCGAGACCCCCACACACCGGAAGGCTCGGAGGCGAAGTTGCTGGAGAAGAAAGGTTGAGCCCCTCCGCCTCCGCTGGTTGCTTCCATCGCCCCCCGACGCCGACGCCGATGCCGACGCCCCTCCGCCGGTTGCCTCCGTCGGCGTCGGAGTCCGTCGCCCCCGACTCCAACGCCCACGCCTCAGCCTCCGCCTACGCGCCCG
This sequence comes from Eucalyptus brandiana, assembly GCA_014182725.1. Taxonomy (NCBI): domain Eukaryota; kingdom Viridiplantae; phylum Streptophyta; class Magnoliopsida; order Myrtales; family Myrtaceae; genus Eucalyptus; species Eucalyptus brandiana. The sequence continues at coordinate 14,242,458 of CM024669.1, forward strand.
ACGCCAACGCCGACGCTGACGCCCCTTCGCCTCCCTCTCGCGACCTCCGCTCCACTCTCTCCCTCTTTCCTCTGCGGAGCGCCCTTACTGGCCAACCCCGCGAGCAACCTCTCTCCGAGTCTCCGTGTCCTTCGCGGCTAGGTAGACGTCGTCTATCTCTCTCTCTCTCTCTTTCTGGTGTCACGGATTCTTCTTTCTTATTTCTGTTCCATGTTGATGAGCAAGTGTACTCTAGCTTGATGATGCATCATGGGTAGGTTCGTTTCATGAGATTGAGATTAAGCGACACTGGTGCGGAGGTTGTTTGTAATGGGATGTGCATCTCTTGTGCCGAATAGAGTGTTGGGTCGTGCCTTGGAAGCTCAAAAGATGAACTTTAGTTGTTTCCTTGCTCTGATTATGCTATTAGTCTGTGATGTCACAAGTTCATTCGATGTTGTGATTGAAGTTTCGGTGTCGGGTTATGTTAATATTGGGAAGGTTCATGCTCGTGTTAGTTTTGTTCACACACTGGATTCTCTCTGTGGTGGGTTTGCAGCTTCGGTTTGACCAATCGGCTGGGGCGTACTCGAGGGGCTTTGATCAACTCGATTCTTGCTCTGCTGGCCATCCTCTTAGAAAAAAGGCGGCTCGTAATTGGTTGTTTCTTGGCTTTGTAATGGACCAAGAGTCCCGAGTGGATGAGGTCTTGCCCCTCTTCATCAAGTGCTCCAAACAACCTAAAGCGCCACCATCATCATCGATAACTACTTCCTCCTCCTCCAGTCTCGCAGCCGAGAGACGTCAATAAAGCAAGTGGAGAAAGTGAAGGAGGATACTAGCCTTACTAGCACTAATGTCTGGGTAACAAGATTGGAAGCTTTCAATCAGAGCAAGAGTGAAATCACATGGAGTTTTAGATTTGAGGATGACATCTACTTCAACCGTTCCTGCGTTAAATCTATTTGACATTGCATTCGGATTTGCATTTTTGTGCCTATGTACTTCGTCGTAAGTTTTTATCTTATGATATTCAATGGTAGGATGGGAGAAGGCTGAAAATGAAGTCTTGGTGCTAAAGAAACAACTGGAGGCTGCAACACAAAGGAACTCGACACTAGAAGATCGAATCAGTCATCTTGATGGAGCACTTAAGGAATGTGTGAGGCAGCTCAGACAGGTGAGGGAAGAGCAAGAGCAGAAGATCCCAGAAGCTGTGGTCAAGAAAACTCGTGAGTGGGAATCAACAAAGGCCGAGCTTGAGACTAAGCTTTCCAATGCCCATGCCCAGCTTCAAGCAGCCAAGAGTGAAGCTTCTTCAGTTATATGTTCTGATCTCGGCCCTAAGCTTGATGCTGCTGAAAAGGAGAATGTGGCCCTCAAAGCCAAAATCCTTTCTATGTCAGAGGAGCTAGAACTTAGGATTATTGAGCGTGATTTGAGCACCCAAGCAGCAGAAACAGCCAGCAAACGGCATTTAGAGAGCATAAAGAAGGTAGCTAGGCTGGAAGCCGAATGCCGCGGACTCGAGCCATGTCTCGGAAAGCAAGTGCAACAAACGATCTTAAGAATTTGATTATTCAACTAGCTGAGGCAGGAAGATGAAATGAGTGAGGTGAGATAGGAAGAGTGTCTACTTTGATTTTTTGCCTTGTGAATAAACAACCACTATTGTAAATGCATTCATGACATCTCCAAAACCGACACTCGTGAATCTCAAGTATAGTGGTACATGGTCAGATTTTTGAATGATATAAGGTTTCAATTCCTTTATAGCATGTGGATGTCTAGATTGCTTAAAGCTGCCAATTGTCTTGTTTGGTTTAGTGAGTTGTAGCTGTCAATTTCCTTTTATCTTCACCAGTCGTATGATATGCCATCCAACACAACCCAACTATTGGCTTGCTCGATCGTATTGTTCGAGGAAACTTGAGCATCTATACATCAACCCCTAATGCATGACTCGTGGCAGCAATTTCATTCAGTTGTGCAAAACCAAAGGCTACCTCTTTTTGTGTTGTCGATGAATGTTCTCCATGAAGATCATCGCATGGCATACGCATCTTTCATAACCAAAGTACCATTCTTAATCATACTACTACAAGTTTGAACCAATACAAGTAATAGAAATCTTAGTCCTCGCTTCATATCAAATTGCTCCAGCAGATTCTAGTACCAGGTTGAAGCAGGAAGTTTACATAGATTATCCTTGTTTTTATCGTCCTGTTCTATATATATATACTAACTGCTAAGGCTTCTAGGGCACTCAATTTAGTATTTATTTACACTATGGGACACAAATTGAAACAACTCATGTTATAAATAAAAAACCAAAAATACCCTTCATAACCCATGAACCCCTTAATGCCATGAACTCCTTAATGCATTGACCTAACAGAAAAATTATTGCATGGTCTATAGACTATATAGACGAACATTACAAGATCAATTATCCTGATGAACTTGGTCTACATGATTTATATGTCATGCAATGTTTTTTCCTCAGATTTGAGAATGTGTTAATTTCCATTGCCATTACCAACCTGAACCTCTTAAACAGAAATGACCATCTTGATATCCTTTGCTTTTCGGGTGAAAGTTACCAAGAAAACAACATAAGAAGAAAAACTGAAGCTCTATAAACATACTGCCGCAGTGATTCTGGACACGGACATATACAGCAAATGAAGTTTTATTTGCAAAAAAAAAGGTACCTACATCATATACCGGTGATCTCTACAGATATCAGAACCAGTAGCTACAAGCATTTAATTAAGAAATTCTACATACAGAGAAAAATTGAAGGAACTATTAGCCAAAAGGAACTCAAATGCTCAAAACTCAGTCCCTAGAGAAGGCCATTTACAGGTGACGTGCTAAAAACTGGCTTGTCTTTGCTAGCTTCATACATTGCGGCGCTATTGCTACTACTCTTCCTCCGAGGCTTCGCCTCTCTGAGCATGGTTGTGACATCCCTCATGCAGGGCCTATCTCTCGGTAGCTTTGCAATACAGAGGAGCGCTATTCTGAGCACCAAAAGCATCTCTTCCTGCACATGCTTGCAGTTTCCTACATTGGGGTCTAGAGCTTCTTCCAGAGCTCTGTTGTCCCTGATTTCCCTCCGTATCCACTCGACAATGTCAACAGATTCTCCGAACTCGAGGTCTAGAGGCCTTTTGCCTGCAATGAGCTCCAACAGTACGACACCAAAGCTGTATATGTCTATCTTTTCATATGCATTCATGGTGTATCCGTACTCTGTCGGCGAACATCAAAAAATTGCAGCATTGTTAGCTAAGGAAAGGTGATGAGCATATGTGATACTTTCATCACTTTTTAGCATTGACCAGTAGCTATTTTGCAAGGGTAATACGGTTATTAACTGGGACACTGGAAAGATCTGATAGTTGATCAATTCGATGGAAGATTATGAGAGTAATAATCAACTTACCAGGCGCAATGTATCCATAGGACCCTGCTACTACCGATACTGTTTCATTCTTCTGGAGCATCATTGGTGGTCCTTCAAGCAGTCTTTGGCTTGGGCTTAATGCGCTTCACGCATGAGTACAGAAATACTCCAGCAAGGGCCACTCCCGTACCTAATAACATCACCACAATGAGAAAGATAACAAAACCATAACCATGAGCAAAATAATCTAAATAGTAATGACAACAGTAATACTATGGAACCAAGCTAAACCAGTTGATTAACCAATAAACAGATACCAGATCTCATTTTCCCTAGAAGCAAATGCCATTATATGCTTTCTCACTAAGGTTTGGGGAGGGAAGGGGAAGAAACAAAAGCCAAGAAAATAACAAACTTTGAAAAAGGCTGTTCAGATGGTAGCATAAATCACCTAGGGAATTTATGGGTGAAACTGGAGTTCGGAAGAAGAGAACTGAGCTGACAATGACCACAACACGCTTCACGCAGTTTCCTACAGAGTGGGTCACTAGCGATACCCTCTGTAGTATCATGTAAGAGACCTACACAAATTCAACAATTAAGGTTGGTATTTCCCCATTAAAAAGTGCTATTGAAGACCTGCATGACTGAAAAACAATCAATTCCTTCTCCTGCATGTACTTCATTGTTCTTGCAGGCACGAACACTACGCACATTAGTGCAGATATTGTGGCATATCGTGATTAATCCGAAGTAGACGGTTATCCAATTCTATAGACATGTGAACAGACAATATTATAGAGTTTGCTGATCCAATAAGAAGATCAACAATATCAAGGGATAATTGATCCGATGCGAGATGAGTTAAAAATCACTATTGCCCCACAGTGATTTTCAACTGATGTCACAATGATGGAGACACAGCTGTTTCGTTTCTCAAAAGTTCCAAAATTTTTTCACTAGTGATGTCACAAATTGATCCCTTCAATTTTCTGCCATCCCGTAAATTTGCTTATCTAAACTTGATGTCCTATAGAGAAGACTCAAGGGGTTCTGAGTGCTTAAAGTAATAGGTCACAGCTATAGATTTAAAAATGAATGCCAAAAGCAATTATGAATGAGGCACACAACTTAGCTAAAGATTTAGATCGTCAAAGAAATGTGTGGCCCGTGACCCAAAAATAATGAAAATATTGCATTGGGCAAAAAGCCTCACCTGCTGGTATGCGTGGAAGCACAACGCCGCAAGGAAGGACCTGGTTAATACTTGCTGGACATTTAATCCCTGTTGCGCCTGTTGTTAAGATGAGAAAAAAGGCATATCAGAAAAACATAGCCGATAGATGGACAGAGAAAAATGGCTCCATGTCGACGGATTCTCCGAACTCAAGGTCTAGAGGCCTTTTGCCTGCGATGAGCTCCAACAGTACGACACCGAGCGGACTAGAGGTCGCAAGAGGAAGGCGGAGGGGCGTCGGCGTCAGAGTCGGGTTCAGGGTAGGAGGCGGCGTCGGAGTCGAGGGCGACGGAGGCAACCGGCGGAGGCAGAGGTGGAGGGCCGTCGGCGTCGCGTTTCGCTGGAAGAGAGACACGACTTCGCGGAGGGGGGAGAGAGAGAGCAGAGCGGACGTCGCGAGAGGAAGGCGGAGGAACGTTGGCGTCGGCGTCGACGTGGGGGGGCGATGGAAGCAACCAGCAGAGGCGGAGGGGCTCAACCTTTCTTCTCCAGCAACTTTGCCTCCGAGCCTTCCGGTGTGTGGGGGTCTCGCTCGGCGGGCGACGCGCGCCGACGTTGAGAGGAGCTCAAAGAGGCCTGCTTCTCCTCCGCGCGCTGCATCTGCGATCTCGGGAACGCCGGAATGAACGACGGAGCGAAGCGAGCGAGCACCGGAGTAGGGGCGGCCGTAATGTGGTTTGTCGGCGACGGCAGGGGAACGGCCGCTTGATGCACGGCGGAGCAGCAACGAGCGCGGGGAGAGAGAAATTTTCAGATTCAAATTTTTGAGAGGAAAGAAATGGAGAGGACAGAGGAACGAACGGGGCTTCTCTTTTCTTCGTTTGAGAAAGAAAACAAAAGCTTAAGCCGCAATAAATGCTCTGACAGGAGAGAGAGCGTGCAGGAGGAGGAGAGCGGGCTCGGCAGGCTAGGAAGAGGAGAGAGAGAGAGAGGGGAAGAAGGCAGAAGACACGAAATGGGGCCCACCTCTCCACATGGCACCTCCGGAGTGGTCCGGGACCACGCTGACGTAGAGGTCCCGGACCACCCAATATTTTCTCTGTTATAGACTGTCTATTCAATTGTCCAGATATCCACACAAATATGTCAATGCCAGAGAAAAGTAATTTATAATTATAAAGTGGTATATTTTTCACAACCTTATTTAGATGAATTTTTCCCTTTAAATTGATGGGTTCTATCCATAAACACCTCATATTTATATTTAGTTCATTTTGCCCATGAGCAGTCTCCGCCATTCGCAATTCACCAATCGAAAAAGTGATTGGAAGCCAACATGGTCATTTTCAAAAATCGCAAGCTATTGCAATGTGCGCCTATTATCCCACAGGCTTCTATCATATTCTGAGGACCAATTTTTCCGGTTGTAGAATAAGTGCATGGTTAATAAAACAGCGGTAACATTTTTCTTCTTATTATACATATGCTAAATATAAAGACGGAATTCAAATCTTGTGTCATATGCACAATGAACATGTAAAATGAAAGAAAGCTCCACTTTACAACATTTAATTCTTTCATTGAGAGAACTCATATAACATTGAAAGCTACAATATTCAATTCTTTCACTGTGAGAACTCATATAACGTTGAAAGCATCAAGCCATTGCAGTTTTAATCAATTTGGACCAGTCCATGTTCTATTGTTATAGCTTCAAGACTTACCAAGACATGCTCTATATGTACTCCCAGTGGCAACTGTACCGCTACTGCCACGTCTAAGGCACCATCGACTTCATTTTCGACGATGCGGCCATCATCTTCCAAAATTGCAACATCTTCGTCAGGAGGCCGATAACTTACTGGGCCAACATGGTGAAGCTCGGGGTCAAGAAAGGAGGAGGATGACACGAGGATTTTGATCCAGATGTTGCGGAACACCCCCATCCCCGACTTTGTGTCATTCAAGGGCTCGTTCAAGAGCTACCTAGGATGGCCTTGGAATGAGTACTTGAGGATGGTGATCATGAAAATTGATATCAACGAGTTCATAGACCTGAAGGGATGGAATGAGTGGGCCAACAATTTCCTTGAGACCCTATTTTATGGGGAGTACCCAAACTTGGGCCCTGAAGCTGCAATGGCGAGGAGGGTGAATTTGACAGGTTTCCACGTCCTTAAGAGTTCTCAGGAGACCGAGCTATTTTTGATGAGAAGATTTGCACAATGAGATGTATAGACAATTAAGATCGGAGTACCGTTTTCACTCAACATATTAAAAATGGTGAAATTCATGAATTTCAATGTAATAAACTTTATTATGAAACAATAAGGATTGAGCTTTGAATAATGTAATTTCTGTATCAATGCGAAACATCACTGTCGAAAGAATCAAACACAGGACTGCCACGAAATTCCGGGGAATGACCGAAGAGACGGCACATTTCGCAAGTAAATTAGGCGTGTAAAAAAACGGGAAAAAGGAAAAGTGAGCAAACTCTCACGTACCAGCTATAGTCAACCAATGGCGCTCAACACTAAATCTGATACTCAACTGCCGAACATTCCTAATAATTAAATTTGTTCTTGAGAGAAGAGAGTATGATTCTGGTTGCAGATACTTTGATGCGCGTCCCAACATTTGCTTTGCTCCATAGTTGCTAGGCTTGAAAGTATTTTATGTACCTCTGAAGTATCATTCTGATTAATGAATGTAACTTTCTTTTGACAAAACAAAATTGCTAATAATCTGGTATTACTAATTCATATAATTTAGATAACCAAGATATTTAGAACATAATATTCTTAAATTCTCTTCATTTTTTAATATCTAGAAAGTAGCAAGAAATTCTTATATTTTCAAATGAAAAATGGAGCGTAGAGTGTAGCTTCAATTTGGAACCTATCTTGGATCACACCAGAGACAGCAAGAGCAAGAGCCTCGACGGCGAGATTTGAGACCAAATAGAGATAGAGAGGGTGAGACCACGAGGTTTTTAATTTTGTACTAATAAGTTTCGATTTGATTAGAAGGAGTGGACCTATTGCTATTTGAAGTTGTTGGTGTTTTACAATACTTCCAGAAAAAATCAATTATAGGCTCCGGACCAATTTTTATTTTGGAATCAACCAGGTTAATTCTTACATAGAACAGTTTAGTTCCTTAAGGCTCAACCTCAGAAACCGAACCAAACCTAATTGGTTCCCAAATTTTCAACCTATGAACTTTTTTCAAGGAATTGACATTGAACCAAACTTGCAAAGCCCGTTCAGGCTAAATCTTTAGGCTGTTTCCCAAATTCTTCATTCTTATTTGTAATCATTTTGATTTTTGTGTCATTGGAAAGATATCACGTAACATTACTATTCATAATACGGATAGACCCTAACACCAATACAAATGGATCTTATATTCCAAAGGTGATTATACATTGACTAGCTTGACTAGCTAGCTTTCGGAACTCAAAGACTCCTAACTTTCAAATGGCTCGTCTAAATCAAGCATCGTTTGTCAGTGATGTGAAGTATTTGCTCATGTCATAGGAGCTGCCAGAGTTTCACTAGAGCATCACTAGCAAAGGCAGAATGAAGGGTTGTTAGGAAATAGAGTTTTAAATTTAGAAACTTGAAATTTTTTGCAAGTTTGAGAACAAAAGAAAATCTACCACGATTTGAACATTTAATGAAGAAAAAACCTCTCGAGCGAGCCTCCGACCTCCGCATTGACTGCCCCCTTCCTTTTTTCCTTGGTTTAGGTGGAAAGGCCAATAGTAATCCTTGATAAAATTAGATTGGAACTACTATGAGCACGACGAAGTTCCCTCGTCATTTCCTCTTTCCCTATATGTTGAGAATGTCTTACTCAAATTTAATTGTTCCGTTCTCTCCAATATAGAAAGCTGTTACAACCTAATGGGCATGACTGAAATTTGTAACGAGTTAATGAAGTGTTGTCCGTAAAAGAAAAATGAAACGTCGGGAGGAAATGAAATCTATATAAAACTCTATATTAGAATGTGACAAGAGAGAAAAAATATGGTTTAGCAAAAATAAAATATGGATTTATCAATGAAAGATGAGTTTAAGAGATTTTATTATCTTCATTGAGGTAAAAAACCTCATAAAGATAGTTAATCTTGTAGACATTGGGAGTGCAGAGTTTAAGAGGAGGATTAAGAGAAACATGAGCATTTACTGTGAAGGGTGTAGAAATTTCTAAAGATTCAGTCATAGTGTGAAAATTCTCTCCCTTTCTTCAAACTAGAATCTCTTTTAATTCCATATTAATATTTTCTTAGAGTTTCGTTTTTAAATCATAGTATACTAGTCGATTTGACTCCACATTTACTCCATACCATATCAATATGTGAGATAGAGATAAAAGCAGCAAACATTTTTAGCCTTGTAATGCTGAAAAAAACACGAAAGAAAGAAGAAAAGAAAACATGATCGCAAGGTACGAGAGACAAGACGGACAGACATCCCACCGTGTCGTGTTGTATAATTTATAACCATTTAGCTACGGTCAAAAGAGCAGTACGGTCGCTCGTCTCTTTCCTCTCATCCATCACTTTCCAGAAGAACACTTTCGGTCACCTCGTAAAATTTAAATCTTTCTTTCAAGTTTCGAGGACTTCAGAGCAGGTCACTGAGAAAGGAAGTGAGCTGACAAGGCAACTCTCCTCGATTTGTGTCTTCGTTTGGTCTTGTTCTGCAGAAAATCTTTTGGTACAACAAATAGGTTGATTCCCTGAAAAGTTTGATTCTTTTAATAAATGTCCTGCATCTATCTTTCATTTTTAATAATGCCCCGCAAGTAAATTCACGGATCTTCAATTAATTTTCTTGAAAATAATGTTGGTTAATGCTTTATTTAAAAGGATAATTTTCTAAAAATCTCTAATTAATATATTTATAATAAATTTATTTTAAATTAATTTTTAGATCATCAAAAATTTTAAACTAGTACATCTACCCAAATTAATATACTCATAACAATTTATTATCTATTAATTTTCGTTAAATTTTTTGTCAAATTATTAATTTGAATAACATATGACAGTGAACTAGTATATTAGTTTGGGATTTTTTTTTTTGGTAAAAACTAGTTTGGGGTTTGTTGTGTTATTTCGTGATATTTTGTATTATTAATCCAATTTAATATATAGTATATTTGTCGCAAATATATTAATTTGGAGTTTGTGGTAGTTGAATAAATTAATTTTTGGATAAATTTGTCACAAATATATCAATTTAATATTTTTTGTGATTATTTAAGGTAAATTTATCACAAATGTACCGATTTATAATTTTTCATAATAAAAAAATTAGTTTAGAATAAATTTATCACAAATATATCAATTTATGATTTTTTAGGATATTAACTCTTATTAAAATCATATAATTTTTTTATTTTTTTTAAATTACCATAATTATTGATGGACTTCATCTCAGCTATTGCAAAAACTTTTTGTTGAGCTCATTTCATGAGCCGTTTAAATAACACTTGAAAAAAAGTCTTTAAATTAATTTCTTTATGGTGGATTGAATATGGGAAAAATCAATTAGTTACAAAAGATTATCAATGATAATTAATATAATTTCCTCTCGACTTGTTTTATTTCCTTAGATATTGTAAATTAGGTTAGGCTTCATAATGAGTAAACATCAATTAGGTTAGGCTTCTCTTCTTACTTAACACATCTTCTTCACCATGGTAATTACTTGGCTCCATTTTGTTGATCCGTTGTTTCATCAGAAGTAAACGCTAAAGAGCCCTTCGATTATCCGGAGCAATTAAATGAAAACGTCTGGCAATCAATTAATTCGTTTTTTTTTTTTTGTAAAGACCAATTAATTCGTTTTTATTTCAAGAAATTGGAAAAAACTGTCCTTTTTTTTTTTTTTTGGACATTTCGTTATTAAAATATTTACATTATAAAGTTTTAGGGAAAAAGCCGGTCTGGAGGATGAGACTTTGGTACGACTTGACCTCTTTCCTACGCTACTGCTATTGTTACTGAGAGAGTGACTTCTTTCCCTGCTTTGCTTGCTTCACCTTCCACTTGATCTTTGCATTAGGGTTCCGTACAATTTCGACACTCGGATGTCGGAATTCAGATCTCTATGCCAAAAAAATGGTGCAAAGAAATAAATTTTCGGTTTCTAAGACTAGCGATTAAACAGCTCCCAAATTTTAAACCTCCCGCCTCTCCATCATTTGACTAACTAAAATTTGTTTATTTATTTATTATTTGGCAGAGTAATATTAGTGATTGATTTGCAAGCTGGACCATTGTTCCAGACCGGTATTTCCCTATCAATTGCCACGTAGGGAATTTTAAGTAATTTGATTTGAAGAGGCTGTAGTCAATTATTCCCATGGAATCGCCAAAAATCCCGGCGATGGAGGTGTGAACGATATCCTATCCAGTCTATTTTGTTGTACTTTTCATTCTTGATCATGACTCGGGCTTTTATTTTCGTGTCGTGATAAACACCCAACATTAAACTGAGTTTTTACTTAGAATTACTCATTTCGATATTGATATTTTTGCATTATTTCCGCCTCAAAAATATCGGACTGTGTCCTGGCAGTGATCTTTAGTATAATCACGGTGAACATTAATTGTTTGAAGAATAAGAAATCATTTCTTATCCCAATAAAATAAGAAATGATGCCTTCCGGATCATATTTCACTTCCATACATTTTAATGTACTTTTTTTTTTGTGCTTTAATCCGTCGGATCTACCTAGGTGACAGACAGGATATTGGGAAGAAGCCTTCTAAGCATGTCCATAAACACTTTGACAACGAAAGCTTCATTTCGCTTTTTACTTTCATAAATGTGGGAAAGGTTGGTCTGAATAGTTCAGAGGTACCCATCACGCATGGCATTTCCCTTTGGATGATTTAATTTTTATTTTATTTTTTATGGGAAGTTGGACAGCTAGAAGTACTAGAGTTTGTGTTGATTATCACACAGTGATTCTGCAGACCGGTATCACATTAGTGATTTGGACAAAGATAAGTTTCTTCTTCCATTTGTTTTCGAAGAATATAAAGAAGCACTCTTTACTCATGTTAAAGGTCATACCATTCTTGTGAAATTCGATCACTCAACTTGCCTTCGTCACTCTAAATCTTCACAAATTCTGACTTATTCGACTCCTTCCCGATATTCACATCACTGCTATCCATTTCAATTTCCTTCAAAGAAGTGTGAACAACATTGTCTTGGACCTTTTCAAGACCAGCCAGTCCTCCAGATCAATAAGCTCAAAAAATTTAAGAGCTCAATTCATTCAGTTGGAGGATCAAACTAGAAAATCATAAGATGTTCAGAGAATAAAATAGCACTTAGACCAAAAAACAGAAGCTAGTCGGCGTTATCCTGTCAGGAGCCAAATTTGGACAATGTTTGCACATGGGATCAGCGATGAAACTTTTGCTGCATGTCTCTTCACATAGACATATGAATTATTTGTTTATGAAATTAATGATTTGCCAGCAGCTCTATCACCACTCGTTCGTTCATCAAAGCAATTACCAGCATATTCAGATAGCTAAAGCATGCCGTTGGCAATTGGATGTCCTGTATGCTGCAAGTGAACTCTTACCTACACCACGGCAGATTGAACAGAGCAGAGAGGAAGAGGATTAATTATCGAAGAGTTAAAACCAAATGATAAGGAAAGAAAATAGACCTAAAATCCCGTTATATCTATTATTTCAACGAAGACCTAAAACTGTTTGGCAGAAGTAAGAAAAGATGGATGACACGTGGGCCTCTTAATATGAACATAGCTCAAAATAGAAAATGTTAACCCAAGAGATCAGAAAAATGAAAAAAATAAAATAAAAATCATACTCCGCTATTTTGTTTTGCACGGAAATGAAGGCTTATGTTGTACGATTTTCTTTTCTTTTTAAATTTTCCTATTCAATTTCTCTCTTTTAAGTAAAATCATTACACTTTTTTTGAAATTCTTCACATGGGACAAGGTTCATCCATGCCAGCCGCGATAAAAACGCTGCGGTTTTACATTAATAAAAACTTAGAACATGGAATTAATTATTTTGTTAAACACTTAGCTTTTATCATGAAATCTTTCATTTTGATATTCATTTGTTATTTCCTCCATGAGCACGTCTTTCGCTCTTTTTCTTTGTTCTTTTCTTGTTAATCGTGCAGTTCCCACCACAGCTTTTATGACCTGCGATTGATTGAAGTATCGCTGCTAACTCGATCAAATCGATGCACAGTTTCAACAAGGTCCGAGAGAACTTCACTGAATGATACTGCTGTTCGGTGACTGAAATTTAATGAAGGCGAATACCCTAGGACCAAGCACAGAAAAGTGCTGCTAAAAAAATAAGAGAAGTCTTTTTCTAGGTAAATCAGTCTTATTTCCACCACCTCATTTGAAAGAAAATGAATGGTGTGGATCCGTCAAAAATACTAAAATATTTTATTCTCGAGTCTAGGAATTATCGAACCAAAATTACATGAATACTCAATTGACCAACAAAATAAGAGTTCTCAAAAAAAAAAAAAAAAAAGATTGTAGATGGTAAGGTATTTTCCCATTCACATGACAGAAAATATTTGGGTTAATACCTTAAAAAACACCAAACTGGTACACTTGTGACAAATTTACCCCAAACTATTTTTTTGACCGTGAAAAACCCCAAACTTGTAAACTTGTGACAAATTTACCCCGACTGATTATAAAAAACCCTAAACTGGTACATTTACGACAAATTTACCCCAAACTAATTTATTCGACTGCAAAAAACCTTAAACTAATAAATTTGTGACAAATATACCCTATGCTAAATTGGATTAATACCACAAAAAATCATAAAAATTGTAAATTATGACAAACGGAACGTAAAATCTTAAATTTGTATACTGGTTAACTGTCACGTGTCATTTAACCTAATAATTTGAGAATAAAATTTAACGAAAACTAATATAGGGTAAATTTGTCACAAGTGTACCAGGTTTGGGATAAATTTGTCAAAAGTATACCAGTTTGGGGTTTTGGTGGTCAAAAAAATAGTTTGGGGTAAATTTGTCACAAATGTACCAGTTTTTGGTTTTTTAGGGTATTATCCCAAAATATTTTAAACTCTCCATAACATAATGGGGGATTACAAAGGATGTCAATGTTATTGAAGAAATTGGTGAGACTGTCAGGAAGAAGAAGACTCCTAGTGCCAACAATTTTGTTGCTTCCCTAACGTCGAAGCTGGAGGCTTCTAGGTCAAATGATGTACGGGACCATATTGATGACAATTTGCACACTGACTTGAGCGGGGAATATTTGGAGAGAACTAAGGTGGTTGGTGGAGTCAAGAAGAGCTGAGCTGAAAGAAAATTGGAGTGAATTTCACCTTACTGAGATGCGAATAGGGGATGCGGCAATTGATTGAATATGAGATCAATCTCATAAAGGAATTCTATTATCAATTTGCTTAGAAAAAGGTTATGGACTTTCGAACTGTCTACAGGCCCGCCTCCACCCTGGTGAGTCGTCTGCTACTTACAGCTGATGTTTTGTCCCTGCTAAATGCTGATGAGGATGCTAGTCTCCATGCTTTTCCGTTCCTCTGTCACGTTGGAATGTTGCAAGGCCGCATCCTTATTTGATGAGTACGTCTGGTAACTGGTTCACACAAGACAATACCGTGAGTCCCACTGCTGCTAATCCTTGTAAATTTTATAAGCTGTTTGTCCTTTTGAAGGTGTATCCCGACAAGAGTCACTCGCCTGCCCAGCCAAATTCAAGATTGGGACTGACTTTTCCTGCTTAATGAAGCAATGAGATACTAACCTACGTCAATCTTAAGTTCTTTGGCGACACACACTGACAATTGACTAAAAAAACTCACCCCAACTGTGCTTCTTCCTTCTCGAGGATCATAATATATGCTAACATCACTAGCAGCTGAAGGAAACAATCGATCATAGGTTACAGTATCGGTGAATCATTGTATATGCTTTCACTTGCGACTCAAGCTGTAATGTACTATATCGAAGAAGAGTGAGCTAAATTTCCAGGGGATTGAAACTAAGATTTTCTTGAAATTAATGTAATGGGTGAATTTTTCAGATTTATGAGTGCCTTTCTCTGGCAAAACGATGTATTAATGATTTGAAGTGGATACTTGTCAATGTGAAATTTCTAACCCTGCTCTGATTGCCACGTGTTAGTGAGACTAGATCTTAACAGGAACTAAAAGGCCCATATATATATGTGTGTGTGTGTCTAGATAGCTCCTTTTCTTGTTCGCACTATACTCTTCCTTGACAACTTAAGAAAGCATACCTCTTTCTTTGGAAAAATCCCCACCACCTTTGCAATATTCTATTTCTGCACCATCCCACCTTCAATTTGCAATAATTAAGTTCTCAAATAATGACACCATTTTGTATATTTATAATTATGATATTTGCAATTTGATATTTGCAATCCCTAATGAATCCCAGTTTTGCAAATAGTTATGGCAGGAAGCATTTCAGATTGCGGCAAAGCCATAAGCATTAAGGAGTAACAGTGTATTGTTACTGTTTGCAGATATAACAGTTGACAGTACAAAGAAAAACCACATAACACAATATTCTAAAGACCTCAAGCCTTGGGTATCTATTTTTCTAGTAAAACAAGCTTTAGAAACGTAAGGATGCCTATATGCATTATCCACACGTGAAGAAATTCTCTCCAACACGACTTGGGAATCTATTTTCTAGTGAAATAAGCTTTAGATTCATAATGAAGACAATACACATTATCCATATGTAAAGAAGTTCTCTCCCATATTTTCACAAATGCAACACTTACATGCCACAAAGATAAAGGGTCATCGCTCAAATTAAAGGTAGACAAAATATTAGTAAATAGCAGGCGACTCATCGAGACGGAGACCACAACTTACTTCTGAGCAGGCTGACTTTATGAGATTGATCTTATGTTCAATCAATCGACATCTCCATACCACTACCCACATCTCAATAAGGTGTAGCTCACTCTCACTTTCTTTCAACGCAGCCTTCCTTACTCATCCAGCAATCCCAGCTCTCTCTAAATGCTCTCCGCTCAAGTCAGTTTCCAAAATATCATTAATATGGTTCCCATCATTTGACGTAGAAGCCTTTAGCTTCGACTTTGGGGAAGTAACAAAATTGCTGGCACTATGAGTCTTGACTTTTTTTGGGCTAGAAAAAAATTACTCTCACAAGCAATTCTTGATCAATGCAATCCATCATATCATATAAACTCCTTTTATGTATTGTGGTCCTTCATTTCCTTTCGAGAAATAATATTTTCTTAATTTTTATACTTCATCTAATTATAGATCACCTCGATCAGTCATCTGTTGAAAAACTTGACTCAATAATAATATATAAAGAAGTCAACTTTAGGATGATACCATCATTAGAATAATGCCACAATATAGTATCAAATTGAGCGCCATACATAAAAGTTGGAATATTCACTATAATTTATTCTCATTTATTTATATGTGTTTACACAAATGCCAAAAAAAGAAGGGAAAAAAAAGCAAAAAAATGGGGGAGAAGTGGTGAAAAACGATGGAAACCCACTAGCGGGGAGTGGTAGTGACGTACAATAAATATTTCCTTTAATTGATTTGAGAGAGAGAGAGAGAGAGAGAGAGAGAGGGGTGTACATGACAAAATTTCAAGGTTGGAAATCAATTTTTGACTAAAAATTGATTTCTCAATTTATATTCCATGGACGAATTTCTGAGCAAAGAAACATATTTGATAAAGATTCAAAATTCTTATTTTTAGGAGTGGTAATGACTGGCGCCTAGTGGCCAAAGTTTGACATTCGGTGACCGGCATTCAACATCCGGTGTTCGGCGATAGGCAGCCGAAGTCCGGTGTCCGGCGCCAGAATTTGATGACCAGTGGTGAGCGACCAAAGTTCGGAGTCCAATGCCAGAGTTTGGTGGCCAACAACTAGTGTCCAACGTCTGGAGTTCGACGTCTGATGTTCAACATTTGGAGTTCAGCGACTGGAGGCCAGCAACAAGTGGCCAGTGGTTGGACTCCAGTGGTGGATGGTAGGCGGTGGACATCCGCTAGCTAGTGGCAAGCAACGGATGGTCGGCGGCGAACATCCGGCAACTGATGGTGAGTAGCGGACGGTCAGCGGCGGAGATTCGGTGGTTGGTGGTTAGCCTCCGACATCCAACAATTGGCTATAAAGTGGCCAACAACTGGTGGGCGTCTGGTATCCAACGACCAACGATTGGCGACGAGTAGTTGATGTTCAGTGGCCGATGACCGACTAAGGTGGTCGAGGCTGGTGGCAGGAGGGCGGCAACCAGCAACGGGCATCTTGCATCCCATGGGTGGCAAGTGGGTGACGGGCGGTGACGAATAGGGTTGTGCATGGTCGGAACCGACGGTTTCCAACCTAGAACCGAGAATAGCTTGCTAAAGATCGGTTCCGAAAAATTGAAATCGGGATCCACCCGTTTGTTGCATGGATCCACTTGGGAACCAAACCGCCAGTCTGGTCTGGTTCCCGAATGGATCCATGAAACCGGTTTATCTTCGTATCGACAAACCGCTTTCACTTACTTTGCGGAACAAATTCAGCATTAAGAAGCGACGAACCCCATGAATTTAGCAGGGAAAGAAAACGCGTTCCGCACCCACGAATTGGAAACATAAAGTTGACATTGCGGGCACATACACTAACTCATAAAATTACACCCAGCTAAAACTTCTATCCATCAAACAGGTTAGCTGCATAAAAAATCCCCAACCATGTCTCATATGGTACAAAGATATCTTCTTAACTCACAAACTTACAATTACACAACTTTCCGAACTCAAACGAATAACTTGGCAAAAACCTAGCTAAATACCACGTTCAAAGATCATTGAAATAGACAAATCAATGCTACATATCGAGAATTAGCAGACGGACCGAATCCGGGTATTGAATCGTTCTGGTGGTGCATTCACTTTCGATAGTTGCGTCCAACTACAAACAAGGGAATTGGCAACATCTCTTGGCATGCACGACAGTAGAGCACGACCAAATTCACGCTCTCAACGCGACAAGAAACCGAGGAATGAGAAAAAGAAAAAAAGAAAAACAAACGGGAGGGCTTGGGAGACTCACGGGTCGTGGCTTATTCCTCGAGAGGGATGGCTTTCCGGTTGCGCCTCTCCCTAGCCTTCGACTACTGTGGCAACGAAGAGATCAAGACTGCGAGCCTCCACAAAGCGAAGAGAGAGAGAGAGAGAGAGAGAGAGAGAGAGAGTAATTTTTTTATATTTAAAATTAATTGGTTTCGGTCCGGCTAGGCGGGTGGATGAATCTGCTCATGGAACAAGGAACCGGTGAGAGAGAGAGAGAGAGAGAGTAATTTTTTTATATTTAAAATTAATTGGTCCGGTCCGGTTAGGCGGGTGGATGAATCCGCTCATGGAACAAGGAACCGGTGAGAGAGAGAGAGAGAGAGAGAGAGAGAGTAATTTTTTTATATTTAAAATTAATTGGTCCGGTCCGGCTAGGCGGGTGGATGAATCCGCTCATGGAACAAGGAACTAGACCGGTACCCACCGGTTCCCATAAATTGAAATTAGGAATTGGACTGGTTCCCTAAAAAATCATCGGTTTCGGGAGGTTCCGGTCTGGTTCCGGGTAGTTTTGGTAGATCCCGATTCTTTTACACATTCTTAGTGACGAAAGTAAACGATAAGAACCACCTGTGGTGGTGGCGTAGGTGGTTGAGCAAGGGACCTTTCACGACAGGGCCCGAGTTCGATCCACGGCGTCGTCGTTGCTTTAGTGCTAGCCGCGTCTTACCCGGGGCACGTGGGTGGTGGGTCCTCACGTGTCTCCCCAGGGTTTACTCTCCGCCGCGAAGCGGCAAACGGAGGTTCCCTAGGTCACAAAAAAAAAACAAAAAGTAAACGATAAGAAAAATTTTGATTTCTCATTTTTATTCTAGAAATAGAAAATCTAAAAAATTTAACTTTTGATTTTTGCTCAAAATCTAATTTTAGAATATAAATCTATTCTAAAAATAGAAAAATGAAATTGCATTTCCAAACAGATTTCTATTTTAAACCTATTTCGAAAAATAGAAAAATAGATAAATAGAGAAACATAAATGTTATCATGCATACCTGTCACCCATTTCCCATATTTTCACAAATGCAACACTTACATGCCACAAAGATAAAGGGTCATCACTCAAATTAAATGTAGACAAAACATTAGTAAATAGCAGGCAACTCATCGGGACGGAGACCATAACTTACTTCTTAGTAAACCAACTTCATGAGATTGACCTTATGTTCAATCAATCAACATCTCCATACCATTACCCACATTTCAATAAGATGTAAGCTCACTCTCACTTTCTTTCAACGCTACCTTCCTTACTCATCCAACAATCTCAGCTCTCTCCAAATGCTCTCCGCTCAAGTCAGTTTCGAAAATATCATTAAGATGGTTGCATACATAATTTGACGTAGAAGCCTTTAGCTTCGACTTTGGGGAAGTAACAAAATTATTGGCACTATGAGTCTTGACTTTTTTTTGGTTGGAAAAAAATTACTCTCACAAGCAATTCTTGATCAATGCAATCCATCATGTCATATAACTCCTTTCGTGTATTGTGGTCCTTCATTTCCTTTTGAGAAACAATACTTCTTAATTTTTATACTTCATCTAATTATAGATTGCCTCGACTAATCATCTGTTGAAAAACTTGACCCGATAATAATATATAAAAAAGTCAACTTTAAGATGATACCGTCATTAGAATAATGCCGCATTATCAGATAGTTATAATATCAAATTGAGTGAAGTACATAAAAGTTGGAATAGTTACTATAATTTATTCTTATTTATTTATATGTGTTTACATAAATACAAGAAAAGGGGGAAAAAAAATAGGGGAGAAGTGGTGAAAACCGATGGAAATCCACTAGCGGGGAGTGGCAGTGACGTACAATAATATTTCCTTTAATTGATTTGAAAGAGAGCCAGAGAGAAGACGAAAGATTTCTCCTTTTGAGCGGGCAACTCCAGAAGGCGGAAACTTTTCTCCTTCCTCTTTCCTCCTTCCTCCTTCCCCTCCCTACGGCCAGCTCCGCACTCTCCGCCGTCCGTACGACGAGTGGCCGCCTCCGCCGCGTCCCCGCCCACCCTCCTCCGCCTCTCCGGCCGCCCTCAGCCTCCGCCTCCGCCTCCGCAGCTCCCCTCCTCCCCGGAGCACCTGGTTGGCCGCTGATTCTTGGCGGGACGGCGAACCTGTTCTCTTTCCCTGCTTCCTTCCTTCCTTCCGCCGCTTTGCCTCGCCGGCCGGGCCCGCCGTCCGGAGCCAGGGCGGTGGCCACGCCACGTGAAGGGTCGCGGGGGGCCCTCGAGCGAGCCGTTTCCCTTTCTTTCGCTTTTCGTGAGCTGTCAATGAGCGACGAGCGGCTTCGCTCGGCGTCTTAGCGGTTTCTCGCCGCGGCGCATTTCCTACTCGGCTCGAGGGCTACCCCTCTGCTCTCGCGTGCGCTGCGGGGTGAGTACTTCTCGTTTGAAGCGACGGGTCGTGTGTGGTTTTGCTTTTCCTTTTTTCCTGTTGGACTGTCGAGGGGTTTGCGCAGGCTTTGCTTGGTGGTTTTTTCTGCTTTTGCTTTGGTTTTTCGCGGCAGTAGAACACTACATGCAAGGATGATGGAGCGAGTAACTGCTGGTGGCGTTTTTGTCTCTTTTCGTGTTGTTTTCGTGTATGTTTGGTTGGTGGTTGAAGGAATTTGTAGCGATAGAGATCGTTTTAGCTTGGACGCTGGCACTGATACGAGTGAAGCAGGACGGCGACTGGGCGTGGATGAGAGTTGCCTTGCATGTGTGGATTCTTTTAGGTGAATTTATGGAAAGGCTTTTGCATAATTACTGTTCCTGAACGATTTCGTCGAAAGTTCAAATTGTCGAGAGGTCGGAGTAGTTTTTCTCTAATGTTCGATGCGAGTGGAACCACATTAACCGGACAATTGGAGAGCAGGAGCATAATGATGGAAGAAACATGCCCATTAAAGAAAGGAGAGATTTTGGGAGTTGAACTTGCACCCGAGCTTTTGGATCATGTTATGCGACTTAACGGTCTCTGCAGAAGTTTTAAGTGTTAGAAAATGGATCGACTTTGGCAATCAAGAATAAAATTTGCACAATAGTTAGCTTTTGGTACTAAATATGGATAATCTTGTTCCGTCTTTCCTTCTCTCCCTCAATTGTGCTATTTGTGAGAAAGAAGCTGGCTTGAGTAACTTGATTATCAATTCTCTGTTTGGTAGATGGAAGCTTTTGTGAACTTTCAAATGGGTCATCTGTCATCATGCAGTTAAGGTCCCGGTTCCTAGTTTGACTGTAGATTTTTCTGTAA
Organism: Eucalyptus brandiana; assembly: GCA_014182725.1. Classification (NCBI taxonomy): domain Eukaryota; kingdom Viridiplantae; phylum Streptophyta; class Magnoliopsida; order Myrtales; family Myrtaceae; genus Eucalyptus; species Eucalyptus brandiana. Next base: position 14,263,461 of record CM024669.1, read on the forward strand.
TATAGTATGAATATATGCTCTAATTTTAAAGTTGCATTGTACTGGTGGTACTTCGTTTGATGGCCCTCATAACCAACAAAGATACACAAGTTCAGTGAAGTACAAGATGGCACAATTTTAGATACTTGGCCAGTTCTTTCCAAATCCATTCTACCACTCTTCAGTTGTATGATAAGTCCCACCTCTCTCCATACATAAAGTGCCAAGACCATATGTTGACATTGCTCCTGAATTTTTTTGTCTATAGTCAAGTTATTGCTGAGGTGGCTATCTCATCCGAAGCTCACTTTACTAGTTCTATGGGTAAGGAGGAAGCGGAGCATTCTTGGCTAAGCATTTAATTGCTTGGGGCTCAGTCCCATAATAGAGCTTTGCTAAGTCAAAGTGCCTCTCCTCAAGAACGTATTTTTAGCTAATCGCTGGTCCTTTTCATCATGTCGTTGAGTGCTGAACTAGTTTTGGCTCGTAATATACTTTTAAGCAGTGCATATTTATATCCCAGTATGTTTGGCAATGTTAATGGAGAATCATTTTATAAAAATAAAGCTTTTTGACTCCATTAAGCTTTTTGCTTCTTGCTTCATCTGATAAGATTGCATCCATTAACTGTTTCTTTAATTCTTTGCCAGCATCCACTATCTGTCAAGCAGCCTATGAACTGCCAGCCTTTTTAACTTTCTTAATAATTTGATGAAGATTGCATCTATAAACCTTTTTCCTTTCCCCAGCATCTATTTGCTGTTTCTTTTGTACTTCTTTTCCTTTTTCTCTATGTATACTTTTTTTTTTTGGTCAGACTTTTGTCTATGTATACTTGATACTGCATTTTCTGCTTATTTTAGTTAGTAATACTCTCATCTCCATATTTTTGGTTTCAGATCTTGTTTCTCTAGCGAAATGGCATATCTTCGGTCTCTGTTTTCACCAAGACACATGTTAGTGCTATCCGTTGCACTTAATGTGAGCTTAGTGCTAAAAATTATTCGACAAAGAAAGAATATGAGAGAGAAAGTAAGTAGAGTTTCCATGGAGAAGCCAAAAGATGCTATGAAGAGTCCCAAATTGAAGCCAGTTCCATTCAATACATGCACCCAACACCTTCACCATTGGCTGTAAATGGGGGAGATGCAGATGATGGGAGAAATGTGATCAATCTTGACCAGTAAGCTAAACATTTCTATTTCTATACGTACTGTGATGTGCTAGTCATAAGATCCTTCAATGCTTAATACATAACTTAGCGAACCACTATTAAAATTTAATGTATTGGGTTTAGTAGGGATCTTGGTAATTTACCTTCTGCCTGCTTGGAATTGACAAGGAAAATTTCTTTTAACTCCAAGTAATGTGGTAAAAAAAAAAAAAAAATCCTAAGTAATGACTTCCACTTCATGTTGTTTTTATTAGAGGTAATTTTGAAATTGCTAGTTAGGGCCTAGGATTGTGATTTTGTCACCCATTTGTTGCTATGTCTTTTCGTATGTACTAGGGTTGCCATGCATGCTGTTAAGCGACTGATATGAGCATGGTGTTGAGCATGGTATGAGTGTCGTATTAATCATATTGATATCTAGAACAGAAAGATAACTGGATGATTATTTCTAACAAATCCACTTCTAAAAAGAAATTAGAGGATTTGAAAAATTTATGCTGGTAAGATGATGAAAGATTGTGCAGGAACAAGTACTTTTGTCACGTGACTATGTAGGATGAAACTGTTTTAATATAGAATTGCAATTTCGTTTGTGGATTGTGAGGTATATTTGTTTGATACATGATGTAAGTCCTGGAATATATCTTGTATACAGATGCCACCTTGGGATACAAATTTTGCATCTATTCTTCACTATGAGGAAACTTTTACTAGGATTACCATGGCCTTCTTGCCTGCGCGTAGGAAATATTTTTTTTGAATTGGACAAGACTAATATTGTTAGGCCTATCTTTTCTTTTGTTAGACTAATGGACCAAATATTGGGCAATTAGGAGGCAGATATATCAGGGAGGTCGAATAATTTTACGGACCTATAAGTTCACTAATTGTCACAAATTGATAGCCTTTGCCATAGAGCTTTTTCTTGTTGCATCATTCCTCTTCTAGTTGTCTTTGTTCTATGTCCTCACAAGTTAAAAAGGTGAGCCGTTTTTTGTGGACATATTATATAAAAGCACATGCCACGGGTCTCATGATCTTAAGCTCAACATTCCTTCATGCAGTGGTGATCCTACAATGTATGAGAGATATCGGCAAGGAATGGGTGACAAAACCACGGTGGTGATATCGGGCTAGTAGTTCACTAGTTACTTCTCAGATGCTGGAAACCTTTTTTGGAGCTTGAGCTTGCCAAGGAGATTTCTCAACTCCATAAAGTGGTTGGTAATGCAATAACAGAGGGTTGTCACATTGTGGTTGGAACAGGTTCTTCACAGCTGTTTCTAGTTGCTTTATATGCTTTCATAGAAAATGATGCATCTAAACCCTTTAGTGTGGTGTCTACAGCTCCATATTACTTAGTAAGTGTTGCATTAGTAGTTGATGATATAAAATCTTATCTATTTTAATTTCAATTTGTGACAAGTCATTGTTTTAACTAGTCAAATATATGTTTGAATCATTTAGCCTAAGAAATTGAAGCCATTTCTAGGTACGATATATATTTTTTGCAAATTATTGTATGATGTGAGTGGATTTTAGTTTATACGTGAGTGATCGTGATAGTAAAAGCGATGCTTTGAATAGTATTGTTAGCCGTCATAGCTTGATTTATGATTAATGCCTATAAGTTCATAATTTTTATTCTTTAAGTGTGTTAGTTTTCATGGTATGCAATTATACTGTGGAAATATAGTTTATGTTGCTTAATATCTGCACTGTGCGGATTGATCCTGATAGAACGGGATCAATCTTTGCACTGTGTGTATCGATCCATGCACCGTGTGGATCAATCTTGGTCAAGCGGGATCGCTTTTTGCACTGTGCGGATCGTGTGGATCGATCCATGCATCGTGCGGATCGATACTTGGTTGAGCGGGATCAGTACTTGCACCGTGTAGATTGATGCCGGTCAAGAGGGATCGGTTCCTGCACCGTGCAGATCGATCATGAATTGATCTCCGATTGAGCGGGATCCCTACATCTTATGGATCGATGCCGGTCGAGCAGGATTAGTCCCTACACCATGCGGATTGAATCGATCATGGATCAATCATGGATCGATCTCGATTGATTGTGGTTGAGGGTCTCAGCCGTGTGGATTGATCCATGCACCGTGCGGATCCATCATGGATCGATCCCGGTCGAGCGGGATCGATCCCTACATCTATCCGATTGAATTCATTCTTCTTCCTAAAATTTGTTGTATCATAAAATAGCCTCCTCAATGGTTTTCCCATCACGCTAGCAATGATGCTAATCCCTTGTGAAGACCAGAAGGTAAGGGGGAGTTTCCTCAACCCTAATCCATATTGGAACAGTCAAATGACTATCATTCTTAAGTTCTAGCGAAAGTTTCTATCGCTGCAAGATCAAGGGTACTCTTGTAATCGTGAGTGGCCCTCCTTTCAAGTCATTCCTGCTCAAATCGCCAAGAACGAGCAAAAGGGGTTTTTGAATCCCTTCTCTGTGATCTCTTGGCTAAGGGCGTTTGGAACTTGACCTAGCTCGACTTCTACCACGAGGTCTAGCAGGAGCTTGCGGGGGAAGGACCACCCGCTAGTCTTCATTCGTGAATGACAGAGCAGGATTTGCTCGTCTCGAGTCGAGCTTAGCACCACCAAGAGAAGGTGGATGGGCTTAGGCTGGAGGGGACGGGCTTCGACCATTAGGACTATCCCCAATGTTGTGGGTCAACACCTTTTTGCTAGCTATCATAGCATACAAATTGCGGACAAGTTGTGAGCAAAAACCCATAGCAGACCGAACAAAACCTTAATCTAGAAGGAGCATCGTGACACAAAGAGAACGTACCAGGCTTACGCATGAGGGTTTGAAGGGGGTTACCAGATGGTCATTTCCTTCGAAAATCAGCCCCAACCACTGGTTAAAGCTTCGGGAAACAACTGCGCATCAGAGAGCAAGAATAGTGCATAAATCGCCCCTTTAGAGAGCTTCCATGAATAGTAACCCGAGGAGGAACAAATGACAAAGCTCTACTTTCGCAATTTTTTTTTGGTTGGTAAAATGTAAGAATATATTGAGTTTTGGACAAATATACAAAAATTCGGTGCCAAAAACAAACATTCTAACTGCAACAACAAGAAGAGTGACAGGGAGCTGAAGTAAAAGCCAAAAAGGCAGCAACAAGACAAAGTAAACACAGCCCAAGGCCGGCAAACAAGCCACACTACAAACAACTCAACAAATCTCAACTAACACTTAGAAAGATGAAAAATGGAGAGTGAAAGTAGTGACAAGCTAAAAGGAGGAGAAGAGGAAAACACACAATGCCTAAGGAGAAGTGGACGTTTGATAAAAAATTACAGGGTCGAAATCCCAGCTTCTCTGAAGTCTCTTGTTCTTTAGGTTATTTGGGACATTTTTGAAAGTAAGAGCTTTGTCTTTAACTACTTTGATAAGGTGGTTTTTGAGAGTCGAGATCACCAATGTTTCCCCAGAAAGATAATGCTATTCCTCTTCTTTCAAATGAGGTGGCACATGGCTCCAAAGGAGAAATATGCAATGCTATGAAAGAAATCCTTACCCATTAAGAACTTAAACGCCCAAGAGAGATTGTCCATCCAAGATCTGTTCCTCCAAGTCAAGTTGCACCCGGTAGCCCAAAAGTAAGCAAGCGTCGCCGAAATGTTGCATTTAAAAAACAAGTGGTCAATGGAATCCGGAACTACATTGTAGAAGGCACAAATTGTATAATCAATTCTTCCATATGAGAGAAGTAGCATCTGAGTAGGGAGTTGATTTTTGGTGATCAACCACAAATTAAATTGAAACCGAGGGGCCATAGCATTATCCCAAACGAAAGAAGCTCAAGGCACACGATCTTTTTTAGCTTTAATGGTATTCCAAGCAGACGCAACTGAGAATGAACTAGAAGGATCAGAGCACTAGGAAAAGCGATCCTAAGTCATGGATAGAACCGGGATAGAAATACTCCAACTCTCCAGGAACAATTTAAGCGCATGACTCGTGGGGGAAAAAAGATCAGCCACAACTGCATAACCTAGAAGCCGAAGCTCTCCGAGAGAGAAACCGGAACAAGAGATTCCAGAGGGCCACATGATAGCTAATGGTCATGCCATAAGGATACCTTAAGGCCATTACCAATTTCCCAAAAGAAAGATAGTTTGAAATATCTTCTAAGTTGTAGGATTTTCTTCCATGCCCAGGAGTATATGGCGGGTTGGGAAGAAATCCAAAAATTCTCTTTCTTTAAGAAATTAGAATGAAGCCAACAGCACCATAAAGATTCTTTGTCAGTAAAGTGGATCCAAATATATTTGAGCATTGGGGCTTTGTTGCAATCCTTCAACTTCCGAATCCCTAAGTCGCCATCATTTTTCTCGGAGACAAATATCGTCCTAAGAAACTTCCCCCAACCCCCCCCCCCGCCCCGCCCGACCGACCGACCGACCGACCGACCAAGGGTAATGCCCTTTCATAAGAATTGTCTTAGTGTTTGTTCGATTCTTTCTAAAACTACAAAAGGCAAAGTGAAGACATTAGCCCAAAATGCTTGAATAAAATGTAGAACTGACTTTAATAGCTGGACTCTTCCTGCAAAGGACAAAAAACGCTGAGCCCAGGATTGGACCTTGGCGGTAATACGGTCAATCAAGGTGTGATGCAATCAGCTTTGCCAAGTCTGTAGAAGTTATAATGGGCACACCTAGATAACAAATAGGAAGCTTCCCTTCTTGAAACCCAAATGTTAAGCTAACCGAATATTATCTCGAAGGGAAGGACCACTCGAGAGGAAAATCTCACTTTTGTCCTTATTTGGAATCAACCCGCTTCAAGAAGAGAAAATATCCAAACTCCTTTTAAGCACAGTTGCAAAAGCCTAGTCAGCCCGACAAAAGAGATACATTGTCGGCAAAGAAGAAGTGGGAAAAGTTCACCACTTTACACCTTCAAAAATATCTAAACTCCTTGATTGAAGTCCAAGCACTCAAGATTCCTGAGAATACTTTCATAACAAGAGTAAACTGATAAGGCGACATGGGGTTCCCTTGATGGAGGCCACGACCACCAGAGAAAACCCATGCAACTCACTATTAATTGATATAGAAAATTTTGGCGTTCGCACACAAATCATTATTAGACGGATGATCCACTCAGGAAATCTGAAGGCCATGAGTGCAAGCTCCAGAAAATCCCAATCAATAGTATCGTATGCCTTCTGAAAATCCACTTTGACAGCACATTTCGGCAGATAAGGTTCTAAATGAAAACCAGCAGACAACTCTTGTGCAAGAAGAATATTATCTCTAATCCTTCTTTTTTTTACAAAGGCATTATGGGATGGGTTAATCAGATCATTCAAGACCACCGCTAGGTGATTAGCTAGGATTTTAGTAATAACCTTGTAAATAGTATCGCATCATGTAATGGGCCTAAACTCAGTGACAGCACATGCATTTGGAACTTTAGGGACAAGAGCAAAGATAATGTTGTTTACCTCCCTTAGAAGACGGCTTGAAGAGAAGTTCTTGATCGCCTCTAGAACCAAAGGTCCCACAATTCCCCGATTGGTCTTAAAAAACTCAACCGTGAAGCCATCCGAACCTGGGGCTTTGCCTTTTGCAAGGGAAAAAAGAGTATTCTTTATCTCCAGGTTAGTAAATGGGCTGGTAAGAGAATAGCCTTGAGCGTTTGAGAGAGGTCTACGAACATACAACTTCAACTCCTGAAGAGAGGGCTTGGAAAGAGCTACTTGAGGTGAAAGTAGGTTGGAGAAGAAAGATACAAAGACTTGTGGAACCAAAATAGGGTATGTTATTAAGGAGCTCGAATGGTTCTTAACAGAAAAGATCTGATTGCTAAGTTGTCTGGTGTTAACGGAATGGTGAAATAACTTTGTGTTCCTATCCCCTTCCTTTAGCCACCGCACTCTTGACTTTTGTTTATAGAAAGATTCTTCGTGATTCTGCAAGTCAACAAAGATACAGGGCTGTAATTTTTCTAGCTCGGGGTCATCTTAAAGACCAACCTGGGTAGCACGAAGGGCCTCCAATGCTTCCGTTGTCCTCATCGAAATGTTCGAGAAGGCCTCATTGTTAAGAGTCTTGAGGCGACCTTTCAAAATTTTCAACTTGGAAATGAGTCTCAACATGGGCACACCTTTAACAGGGTTATCCCAAGTTGATGAACAATAGAAGAAAAATCTGGCTTGAGCGGACGAGATAGCTCCTCAACAATTGCCTTGGATGGCCAGGATGATTCTCCAATCTTGGAGGCTTGGCTCTTCTTCTTCTTGCCCTTAGCCTGTTTCTAAGGCTGTTTCGGAGCAGGTTGTGATTCTGTCATCCCCGTAACAGAATTGTGGGCTACTACAAGGATTGAGGGAAGCGGGTCGTTCGATGGCTGAGGTGGGGTAGGAGTGATCAGGGGCTGAGGCGGAGCAAGATTGATCAAGGCCCTTGATGGATTAGGAACCGACACTTCAGCAGCTAGAGTAGGGGTGACGTTTTTCTACGGATCCTTAGCAACAGCAACTAGCGGAGTAGGCTCAACCAGAGGAGCGGTATCGGCTAAAGGCCGTCTTGGATTGGTCGTATGTCCAGCGGGCTGCCTCGGATTGGTCGTGTGTCCAACAGGGTGCACACGAGGAGGGGCTTGGCAATTATGGCCAAAAGTTCCACGGTCCATGCTTTCAGCTGGTAGCCATTCATATTGAATGGATATTAATCGAGAGACTCCTTTTAATACCACTTGAGCCGTTTTACGTCTCGGCTCATTTATCTTAATCTCCACACAAATCCTAGTAAACGAGATCATTTTCATATGGTCTGTTCGTTGATCCACATATAGTAGCTTCCCGACAAGGCTAGCAATTGCACTCATCGCCGACACTGTCCAACAATCAAATAGTAAGTTCTGCAAACGAATCCAAACCGAGATGGAGGATTGGTTCTCCCTCTCGAGATCCATGAGGGGCTGCCATTGCCGAAGGATGAGAGGCATTCTAGCAATCGTAATTGGTCCATCCTCAAGTATCTTCCTCTGAAAGATCGGGTCCAGAATGTTGAGAAAGATGAAGCCTTGATCATTGGCAAGGATCTCCACAAGCTTGGAACCCCAAGGATTCTTCAGCGATTACTCCAAGAGGTCGAATGGAAATTTCCTCCTTCCGACCAAGTAACCGATTAAACATTGATGCCACTTCGGGTCCACTGCATCAAGAGCTTCATCCGGTAAATTAACCACAACCTTTCCATCTACAAGTGTTGGAGGAATGTAGGATAAGTCCGAGACATTCATCGCGAGTCGGGCCACATTTGCCCATGAGCGAGCTGGAGCATTCGAATGGCCTGTTGGTCGATGCATGGGACGCTTGGAGGCTGACCGTAAGTGGCTTCTTACTTTAGACGGGTGTGGGTGATCGTCGATTTCCTGCGTGGGTGAGCGTCGATTTCCTGTGAGGCTTGCTGCTTGTTCATCATTCCAACAGGGCCGGACAAGGATGCCAAGGCCATACTAGGCTGCTTCGACTAGGGGCCAACACTAGTAGAGGGGATTGGAGGCCCTTTAGATGCAGTAGCAGTTGATCGGGCTTCTCTAGCCTCGATTCCATCCCCAATAGCAGATACAGACATTTTCACAAACACCTTGTCCGCAACCCAAGCACAACTAAAGAAAACACCATCGAAAGGAGAAGACTTACCCGGATTAACTTCAGCAACACCCTTAGGCCGAGTAAAAGGCCAATCCCACATGGCAGGATTAGCAGAAATCCAGAAGAAGTCATTTTCAGTACCTTACAGCAGCAGACTATCGAAGCAAAGTAGAAACAATGAAACCTGAAGATGCAGATCACGAGAGTGGACGTCGCTTGGAGGGCCGGAATAGGGAGCCTATATGACCTCTCCAAATATGGGGCCAGACAATCGACGGGAACCACCAAAACCCACAATAGCCGTATCAAACAGTCCAAGCATGCGCTTTTTGGAAAAATGCATATCTCAAAATCTAGACCAACCCGGCAAAATTACTTTGGTGGGATGGAAGATGAGAGTAAAAGGAAGTTATTCTCCGAAAATCATCCCATTCCGACCAAAGGAACTCTCGGGGGATGAAGAAAACCAGTCGAAAATCAGTGTAGAAATCGGGAAAACGAACCAGAGCTAGGGTTGTGGATAACTTTTGATACAAACCATCCTAGTAAAAATCCTTCGATGGGATGGAAGATGAGGGTGAAAGGAAGCTATCCTCCAAAAATCATCCCATTCCAGCCGTCTACTTTTGCAATTATTTTTTTTGGTAAAAATAAGATATGTATTGATTTTGCACAAAAGAATACAAACGAGAGGCTTGGCACCAACAAAATACAGACATTCAAAAAGACATACGTCAAGAAAGAGTGGAAGGGTGTCATGGTTCCCAAAGAAGGAACAAAAACCGAAACCCTAACAAACAAAAGACAAAGCCAAGACTAAGCGACCCTCCATCAGTCAAAAGATAGACGGACTCAAGTCCTAGCTCTATTGCGGCCTTCTATTCTTAGGGGTATCCATAACATGCTTCAATGTCGATACTTTGTCCTTAATTGCCTTCTAGAGATGTATCTTCATCGCCGAGAGGAAAATAGTCTGATTTCGAAACAATATATTGTTTCATTCTTTCCAGATAATATAACATAGAGCTCCAAAGCTAAACTGGGCCAGCAATTGATAAAAGCTCCTGTCTGTGAAGCGCTTGGAAGCCTAGGCAAGGTTATCAAGCCACGGCTTGTTTTGCCATGTAGGATTAAACTTAGCAGCCCAATAAGAGACAAGATTACTCGGAATTTGACAAGCAAAAAATAGGTGATCAACTGAATCAGGCTTGCACGAATAGAAGGGGCAAGTAGCTGCCGAAAGCCTACCATAAGAGAAGAGCAGAACTAGGGGAGGCAACCGGTTACGAGTGATCAACCAAAGATGAGTTTGATATCTCGGCAGCATGGATGTACTCCAAACGAAGGAGGACCAGGGAACGACATTTCCTTTGGGTCTTAATAATTCCCAGGTGGATGTAGTAGAGAAATGCCCCGAGGGATGCCGAATCCATTGGAACCGGTCTTCTTGCTGGTTGAACACGGGCAGGGGATCCCACCAGTTGGCCATAATATTAATAACATACCAGCCCATAGAAGTAGAGAAGGCATCGGCAATAGAGGCTATCCGAGAGATGCCTGAATGATAAATGACCTAATTGGAGAAGAGCCGATAGAGCGGTCCATTGGGATGCCACGGGTCAAACCAAAATGAAATCGACCAACCATTTCCAGTATCCCATTTAAAATGTTGTCGAAAAAGATCATGGAGGCGAAGAAACTTTTTCCAAGCCTAGGAACAATAAATAGGAACAGAGACTACCTAAAAATTCTTACGATTTAAAAACGTGGAGTGAATCCACTTACACCAAAGGGATTCATTGTCTGCAAAGAGAATCCAGATATGCTTAAGCATCGAAGTAATATTATTTTCTTTTAAAGAGTGAATTCCAAGGCCTCCTTCCTCTTCCGGGAGACAAACATCACTCCATGAGACTTTAGCCCCACCTGGACCCATCATCGGTTATTTCCACAGAAATTGACGGAAAATTTTCTCAATACAGTCAAACATCAAGTACAGCAAGAAGAACACACTCACCTAAAAAACTTGAATAGAATAAAGCACCGATTTGATGAGTTGAAGTCTACCCGCAAATGACAAAAATCTGTGTGTCCAGGATTGTACACGAGCTGTTATAGCATTTATCAGTGCAACATAATCTGCCTTCCCTAATCTTGCCGAAATAACTAGGACTCCAAGTTAACGAAAGGGAAGAGATCCAACCCGGAAGCCTAGCCTGTTCAGGATATTATTGCGAAGGCTGGATGATCCACTGGATAGAAATACTTCACTCTTACTTAAATTCAGAATCAGCCCACTCCAATTGGAGAAAGAATTAATCCCTATCTTCAAAAGATCAACGGAAGCCATACTAGCTTCTGAAAATAGAAGCACATCATCGGCAAAGAACATATGAGAAAGTCTAGTAGACTTACAATGCCAAAAGAAGTCGAAGGTAGGATGGCTAGCTTGAATATCCAGTAAACCAGTAAAGACTTCCATCACAAGAGTGAAAATGTAGGGCGGCATTGGATCATCTTGACGTATACCCCTACCGCTCGCGAAGAAGCCATGGAGTTCACCATTTAGGGATATGGAGAATTTGGGGGACCGAATGCATACCATAATACGATCAATAAATTCCTGAGGAAAGCCGAAGGCTTACAAACATCAATAAAATCCCACTCCATCGTATCGTAAGTTTTTCGAAAATCAACTTTAATAACACATTTAGGCCGGTGGGGATCATGATGGAAGCTACTGAAGAGTTCTTGGGCAAGGAAAATATTATCACTAATGTGTCTACTTTTAACAAAAGCATTTTGAGGCAAGCAATGAGCTTAAGAATGCATTTATATATAGTATTGTAGTAAGCAATTAGCCGAAAGTCATGGACAATCGAGGCATTAGGGATCTTGGGCACTAGAGCAAGGATGGTAGTATTGATTTGTTTCAATAGCTCTCCTGATACGAAAAAATCTTTAACTGCCAAGATTACTGAAGCATCAACAATATCCCACGAATGTTTGAAGAATTCAACATTAAATTCATCGGGGCCAGAGGCTTTGCCCATTGTAAGAGAGAAAAGGGTATCTCGAATTTCCATGTCTAAGATGGGACTAGATAAGAAACGCACCTGATCCTCATCCAGAGAGATTTAACACCGCACCGCACGGATCTCCTCCTTACATGGACAAACCGTAGGGGTAGAAGTAGTGAATAATTCACGAAAATGATCAATAAACATATTTTGAACTTCAGCAGGATTTGAAGTAGTAACGTCCCCATTAGTTAGCGAAATTATTCTATTTTGGAAGTGTCTCTTGTTTACTGAATGATGAAAAAATTTGGTATTAAGATCTCCATCTTTTAGCTAATGTACTCTAGATTTTTGTTTGTAGAACGATTCCTCTTGAAGGCGCAGGTTTGAGAAGGCTTGGATCTGTTGTTTTTCGATTTTAGCAAGTTGAGAATTCAAAGGATTAGTCTGCATAGCATCCTGGGTAGCCTGGAGAGCATGTCTAGCCTCAGCTGTCCTCATAGATAGATCCGAAAAAGACTTTGTTAAGTTGCTTCAGTCTACATTTAATAAGCCGAAGCTTAGAACACATAATAAACATAGGCAATCCATAGAATGGAGAAACCCAAACTTCCGAAACCAATCTAGCAAAGTTCGGATGAGAAGTCCAGAAGTTGAATTTAAACAGCTTGCAAGACTTGGGGACAGGCAAGATTTTAACAACTATAGGAGTGTGGTCCGAGATGCTCGGAGCTAAAAAAGAGGCCTCCGAGAAAGAGAACTCAGAGTTCCGATGGGTATTAAACCAACACTCTATCTAGTTTCCTTTGTTTCCGATTGAAGCCTGAAGATGTAGCCTAGGTGTATCTATGACTAATGTACCGAAGGTCATCTAGATCAGCCTGAATAAGGCATTCCCTAAAATCATCGAAGGCAGGAATCCAAGTATTAAAGATGCCGACCTTATCCGAGGGGTCTCTAATTGCATTAAAGTCTCCTACAACAATCCAGGGAGAAGCAGCATGGAGAAAGCTGGTTTGGATTAGATCATCCCATAGAGACCGTCTCGAAACAAAACGGTGTTTTGCATAAACAACCAACAAAAACATAGTCTTGCCAGAAGCCAGCCAATTTGATCTACAATGAACAGCTTGATTAGAGGAGGCATTAACCAAAAAAGCTACCTTCCGGGGATTTCACCCCACCCAAATTCTCCATTTATGGGAGTGATTATAATTGTTAATCCAATTCCACCCAGGTAATAATACTGAGGCAACCGAATTGAAAGTAGCAAAAGAGATTTTGGTTTCTACAATTCCAACATAGCAGAGATTGTTGGAACGCACAAAATTTCTGATTTCAGCTTGTCTAACAGCGTCACTAAGGTTCCTTATATTCCATATTCCCATAAACATAGTAAATAAAAACAAATGACGGTAAGGAGACACTATCGACGCCTGGGGGGCTTCTTCCTGTTTGTCCCCTGATTAGGAGGAGCATTCGAAGGAGTCGCCATAGCAGACACTTTGGGAGTGTTCTTTTGGCTAGAGAGGGCCTTTAGTCCAAACTGTGGATCATCTTGATGGCTTGGTGCAACAGAGACAAGATCCTCTTCATCATCACTACTGCTATTGACCTCATTTTCTGAGTCTTCCTCCGAAGAAAGGGCCATCGTCAAGACAATTTTAGGGTTAGAAACCACTAAAGCCATTGAGGATGAAGCTCCATCGGCATCAGGTTTCGAGCTATCTTGCTCGTTTTGGATTGAACTAGTCGCAGGAGGGTGGGACAAGTACACTTTCGATTTAAATTTCAAAGCTGAGATGGGGGGGGGGTGGAGACCACCTTCTCTTTTTGCCTCATTTGTTGCCTTTTCTTCTTGTTTGTAATCTGTTTCCAGCCATGGTGCTGATCATCTGAGGCTTCATTCACCTGTGAAGGAGCCGGATCTGAAGGAACGGCAATGGGCGTAGCAGATATAGGAGGTTGCTTGGGAGCCTCATTCGCCAGACAATTGTGGCCGAAAGCATAACATTTTGAACAAGAATTAGGTCTCCATTCATAAAGAACCGGAACAGAAAATGTTTCATCATCCACCAATACCTCAACCTTCTCACATCTTTTCAGTTTTGTAGAAATTTCTACACATATTCTAGTAAATGAAATGCGTTTTATTTGCTTAGTTAATGGATCCACATAGAGGCATATCTAATGCACTTGTTATTTCGCCAATACTCGGAGCAGACGAGTAAGCAAAGGGAATGTTCTTCAAATGGATCCATACTGGGACTGTAGATTGAAGATCCTTCTTCAGTTCTAGGGTGTGATGCCATTGCTTGAGCACAAGAGAAACTCTAGCCATAGTTAAGTGACTTTCATCAAGAATCTTCCTCCTAAATTCATTATCAGGTATGATGAAGAAATAAAATCAATCATCATTAGCCAACACTTCCATTAAATGAGATCCCCTAGCTTGCTTTAAAGCTATTTCGGTATCTTAAACGGAACATTCTTCCCCACAAAGTATCCCACCAAGCAGCTGTTCCATTTCAGGTCACCAACATACTTCGCATTCTTAGATAGGTGCACAACGGACTTCTTCCCAACCGAGATAGGAGGAGCAAAGTCTAAATCATATCCCTTAACAGATAAACTAGCAACATTAACCCAGGAATGGGTTTGCGGGGCTTTTGATATGTCATGATTCGAAGCACTAGGCCGCCTCACATTAGGGCCACGAGAGGCATACCAAACACGGCTTTGGCTACGACCATGGGTAGCCTGAGACTTGTCTTTAGCCTGGCCCAAAGGGCCACTACTAGATGAAGCCATAAAGACGAACAAGAACGAAAACGGGAAACAAAAGTCGCACCAGAACCCTAACGAAGATCAACGAGAACCAACGATTCGGGCTATATCAGGAGAAATGCTTCGGTCAGACTTTGAGGAGGGTAGAGGTGAAGCTCTCCTCCAAAAATCGCGCCCAACGGCCAGCCGTAGTGACCACAGTAGCTCGAAGACCAAAATCGGATGAACAGTGTGTCTGTCGCCCAGTAGAGAGGATTTGTGAACAGTAACCAGAGAAATCCGAAAATGGCAAATTCTACTTTCGCAATTGTTTTTTTTTCTTTTTTTTGGTAAAGGTAATAAATTATATTGAGCTTGGACAAATGTACAAAAGATCGGATCCATAACCTACACTCTCACAAACAGGAGTAAGAGTGTAAGGGAACCGATGTGAAAGCCACAAAAGGCACCAACGAAGCACAACCACAAGGGAACAAGAGATACAACCAACAACCGAAAACAAACACAACCAGGCCAGCCGAACTTTAGCCCCATCGAAAGAAAAGGCAAAGAACGGAGAAGCCTAGGAAAATGAGTTACAAAACATAAGGCAGAAGCTAAGGAGACTCAGCAGAGCGAGAGAACATCGTCGGATCAAAGCCCCACCCCCTCTGAAGTCTTTTATTTCTCTAAGAAGGAGGGACATTCGTGAAAGTGATAGCTTTGTCTCTGACAACCTTGAGGATGTGGTTTTAAGGGCCGAAACCACTAAGGAATCGCCACGAAAGATAATTGCATTCCCCTTCTTCCAAATAATATGACACAAAGCTCCAAAAAAGAAGTGTGCAATCTTGCGGTAGAAATCCTTTCCGGATAAAAACTTCATGGTCTAGGAGAGCATATCTTTCCAGCATTTATTCCTCCAGGAGAAGGCCAAAGAAGTCGAGGTGCGGCACCCGAAGAGTAAATGATTAATAGAGTTTGGAACTTCACCACAAAGGCACACACATTAAAATCAATTCGGCCATAGGATAGAAGCATCTCCTACGTGGGAAGGCGATTTTTAGTTATAAGCCACCGAATAAACTAGTACCGAGGGGCTAAAGCATTATCCCAGATGAGAGGCGCCCAATCAACATGATCTTTCTTGACTCTAATGGAGTCCCAAGCTGATGCGACCGAAAATGAACCGGTAGCATCACAGCACCAAGTAAACTTGTCATAGGCCGAAGACAAGTCCGGAGGAGAGATGCCCCATCTCACCAACAAATCCTTGAACGTATAGCCCAAAGAGGTAAACAGATCAGCCACCACCGCATAATCAGGGAGTTATACGCTTTCCCTGAATGAGCGAGGAACAAAAACATCGAGCGGGCCGCAAGGAAGCCAATAGTCATGCCAGAGACACAGACAAACCATTACCAATCGTCCACCTAAAAGAGGATCGAAAGTGATTCCTGAGTTGGAGGATCTTTTTCCAAGTCCAAGAAAAAGTCCCGGGCTGAGTAGAAATCCATAAGTTTTTCTTAGTCAAGAAGATGGAATCAACCCACCTACACCATAACGATTCCTTATCAGAGAAGAGGATCCAGATAAATTTAACCATGGAAGCTTTGTTGCAGTCTTTTAGATTCCGAATGCCAAGGCCTTCTTCAACTTTCAGCCGATAAACATCATCCCATGCGACTTTGGCGCTGCCTCAACCAAGGGCCATACCCTTTCATAAGAATTGTCTCATAATATGTTCAATATTCGCCAACACCGAGGAGGGAAGAGTGAAGACACTCGCCCAGAATGCTTGAACCGAGTGAAGCACCGACCTTATGAGCTGGAGCTTACCTGCAAATAACAGAAAGCGTTGTGTCCAAGATTGGACCCAATCCGCCTTGCTTAATTTGGAAGGGATAGTGGGTAGTCCCAAGTAGCGAATAAGTAGTTTCTCTTCCTAAAAACCGAACGCTCAGAGAATTCTGTTTAGAATAGACAAGTCCCCACCAGAGATAAAGATCTCACTTTTGTTTTTGTTGGGAAATAAACCACTCTAATAAGAGATAATATCTAAGAGATAATATCTAGTTCTCTTTTTAGCATTGACACCGAAGACCAATCGGCTTGACAAAATAGGAAAACATCATTGGCAAAAAACAAATGTGACAGTTGAACAGGCTTGTATCTCCAATAATACTTGAATTCTTGATTAGTAGTGTGGGATATCAAGATTCCAAAAAACACTTCCATAACTAAGGTAAAAATGTACGGGGACATATGATCCCCTTGCCTAAGGTGACGCCCACCCGGGAAGAAGCCATGAAGATCACCATTAATAGATATGAAATATTTAGGCATTCGAACGTAGATCATAATTAACTTGATAAACCACTAAGGGAAACTGAATGCCAATAAGACAAGTTCTAAGAACTCCCAATCAACGGTGTCGTAAGCCTTGTGGAAATCAACTTTCACAACACATTTGGGCAAATAAGGGTGAAGGTGAAACCCCGTAAATAATTCCTAGGCTAGGAGGATATTATCTCTAATCATCCTCCTCTTGACAAAAGCATTTTAGGACGGGCTTATAAGATCGCTTAGGACCGCTGCTATGCGGTTGGCAAGAATCTTTGTAATCACTTTATAAATGGTGTTACAGCAAGCAATCGGCCTAAAATCTGTGACTGCACTAGTATTAGGGACTTTATGAACAAGAGCTAGGATAGTGGCGTTTACCTCTTTCAGAAGCCAACTGAATAGAAAGAAATCGTGAACTGACTGTAGCACCAATGGCCCCACTATTTCCTAGTTGGTCTTATAGAATTCAACCGAAAATCCATCAGGTTCTGGGGCCTTGCCTTTGGCCAGAGAGAACAGAGTGCTCTTTATTTCAGCATCAGTTACCGGCTCACACAGGGAGCGAACTTGATCTTCTAAAAGCGGGTGGCGAATAAACCGTTTCAACTCTTGAAGGGACAGCCTGGCTAAGGCCTCGTGGGGGGATAACAGCTTAGAGAAAAAACTGACAAATACTTGCGGCACCAAAGCCAGATCGGTGATTACAACACCGGAGGGATCTTTAATAGAGAACATCTGATTAGTTATATGTCTTCTATTCATCGAATGGTGAAAAAACTTTGTATTCCTGTCCCCTTCTTTTAACCATTTGATTCTCGACTTCTGTCTATAAAAGGATTCTTCTTGATTCCTAAGATCAACAAACACACGACGCTGACTTCTCTCCAGTTTAGCGAGAGCAAAGTTTGTCGGATCCGATTGGAGATCTATTCGGGTGGTACTAAGGGCCTCTTTAGCCTCGGTCGTTCTTACGGAGATATTAGAAAAAGTGTCCTAGTTGAGAAGCCTGAGACGAGCTTTCAATAACTTAAGCTTGGATACTAGCGACTTAAAGTCCGGATGCTCAGCCCAAAACTCAAAATACTTGGAAATGTTTCCTCTTACGGATCGGCTGGAGAACTCTGATAATCATAGGTGAATGGTCCGATATGCCAGGATTAAGAAACGCCGCCTCCGAAAAGGAGAAGTCAAGGTTCCACTTGTTGTTAAGTAAGACACGGTCTATCTTCCTCATCTTTCTCGCACTCCCTGTCGAGGTAGACCAAGTGTAGCAAAGACCAACAAATCTAAGATCCATTAGTTCTGTTTGTGCCAAACAATGAGCGAATTCATCAAAATAAGAGATCCAGTTGGTCGAACTTCCAACGCGGTTTGAGGGATCTTTAATTGTGTTAAAATCACCGGCTACAAGCCACGCAGAATCCTGAAGGAGCTCCTTGTAATGTTGGAGGTCCTCCCACAAAGGTCTTCAACGAGCAAAAGAATGTTCTCCAAAGACAGCAAAAATACAACAGCTCAAACCAGAAAGGTTAAACTTAAGGCTACCATGCACAGCTTGGTCATTGATAGAGATGGGCAAAAAGGAAACCTGATCTGGGTTCCACCCGACCCAAATCCTCCCACGGGGAGAGAAATCATAGTTAGCAAGCCACTTCCAACCCTTGATAAGGGTGGAAGAGACTGAATCAAAAAGCTCCTCAGGCACTTTAGTCTTAAACAGACCAATCAAACAACGCTTATTTACAGCAACAAAACATCTCAGCACGCCTAAGAGGGTCAAGAATGCCTCTAATATTCCAAAAACCGATTATCATAAAAAATATAGAGAACATAATTACCTCATTCTAGAGATTCTCCTGCCTGCAACAGGCGCTTTCGAACCCACTAAGGGAGGAGGATCAGGAAAAAGCAACAGAAGTTGGTCTTGAAGATTTGTGACTCTCGCCGGGGTTGGACCTTTCGGCATAAGGGTTTCGACAGACCGCAAGTCATCTTTGCTTGAGTCCACGTGAACACTTGAGTTGCAAATTTCATCAAAGCTCTCAGACGATGCCAAAGGAACAACAAATCTAGGAGTGTTCGCCTTAATGGGAGGATCCGTCCTCTCAGGTATAGGCTCAGATATCTTAGGAGGTTCATTGGGATCAGTGGCTTTTAGCTTCAGAGCTTGGCCTTCTTCAGTAGGCGAGGAGAGGCCGAAAGAAGTAGCAGCCTCTGTTGCTGCCTGCTGCTTCTTTTTTTTCTTGTTCTTGCGCTTAACCTGTTTCCATCCCATATTAGCAGAAGCTGATTCAAATTTAGCAGGAATAGAGCAGCTAGCAGGGTGGGAAGTCTTCGGTTCGTAGGGTCCCTGTGGGATCACCTTCGGCGAACTCGACTCCCGAACATGAGTGGTTCTGTCAACAGCCACACCAGCAATAGGATCCTCAGAGACCAACACAGCTTGGCGATTGAGGGGAAGATCTAAATCATTTGTAATAGATGGAGGTGGCAAAGCCACCTTTTTGCCTTTAGCCGAATGAGACCCAATTTCAGGATTCAACGCCTGGATGGCTTCTGTAGCCTTAGATTCGTCTGCAGGTTGGCCAGGAGAGGGTCCAAGAATAGAAGTCCCGCAATTGTGATCGAACATGCCGCACTTCAAACAAGCCAACGGCTTCCATTCATACTCAACTTCCACTTCAACCGATTTTCCATTGGTAATCAGTTTAATTTGTTTCACAAGTTGGTTGCTGAACTGTTATTTCAACGCATACCCAGGCGAAGGTAAAGGTAATTATATTAAGAGCTTGGACAAATACAAAAGATCGGATCCAAAACCCACACTCTGAGCAATGAAGGCAAAGTGAGGGGGATCCGATGAAAAAAGCACAAGGCTACAAGAAAAGTAAAGACACTCGAGAAAGAGAGAAGGAACAACCAACGGAGAGAGGCCTTCGAACCTCCAGCACTCGACCTAAAAGGCTAAGAACGGAGATAAAGACAGACAGCCATAATCAAGGATTGTCCGAAGTGGTGGAGAAGACCGCCGGATCAAAGCCCCACCCCCTTTGAAGTCGTTTATTCCTCGGAGAAGGCTGGACATTCTTGAAGGTGACAACTTTTGTCCCTAACCACCTTAATTAGATGGTTTTTAAGAGCCGGAACTACCAACGATTCACCACGGAAGATAATAGCATTCATTTTCTTCCATATGAGATAGCATAGAGCACCGAAGGAGAACCGAGCTATTTTGTGGTAAAAGCTCTTACCGGAGAGAAATTTCTTGGAGAGCACTTCATCCCAACATCTATTCCTCCAAGGTAGATTACACCTGGCGGCCCAGAAGAAGGCCAGGGAAGCCGAGGTGCGACACCCGAAGTACAGATGATCTATAGAATCAGGCATTTCACTGCAAAAGGCACAGACATGATAGTCAATTCGTCCATAAGATAGGAGCATAACCTGTGTGGGGAGACGCTTCTTTGCAATAAGCCAAAGAATAAACTGGTGGCGGGGAGCTATGTCATTATCCCAAATCAGAGGCGCCCAACCAGAGAGAGGCTTCTTGGACCTGATGCAATTCCAAGCCGATGCGACCGAGAAGACTCCAGACGAATGCTCACACCAGATGAACTGATCATTGCATGCGGACAACTCCGGCAAAGTTATCCCCCATCTAGCAAGGAATCCCCTTGCCGAGAGTCCCGTAGGAGTAAATAAATCGGCAACCACCGCATGGTCAGGAATATGGAGGTTAGTTCTAAAGGATAGAGGAACGAACACATCCAGAGGGCCACACGGCAACCAAAAATCATGCCATAAAGACACCGAGAAACCATTTCCAATCTTCCATTTAAAGGATGTTCGGAACTGACCTCTTAGCTGGAGGATCTTTTTCCAAGACCAGGAGCAAGTCCTCGGCTGTGATGCATTCCAGAAATTTCTTCTAGGTAAGAAAACCGAGTGGATCCACCGGCACCACAAGGACTCTCTATCGGCGAAGAGGATCCATATGAACTTAAGCATAGACGCTTTGTTACAGTCTTTGAGATTCCGAATACCAAGACCACCTTCAGCTTTTGGCCGACACACTTCCTCCCATGCAACCTTGGCTCCACCACGACCAAGGGCCGTTCCTTTCCATAGGAATTGCCTCATAATTCGTTCAACACTAGCTAGGACCGAAGAGGGAAGGGTAAACACACTCGTCCAGAAAGCTTGGATGGAGTGAAGAACCGACCGAACAAGCTGCAGTCTACCTGCAAAGGAGAGGAACCGATGGGCCCAGGACTGGATCCTAGACGTGATGCGATCCGTCAATGCAATGCAGTCCGCTTTATTCAGCCTGGAAGAAATGATGGGAACACCCAAGTATCGGACAGGGAGCTTTCCTTCTTGAAAGCCAAAAGCCCAAAGGATTCTATTCCGAATAGACAAATCACCACCCGATATGAAGATCTCACTCTTACTTCTATTAGGGAACAGACCACTCCAGGAGGAGAAAATATCAAGCCCTCTCTTAAGCATGGACACCGAAGACCAATCCGCTTGAGAAAAGAGGAAAACGTCGTCGGCGAAGAACAAATGAGAGAGTTGAACCGATTTACATCTCCAGTAATACTTGAAGTTATGATTAGCCGTGCGAGACACCAGAATGCCGGAGAATATTTCCATAACCAAAGTGAACAGGTAAGGGGACATAGGATCCCCTTGCCTGAGGCCACGCCCTCCCGGAAAGAACCCATGGAGATCACCATTAATGGCTATAGAGTAATAGGGCGTTCGGACACAAGCCATTACTAGCCGGACAAATCCTTCAGGAAATCTTAATGCTAGAAGAACATTTTCAAGAAAATCCCAATCAACAGTGTCAAAGGCCTTATGGAAATCAACCTTGATCGCACACTTTGGTAAATATGGCCGGAGATGAAAGCCCGCAAACAATTCCTGGGCAAGGAGAATATTGTCCCTAATTCTCCTTCCCTTAACAAAAGCATTTTGAGATTGACTGACAAGATCATTTAGAACCATCGCTATACGGTTAGCTAATATCTTTGTAATCACTTTGTAGATAGTGTTACAGCATGCAATCGGTCTGAAGTCTGAGACAGCAGTAGCATTCGGAATCTTGGGAATAAGGGCTAGGATTGTAGTGTTTACCTCTTTGAGGAGCCTCCCGGTTTCAAAGTAGCAGCACCTGAATCTGCTCGGACCCGTTTGAATGATGAGGGGCCGAGTACTCGGACTCCCTCCTCCCCTAGAAATGAGTGACCTTCCTTGGTTGCTCCATCGTTGTATGAGGGAAACCGTAAGCTTCCTCCCTCCTCTGGTGGTGTCGCAAGTTCGCGACCACTCCCCGTGTCTGCAAGAGGCCGTCCATATATCAAAGGGAGATCTAAGTCTAAGCGGCCTCAGTCAAGGGGTGGATTGCTAGTGGTGCAAATAAGAGTTATGATCTGGAATTTACACCTTCGCAAATCATGAATAATAAACCTGTGATACAGATGGATGAATCTGATCTAGAAGCTGCCGACCCTAAGTTATTTGATTGCCTTGTGGGTTATTTCATCGGTAGGCGACTACCGTTTAAGGTTGTTGAAAAGGCCCTTAAGAGATCTTAGGGGCCGAGTCTGCTGGATGTTCTGTCCAATGGTTGTGGACTGTTTCTTCTGCGTATTGTTGATAGGGAATTCAGGAGGAGAATCTTAGAGGGCGGTCCCATTACTGTGGCAATGATTCCTTTTATGCTCCAACAATGGAAACCGGGAGTTGAACTAAAAAAAGACACTTATATGTTGGTTCCAGTTTGGGTTAGGTTGAGGAACTTACCGTTCGCCTACTGGTCTGCACAGGCAATCGGCAAAGTGGCAAGTGCCATAGGGAAGCCACTTTATGTGGACCAAAGAACAGAGCAGATGTCTATGCTATTGTTCGCCCGGGTATGTGTTGAAATAACAATGCAGCAACTAATCTGTGAAACCATTGATCTGATCATGAATGAAAGAACGGATGTGGTGGAAGTTGAATATGAATGGAAGCCGCTGGCCTGTCTAAAATGCGGCATGTTCGGTCACAACTGCAAGGATGCTACTCCCGGTTCTTCTTCTGGTAGACCTGCAGGAGAAGCTAAGGTTGCAAAAGTCACCCAAAAGACGAACCCTGAAGCTACCTCTCATTCAGCTAAAGGCAAAGAGGTGGCCTTGCCGCCCTCATCTGCGGAAGATGTAGATAATCCCCACGACCATCAATCTGTGTTGGTTTTTGCATATCCTTCTGCTGGTATGGCTGTTAACAGAACTATTCATATTGGGGAGACGAGTTTGCCCAAGGCGGTCCCATAAGGACCATACAATTCGATGGCTTCACATCCTAGTAGCTCTATTCCGGCTGAACCTGCAAAAACTGCTGAGAATTTGGGTTGGAAACAGGTGAAGCGGAAGAATAAGAAGAAGAAGAAGAAGCAAGCAGCAAGAGAGGCTGCTGATGCTGTGGCTGCTGCTGTGGCTGCTGCCGTGGTTGCTGCTGATGCTGTTGCAAATGTTGCGGCTTCTTTCGGCCACTCCCCTCCCATGGAAGAAGGCCAGGCTCTAAAGCTAAATCCTACTAATCCTAAGGAACCCCCTCAATTAGCGGTGCGTATCCCTGTAAGGACGAACCCTCCTTCTACGGCAGACCCTCCTAGATTGGATACTCCTTCGGCTCTGGTTGAGAGCTCGGATGAAATCTGCAACTCAAGCATTCAAGAGGATTCGAGTGATGATGACACTCGGGTTGTCGGTAAACCTGTACTCAAAGGACCGACCCCACAGCTAGTTGCAAATCTCCAAGACCAGCTCCTAATGCTTCTGGATGATTCCACCCCTCCTGTGGATTTGAAAGCACTTGTTGCAGGCTCAAGGACCTCTAGAAGGAGGTAATTCTACTTCAAGTTTTTTGATGATTTTTGGGTTTTGGAATATTAGAGGCATTCTGACCCTCTTAAGCGTGCTGAGATCATGTGTTTTGTTGCTGTAAATAAGTTCTGTTTTATTGGCCTGTTTGATACCAAAGTTCCTGAGGAGTTTTTTGATTCTATCTCTTCCACCCTCATTAGGGGATGGAAGTGGTTTGTTAATTATGATTGCTCTCCTCGTGGGAGGATTTGGGTCGGGTGGAACCCAGATCATGTCTCTTTTTGCCCTATTTCTATCAGTGATCAAGTAATGCATAGTAGTCTTAAGTGTAACCTCTCTAGTTTGAGCTGTTCTGTTTCTGTTGTCTACGGTGAACACTCATTTGTCCGTTGAAGGCCACTGTGGGAGGACCTCCAGCATTACAATGAGATCTTTTAGGATTCTGCTTGGTTGGTTGCCGGAGATTTCAATGCAATTAAGGATCATTCAGACTGTGTCGGAAGTTCGACCAACTGGATCCCTTATTTTGATGAATTTGCCCATTGTTTGGTGCAAACAGAGCTGACAGATCTCAGATTTGTCGGCCTCCGATACACTTGGTCAACCTCGACAGGGAGTTCGAGAAAGATGACGAAGATAGAACGGGTCTTAGTTAACAGCAAGTGGAACCTTGATTTCTCATTCTTAGAGGTGGCATTTCTTAACCCGGGCATCACTGACCACTCGCCAATGGTGGTAAGAGTTCTCCAATCGGTCCTAAGAAGGAAACCTTTCAAGTATTTTGAGTTCTGGGTGGAGCACCCGGATTTTAAATCCATTGTGCAACAGGTGTGTGATACATCGGTAAGGGGTGTTCCTATGTTCAAGTTAGTATCCAAGCTTAAGATGTTGAAAGCTCGCCTCAAGCTCCTCAACCAGGATGCATTTTCTGATATCTTAGTTAGAGCGGCTAAGGCAAGAGAGGCCCTTAGCGCTATTCAAATAGATTTCCAATCAGACCCAGCAAACCTTGCTCTTGCCGAACGGGAGAGAAGTCTGCACCGGGTGTTTGTTGAGCTGAGGAATCAGGAAGAATCCTATTATAGACAGAAGTCAAGAATTAGATGGTTAAAAGAAGGAGACGGGAATACAAAGTTTTTTCACCATTCGTTGAAGTGAAGACAGCTTACCAACAGGATCCTTTCTGTTAAAGATCCCTCTGGTTCTGTAATAACCGACCCGGTGTTGGTGCCTTAGGTGTTTATCAGTTTTTTCTCTACTCTGTTATCCCCTCATGAGGCCTTATCCAGACCGTCTCTTCAAGAGGTGAAGCGGGTCATTCACCAACTGTTGGTAGCTGATCAGATTCGCTTTTTAGGTGAGCCGGTAACTGATGCGGAAATCAAGACCACTCTGTTTTCTCTAGCCAAAGGCAAGGCCTCGACTCCTAATGGTTTTTCGGCTGAATTCTTCAAAACCAATTGGGAAATCGTTGGACCTTCGGTGTTGCAGGCCATTTATGATTTCTTCCAATCCGGGCGGCTTCTGAAAGAGGTAAACGCTACTATATTTGCTCTTGTTCCTAACGTTCCCAATGCTAGCGCTGTCTCTGATTTTAGACCGATTGCGTGTTGTAACACTATCTACAAGGTGATTACAAAGATTCTGGCCAACCGCATAGTAGTGGTCTTAAATGATCTCATAAGTCAATCCCAAAATGCGTTTGTTAAAGGCAGGAGAATTAGAGTAATATACTCCTGGCCCAAGAATTATTTGTGGGGTTTAACCTTTAACCTTATTTGCCCAAGTGTGCTGTGAAAGTTGATTTCCATAAGGCTTATGACACTATTGATTGGGATTTTTTAGAACTTGTTCTTGTGGCTTTCCAATTCCCTGAGGGGTTTATCAAGTTAGTTATGGCCTATGTTCGGACGCCTAAATATTCCATATCTATTAATGGTGATCTTCATGGCTTCTTCCCGGGAGGGTGTGGCCTCAGGCAAGGGGATCCTATGTCCCCCTACCTTTTCACCTTAGTTATGGAAGTATTCTCTGGGATCTTGATATCTCGTACTACAAATCGAGATTTCAAGTATTATTGGAGATGTAAGCCTGTTCAGCTTTCTCATCTGTTCTTCGCCGATGATGTTTTCCTCTTTTATCATGCGGACTGGTCTTCGGTGTCAATGCTAAAAAGAGGGCTGGATATTTTCTCTTCTTGGAGTGGTTTGTTTCCCAACAAGAACAAGAGCGAGATCTTCATCTCTAGAGGGGATTTGTCCATCCGAAACAGAATCCTTTGGGCTTTTGGGTTTCAGGAAGGGAAACTTTCAGTTCGCTACTTGGGAGTTCCCATTATCTCTTCCAGACTAAATAAGGCGGACTGCATTGCATTGACGGATCGCATCACTGCTAGGATTCAATCCTGGGCGCACCGCTTTCTATTATTCACAGGTAGGTTGCAGCTTATTCGGTCGGTGCTTCACTCGATTCAAGCATTTTGGACAAGTATTTTTACCCTTCCTTCCTCGGTGTTGTCCAATATTGAGCGTATTATGAGGCAATTCTTATGGAAAGGCACAACCCTTGGTCGAGGTGGCGCTAAAGTCACTTAGGAAGATGTGTGTCAGCCGAAAGCTGAAGGTGGCCTTGGCATTCAGAATCTTAAAGACTGTAATAAAGCTTCCATGGTAAAATTTATATGGATTCTCTTCTTTGATAGGGAATTTTTGTGGTGCCGGTGGATTCACTCCATTTTCTTTTCGAAGAGAAACTTCTTGATTTCTTCTCAGCCTGGGACTTGTTCTTGGGCCTGGAAGAAAATCCTCCAGCTTAGAAATCATTTCCGGACCTCGTTTAGATGGTAGATTAGAAATGGCTTGTCCATGTCCTTATGGCATGATTACCGGTTGTCTTGTGGCCCTCTTGATGGCTTTGTTCCTCCATCCTTCAGAGAAAGTCTCAATCTTCCTTATTATGCGATGGTGGTTGATCTATTCACCCCGTTGGGCCATACGTTCAGGGATTTGGTGTTGAGATGGGGCGTCTCTCTTCCGACTTTGTCTTCGGTCAATGATAGGTTTACTTGGTGCGGTGATCCCTCTGGATCCTTCTCGGTTGCATTGGCATGGAACTATATTAGAGTCAAGAAAGATCGGGTTAATTGGGCTCCTCTTATATGGGATAATGCTGTAGCCCCTCGATACCAGTTCATTCTTTGGCTCATAACTAAAAATTGGCTTCCCACGCAGGTCATGCTTCTATCCTATGGACGTATTGATTTTAATGTGTGCGCCTTCTATAGTGAAGTTCCAGATTCTATCGATCATCTATTCTTCGGGTGTTGCACTTCGGCTTCTCTGGCCTTCTTTTGGGCTGCCAGGTGCAACCTCCCCTGGAGGAATAGATGCTGGAAGGATGTGCTCTCCTGGGCCATGAAGTTCCTATCCGGTAATGACTTCTACCACAAGATAGCTTGTTTTTCCTTTGGTGCATTATGTCATCTTATTTGGAAGAAGAGGAATGCAATCATTTTTCGGGGTGAATCCTTGGTGGTTTCGGCCCTTAAAAACCACCTCCTCAAGGTTGTTAGAGACAAAGCTATCACATTTAAGGATGTTTCCCCTTCTCCGAGGAATAAAAGACTGCAGAGAGGGTGGGGCTTTGATTCGGCGGTGTTTTCTAACTCTCCTGACTCTCCTTAGTTTGTGTCTGTTGTGCCTTTAGGCTTCTCCATTCTTTGCCTTTCGTTTTGGAGGGCTTGAGGTTCGGTCGGCCTGTGTGCCTTCAGGTTGGTTTGTATCCTCGCTTCTATGCGGGTTGCTAGGCGCCCTTGTGGCTTTTTACATCGGCTCCCTTTCACTTTTGCTCCTTTTGGTAAGAGTGTAGGTTATGGATCCGATCTTTTATACATTTGTCCAAGCTTTATATAATTATTACCTTTACCCAAAAAAAAAAAAAACAATTGCGAAAGAAAAATGATTTTGCCATTCTCGGATTCTCGGGTTACTGTTCACATTCACTCTCTACCGGGTGACTGTCTTACTGTTGCTCCGTTTATGGTGTGTGAGCTGATTCGATTGCTTTGGCCGTCCATTGGATGCGATTTTTGGAGGGAAGCCTCGCCTCTACCCTCCTCAAATACTGACCGAAGCGTTTCTTCTGGTTTGGCCTGAATCGTTGGATCCCATTGATCGTTGTTAGGGTTTTGGTGCGACTCTGGTTCGCTTCTGGTGATTGAGCTGATTTGAACTCCTCGGCCGGCCATTGGCAGCGATTTTTGGAGGTAAGCCTCGCCTCTTCCCTCTTAGAAATCTTTCCGAAGCTTTGCTCCTGCTATGGCCTGTATTGGTGGTTTTCGTTGATATGCATTTGGGTTCTGGTGCGACCTTAGTGTCCTATTTCGGTTCTGTCTCGAATTTATGGACTTGTCTAGTACCGATCCGTTGGGCCGGGAAAAAGGCAGGTCTCAAGCTACTAATGGGCGTAGTCGAAGTCGTGCTAGGTATGCCTCTCGAGGCCGTGATGTAAGGCGACTTGATGCCTTGAAACTGGATAGATCAAAAGCTCCTCAGACCCGTTCATGGGTAAATGTTGCTAGCTTGTCTGCCAAAGGTTATGATTTAGATTTTGCTCCCCCTGTTTCGGTTGGGAAGAAATTAGTTGTGCGTTTATCTGAGAATGCAAGATATGCTGGTGATCCGAAATGGAACGATTGCCTGGTTGGGTATTTCGTGGGAAAGAATGTGTCGTTTAAAATTACTGAGACGTCTCTGAAATAAGCCTGGGGCTCTCATCTGTCGGAAGTCTTAGCTAATGATGACGGGTTTTATTTCTTTATCATTCCTGACAACAAATTTAGGAGGAAGATTCTGGATGAAGGCCACTTAACTGTGGCCAGAGTGCCCCTTGTTCTCAAGCAGTGGCACCACACCATGGAGTTGAAGAAAGACCTCAAATCTTCAGTTCCGGTATGGATTTGCCTGAAGAACATCCCCTTTGCCTATTGGTCTGCCCCTGGCATTAGTGAGATAGCAAGTGCAGTAGGTAGGCCATTATATGTTGATCCTTTGACTGAGAAAATGAAGCGCATATCATTTGCTAGAGTGTGTGTAGAAATCTCTGCAAAATTGGAAAGATGTGAAGATGTCGAGGTATGGGTGGATGGTGAGGCATTCTCTGTTTTGATTCTCTATGAATGGAGACCAAATTCGTGCATGAAATGCTATGCATTTGGTCATAACTGTCTAGCGAAGGAGAATCCCAAGCAACCTCCCGTATTTGTTGCACCCCCTGCTGCTGTTGCAAAGCCTATTATTCCTTCTGTGAATGAGGACTCGGAAGATCAGCTTAATGGCTGGAAACAGATTACAAATAGGAAGAAAAAGCAACTTCCGGGACAAAATGAGAAGGTGGAGTTCACACCTCCAATTTCGGCTTTGAAAGCCAAGTCGACAGCAAATCGGTCCCAATCCCCTTCAGCAGTTGAAGTCCAAAATGAACAAATCAGGCGGGAATCTGGAAATGCGGGACCTTCAATGGCCCTAGTAGTGTCGAATCCTGGAAATGCCTCGACGATGGCCCCTTCTTCAGAGGAAGATTCAGAAGAGGAAGTGAGTGCAATTAATAGCAATAGTGATGAGGAAGAGGACCCAGTTTTCGTTGTGCTAAGCCAACGAGATGAGCCTCAGTTTGGCCTGAAGGATCCCTCCAGCCAGAAGAGTGTCCCTAAAGCTGCAGTGAGCACTCCTTCAAATGCTGTTCATAAAGGGACTGCAGTGGTCACTCCTTCAATTGCTTCTCATAAATGGATGAATAGGAGGAGGCCCCCTAAACGTCGGTAGTGTTCCCTTCCGTCCGCTGTTTTACTTATTATGTTTATCGGTATATGGAATATTAGGGGCCTCGGTGACCCTATTAGACGAACTGAAATTAGGAATTTTGTTCCGTCCAATAATCTTTGCTGTGTGGGAATTGTTGAGACTAAGATTTCTCTTGCTGCCTTCAACTCGATTGCTTCTGTTTTACTTCCTGGGTGGAGTTGGTCTAATAATTATAATCACTCCCATAAGGGGAGAATTTGGGTGGGATGGAATCCCCGGGAGGTAGCTTTTTTGGTTAATGCCTCATCTGTGCAAGCTATTCATGGTAGTCTTATTTGGCTAGCTTCTGGCAAGTCCCTGTTTCTGTCGGTTGTCTATGCGGAGCACCGTTTTGTTTTGAGGCGTCTATTATGGGATGACCTTATCCAAACCAGTAGCCTTCTTTTTTCATTGCCTTGGATGATTGCTGGTGACTTCAATGCAATTCGAGACCCCTTGGATAGGATCGGCAGCTCTAATGTGTGGATTCCTGCATTTGATGAATTCAAAGATTGTTTGGTTCAGGCTGGATTGGATGACCTTTGGTACACTGGTTATAGATATACATGGGCTACTTCATCAGGGCTCAACCGGAAGCAAAGGAAAATAGATGGAGTGCTGGTTAATGCTCAATGGAACTTTGAGTTTTCCTTTTCGGAAGCCTCATTTTTAGCTCTGGGCATTTCGGACCACACGCCTATGGTTGTTAAAATCATGCCTGTCCCTAAGTCCTCTAAGCCTTTTAAATTCTTCAACTTCTGGATGGCTCACCCAGACTACCAGGCTGGTTTCGGAAGTTTGGGCTTTTTCCTTCTTTGGTTCGCCTATGTTTACTCTATGTGCTAAACTTCGACTGCTCAAATGTAAACTTAAGCAGCTCAACAGGGAGTTATTTTTGGATTTATCTATGAGGATAGCGGAGGCTAGATGCATTCTTCAAGTAACTCAAGACGCTATTCAGGCCGATCCTTTAAATCCTCTTCTTGCTGAGACAGAAAAGCAGCAGATCCAAGCCTTCTCAGACTTACGTCTCCAAGAGGAGTCGTTTTACAGGCAGAAATCTAGAGTGCGTTGGTTGAAAGATGGTGACCTAAATACCAAGTTTTTTCACCAAGTAGTTAACAAGAGACACCTCCAAAATAGAATCATTTCGTTGACTAATGGGGATGTCACTACATCGGAGCCTGCGGAAGTTCAAAATATTTTCGTGGAGCATTTTCGGGATTTACTTGCTGCTTCTCCGCCCTCGGTTTGTCCAGCTAAGGAGGAGATTCGTGTGGTGCTTAAGCATACTCTTGATGTGGAGCGGGTGTGTTTCTTATCTAGTTCTATTTCGGATGAGGAAATCAAGGATACCCTCTTTTCTCTTGTTGTGGGCAAAGCCCCCGGGCCTGAAGGATTTAATGTTGAATTTTTTAAGCATTCTTGGGATATTATTGGTGCTTCGGTAATCTTGGCAGTTAGAGATTTCTTTGAAACGGGGAGCTGCTGAAACAAATTAACACTACCATCCTTGCTTTAGTGCCCAAGATTCCTAATGCCTCAACTATCCAGGACTTCCGGCCTATTGCTTGCTGCAACACTATTTATAAATGCATCACAAAGCTCATTGCTAACCGTCTGTCTCATGTTCTGCCCTCTATCATTAGCTTGCCTCAAAATGCTTTTGTTAATGGGAGGCACAATAGCGACAACATTCTGCTTGCTCAAGAACTTATTAGTGGTTTCTACCATGATCCCTACCGAGCTAAATGTGTGATTAAAGTGGATTTTCAGAAGGCATATGACACGGCGAAGTGGGAGTTCATTGAAGTCTGTATGCAAGCTTTCGATTTTCCTTAGGAATTTATCGATCGCATTATGTTATGTAGTCGGTCCCCTAAATTCTCCATATCTTTAAATGGTGAGCTTCATGGATTTTTCGCAAGTGAGAGAGGTATTCGTCAAGGTGATCCGATGTCACCTTATATATTCACTCTAGTGATGGAAGTTTTTACTGGTTTGCTGGATATTCAAACCAACCACCCCTCTTTCGGCTTCTTTTGGCGATGTAAATCTACCAGACTCTCCCATCTCTTCTTTGCCGATGATGTGCTCTTATTCTCGGAAGCTAGCATGGCCTCCGTGGATCTTTTGAAGGTAGGGATTAACTCTTTCTCCAATTGGAGTGGATTGGTGCCGAACTTGAACAAGAGTGAAGTATATTTCTCCGGTGGATCGCCTAGCCTTCGGAATGACATCTTGAAGAAGCTAGGCTTCCAAGTTGGTTCTCTCCCCTTTCGGTATCTTGGAGTCCCAGTTGTTTCCGCAAGATTAGGAAATGCGGATTGTGTTGCTCTAGTGAATGCAATAACAGCTCGGGTCCAATCTTGGACGCACATATTTTTGTCATTCGCTGGTAGACTTTAGCTCATAAAATCGGTACTCTATTCTATTCAAGTCTTCTGGGCGAGTGTATTCTTTTTGCCGTGTGCTGTGCTTGATCGTATTGAGAAAATCTTTCGTCAATTTCTATGGAAAGGGCCGACGATGGGTCCGGGTGGGGCTAAAGTCTCCTGGAGTGATGTATGTCTCCCAAGAGAGAAATGATGCCTTGGTATTCGTTCGTTAAAGGAAAACAATGCTGCCTCGATGCTTAAACATATCTGGATTCTCTTCTCGGACAAGGAATCCCTTTGGTGCAAGTGGATTCACTCCACCTTTTTAAACCGTAATAATTTTTGGGTGGTCCTTGTCCCGACTTATTGTTCTTGGGCTTGGAAAAAGCTCCTTCGCCTTCGGGGTATGTATGAGCAGCATTTTAGATGGGAGATCGGAAATGGCTGGTTTGTTTCGTTTTGGTTTGATCCATGGCACCTTAATGGACCACTCTATCGACTATTTTCCAACCAGGATATCTATTGTTCAAGCATATCTCTGGCTGCTTCCGTTGCTGATGCTTTCTCAACGCCAATGGGCTGGTATGTTATCAATATAATGGCCAACTGGTGGGAGCCTTTACTAGCATTCAACCATCAAGAAAACCGATTCTAGTGGATTTGGCATCCCTCGGGCCATTTCTCTACGGCATCTGCGTGGGACCTATTGAGACCCAAAAGAAACGTTGTTCCCTGGTCATCCTTTTTATGGAGTACTAACATGCCGCCGAGATACCAAACCCATTTGTGGCTTATCACCCGCAACCGGCTGCCGACCCAGGTTTTGCTTGCCTTTTTCGATAGGCTCTCTACAGCTACCTATCACTTCTGTTCGTGCAGGCCTGATTCGGTTGATCATTTATTTTTTGCTTGTCAAATCCCTGGTAATCTCGACTCCTATTGGGCTGCTAAGTTTAATATTTCTTGGCAAAACAAATCGTGGCGTGAGAACCTGGACTGGGCGGCCAAGCGATTCTCGGACAAGAGCTTTTATAATTCACTGGCCCGGTTTAGTTTTGGAGTCTTGTGTTATATTATTTAGAAGGAGCGTAACAATATCATCTTCCGTAATCAGACTCTTTTCCTCTCGGCGATGAAGATGCATCTCCAGAAGGCCATTAAAGACAAAGGATCGACTCTGAAGCATGTTGTAGATATCCTTAAGAACAAAAGGCTGCAACAGAGTTGGGACTTGAGTCCATCTATCTTTGAATGATGGAGGGTTGTCTAGTTTTGGCCTTGTCTTTTGTTGCTTAGGGTTTTTGTGGTTGTACTGTCTCTAAGACCCTTGGCACCCTTACACTCTCCCTTGACTTCGGTCCTTTTGAGTGTCTGTTTTGTTGGTGCCAGGCTTCCCCTCTGTAATTATTGTGCAAAATCAATACATATCTTACCTTTACCCAAAAAAAAAAAAACAATTGCGAAAGAAAGTTAAACTGCGAAAGCATATGGGCCTTGACCATTTTGCAATTCTCGAAGCACTGTTCACAAATGCTCTCTAGCTAGGCGATTGGAGCACTGTTCTTGCAATTCTTGCTTTGCTGATTCTGCATGTTTTGACCGTTGGTTGGGGCCGAAATTCGGTGGCAAGAGGCGCATTCTACTGCTCTTCAAACCCTTCTAAAGCGTAGCCTGGTACGTTTCTCTTTCATGGGCCTTTTCGATCGCTATGGGTTAGGGTTTGTTCGAGTTTTGCTGCTCGAGCTCCTGCTGATATGGAGTCTGAATCTGTTCGGGCCCGGTTGAATGATGAGGGGCCGAGTAATTGAAGCCCCTCTCCTCCCTGAAATGGACGACCTTCGTTGGTTGCTCCTTTGTTGAATGAGCAGAGCCGTAAGCCTCTAGCCCCATCTGGTGGAGTCGCAGAATCGCGACCTCCTCCTGTGTCTGCAAGGGGCCGTCATAATAGTAGAGGGAGATCTAGATCTAAGCGGCCCCAATTTAGGGGTGGTTCGAAAAAACCTGAAGGCCGCTCTTGGGCTGTTGTTGCTAGGTGCGAACAAGGGATATGATCTTGAATTCACACCTCCGAACTTTGTGAATAACAAACCTGTTATACAGATGAATGACTCTGATTTAGAAGCTGCTGACCCCAAGTTATTCGATTGTCTTGTGGGTTATTTTATTGGGAGGCGATTGCCTTTTAAGGTTGTTGATGAGGCCCTTAAGAAAGCATGGGCTCTGACTCTGTTGGAAGTTATGTTTAATGGTCGTGGATTGTTTTTATTGCGAATTGCTGATAGAGAATTCATAAGGAAAATCCTAGAAGGTGGACCCATCACTGTTGGAAGGATTCCTTTGGTTCTTCAGCAATGGAAACCAGGAGTTGAACTCAATAAAGACACTCACCTGTTTGTTCCGGTTTGGGTCAGGCTGAGGAACCTACCATTCTCTTACTAGTCTGCACAGTCCATCGGAAAGGTGGCAAGTGCGCTAGGAAAACCACTCTATGTGGATCAAAGAACAGAGCAAATGTCAATGCTAACCTTCACCCGGGTGTGCGTTGAAATAACAGTTCAGCAACCAACTTGTGAAACCATTGAACTGATTATCAATGGAAAATCGGTTGAAGTGGAAGTTGAGTATGAATGGAAGCCGTTGGCTTGTTTGGAGTGCGGCATGTTCGGCCACAATTGCAAGACTTCTGTTCCTGGACCCTCTTCTGGCCGACCTGTAGACGGATATAAGGCTACAGAAGCCATCCAGGCGTTGAATCCTGAAGTTGGGTCTCATTCGGCTAAAGGCAAAGAGGTGGCTTCCCCACCTCCATTTATTGCGGATGATTTAAATTTTCCCCTCGATAGTCAAACTGTGTTGGTCTTTGAGGATCTTACTGCTGGCGTGGCTGTTGATAGAACCACTCATGTTGGAGAGTGGAGTTCGCCGAAGGTGATCTCACAGTGACCCTAAGAACCGAAGACTTCCCATCCTGCTAGCTGCTCTATTCCTGCTGAATCTGAAACAGCTTCTGCTGATATGGGATGAAAACAGGTTAAGCGTAAGAACAAGAAAAAGAAGAAGAAGAAGGTAGCAAGGGAGGCTGCTGCTGCTGCTTCTCTCAGCCTCTCCCCGCCTATTGAAGAAGGCCAAGCACTGAAGCTAAAAGCCACTGATCCCAAGGAACATCCTGAGAGGACGGATCCTCCCATTAAGGCGGACACTCCTAGATTTGTTGTTCTTTTGGCATCATCTGAGAGCTCTAATGAAATTTGCAACTCAAGTGTTCATGTGGACTTGAGTGAAGATGACTTGTGGTCCGTCCAAACCCTTATGCCGAAAGGACCACCTCCGGCGGGAGTCGCAAATCTTCCGTACCAGCTTCTGCTGCTTCTTCTTGATCCTCCTCCCTCAGTGGGTTCGAAAGCACCTGGTGCAGGCAAGAGGACCTCTAGAAAGAGGTAATTCTGTTCCCTATTTTTTTGATGATATCGGTTTTTGGAATATTAGAGGCATTCTTGACCCTCTTAGTCGTGCTGAGATAAGATGTTTTGTTGCTGTAAATAAGCTCTGTTTGATCGGTCTATTTGAGACTAAAGTGCCTGAGGAGTTTTTTGATTCAGTCTCGTCCACCCTCATTAGGGGTTGGAAGTGGCTTGTTAACTATGATTTCTCTCCCCGTGGGAGGATTTGGGTCGGGTGGAACCCAGATCAGGTTTGCTTTTTGCCCATCTCTATCAATGACCAAGCTGTGCATGGTAGCCTTAAGTTTAATCTTTCTGGTTTGAGCTGTTTGAGCTGTTGTATTTCTGCTGTCTATGGAGAACATTCTTTTGATTGTCGAAGACCTTTGTGGGAGGACCTCCAACATTACAACAAGCTCCTTCAGGATTCTGCGTGGCTTGTTGCCAGTGATTTTAACGCAATTAAGGACCCCTCAGACCGCGTTGGAAGTTCGACCAACTGGATCCCTTATTTTGATGAGTTTGCTCATTGTTTGGCACAAATAGAACTGATGGATCTCAGATTTGTGGGCCTCCGCTACACTTGGTCTACCTCGGCAAGGAGTGCGAGAAAGATGAGGAAGATAGACCGTGTCTTAGTTAATAACAAGTGGAACATTGACTTCTCTTTTTTGGAGGCGGCGTTTCTTAATCCTGGCATATCGGACCATTTGCCTATGATTGTCAGAGTTCTCCAGCCGGTCCATAAGAGGAAACTTTTCAAGTATTTTGAGTTCTGAGCTGAGCATCCGGACTTTAAGTTGATCGTCCAGCAGGTGTGGGACAACTTGGTGAGGGGCGTTCCTATGTATAAGCTAGTATCCAAGTTTAAGTTGTTGAAAGCTCATCTCAGGCTTCTCAACTAGGACGCTTTTTCTGATATCTCGGTAAGAACGGCCAAGGCTAGAGAGGCCCTTAGTACCACCCAAATAGATCTCCAATTGGATCCGACAAACTTTGCTCTCGCTGAATTGGAGAGAAGTCAGCGTCGTGTGTTTGTTGATCTTAGGAATCAAGACGAATCATTCTATAAACATAAGTTTTTTCACCATTCGGTGAAGGGAAGATAGCTAACCAATCGGATCCTCTCTGTTAAAGATCCCTCCGGCGCTGTAATCACCGATCTGGCTTTGGTGCCGCAAGTGTTCGTCAGTTTATTCTCTAAGCTGTTATCCCCCCACGAGGCCTTAGCCAGGCCATCCCTTCAAGAATTGAAACGGTTTATTCGCCACCTGCTTTCAGTAGATCAGGTTTGCTCCCTGAGTAAGCTGGTAACCGATGCTAAAATAAAGAGCACTCTGTCTCTCTAGGCAAAGGCAAGGCCCCGGGACCTGATGGATTTTCGGTTGAATTCTATAGGACCAATTGGGAAATAGTGGGGCCATTGGTGCTGCAACCGGTTCACGATTTCTTTCTATCCGGTCGGCTTCTGAAAGAGGTAAACGCCACTATCCTAGCTCTTGTTCCTAAAGTTCCTAATGCTAGTGCAGTCACTGATTTTAGGCCGATTGTTTGCTGTAACACCATTTATAAAGTAATTACAAAGATTCTTACCAACCGCATAGCAGCGGTCCTAAGCGATCTTATAAGCTCGTCCCAAAATGCTTTTGTCAAGAGGAGGAGGATTAGAGATAATATCCTCATGGCCGATGAATTATTTGCGGGGTTTCACCTTCACTCTTATTTGCCCAAATGTGCTGTGAAAGTTGATTTCCATAAGGCTTACGACATCGTTGATTGGGAGTTCTTAGAACTTGTCTTATTAGCATTCCGTTTCCCTGAGTGGTTTATCAAGCTAATTATGGCCTGCGTTCGGATGCTTAAATATTCCATATCTATTAATGGTGATCTTCATGGCTTCTTCCCAGGTGGGCGTGGCCTTAAGCAAGGGGATCCTATGTCCCCTTACTTTTTTACCTTAGTTATGGAAGTGTTTTCTGGAATCTTGATGTCCCGCATTGCTAATCAAGAATTCAAGTATTATTAGAGATGCAAGCCTGTTCAGCTGTCACATTTGTTTTTTTGCTGATGATGTTTTCCTTTTCTGTCAAGCCGATTGGTATTCGGTGTCAATGCTGAAAAGAGGACTGGATATTTTCTCTTCTTGGAGTGGTTTATTTCCCAACAAAAACAAAAGTGAGATCTTTATCTCTGGTGAGGACTTGTCTATTCGAAACAGAATTCTCTGGGCGTTCGATTTTCAGGAAGGGAAACTATCGGTTCGCTACCTGGGAGTACCCATTATCTCTTTCAGATTAAGCAAGGCGTACTGCATTGCCTTGACGGATCGAATTACCGCTAGGGTCCAATCTTGGGCGCAACGTTTTCTGTCATTTGCAGGTAGGCTGCAGCTCATAAGGTCAATGCTTCACTCGGTTCAAGCGTTCTGGGCAAGTGTCTTTACTCTTCCCTCCTCGGTGTTGGCGAATATTGAACGTATTATGAGACAATTCTTGTGGAAGGGTACGGCCCTTGGTCGAGGCGGTGCCAAAGTTGCATGGGATGATGATTGTCAGCCGAAAGTTGAAGGAGGCCTTGGCATTCGGAATTTGAAAGATTGCAACAGAGCTTCCATGGTTAAATTTATCTGGATCCTCTTCTCTGATAAGGAATCGTTTGGTGCCGGTGGGTTCATTCCATCTTCTTGACTAAGAAAAACTTTTGGATTTCTACTCCGCCTGGGACTTGTTCTTGGACTTGGAAGAAAATCCTCCAACTCACGAATCATTTTCGATCCTCTTTTAGGTGGACGATTGGTAATGGTTTGTCTGTGTCTCTTTGGCATGACTATTGGCTTCCTTGCGGCCTTCTCGATGGTTTTGTTCCTCGCTAGTTCAGGGAAAGCGTACAACTCCCTGATTATGCGGTGGTGGTTGATTTGTTTACCCTTTGGGCTATACGTTCAAGGATTTGTTGGTGAGATGGGGCATCTCTCCTCCGGCCTTATCTTCGGCATATGACAGGTTTACTTGGTGCTGTGATGCTACTGGTTCCTTTTCAGTTGCATCAGCTTGGGACTCCATTAGAGTAAAAAAAGATCGTGTTGATTGGGCGCCTCTTATCTGGGATAATGCTTTAGCCCCTCGGTACCAGTTTATTCTGTGGCTCATAACTAAAAATCGCCTTCCCACGCAGGTGATGCTTCTATCCTATGGCCGAATTGATTTTAATGTGTGTGCATTTTGTAGTGAAGTTCCATACTCTATCGATCATTTATTCTTCGGTTGCCGCACCTCGGCTTCCTTGGCCTTCTTCTAGGCCGCCAGGTGTAACCTCTCGTGGTGGAATAGATGCTGGAAAGATGTGCTCTCCTGGGCCATGAAATTCTTATCCGGAAAGGATTTCTACCACAGGATTGCACGCTTCTCTTTTGGAGCTTTGTGTCATATTATTTGGAAGAAGATGAATGCAATTATCTTTCGTAGCGAATCCTTAATGGTTCTGGCCCTTAAAAACCACCTCCTCAAGGTTGTTAGAGATAAAACTATTACTTTCATGAATGTCCCTCCCTCTCTGAGGAATAAAAGACTTTAGAGGGGGTGGGGCTTTGATCCGGCAGTGTTCTCTCGCTCTACTGAGTCTCCTTAGCCTCTGCCTTGTGTTTTGCAACTCATTTTCTTAGGCTTCTCCATTCTTTGCCTTTTCTTTCGATGGGGCTGAGGTTCGGCTGGCCTGGTTGTGTTTGTTTTCGGATGTTGGTTGTATCTCTTGTTCCCTCGCGGTTGTGCTTCTTTGGTGCCCTTGTGGCTTTTACATTGGTTCCCTTACACTCTTACTCCTGTTTGTGAGAGTGTAGGTTATGGATCCGATCTTTTGTACATTTATCCAAGCTCAATATAATTTATTACCTTTACAAAAAAAAAAAAAAACAATTGCAAAAGTAACATATATGATTTTGTCATTTTCGAATTTCTCGGGTTACTATTCACAAATCCTCTCTACTAGGTGACAGACACACTGTTCATCTGATTCTAGTCTTCGAGTTGCTACAGTCGCTACGGCCGGCCGTTGGAAGTGATTTTTCGAGGAGAGCCTCGCCTCTACCCTCCTCAAAATTTGACCGAAGCATTTCTCCTGGTATGGCCCGAATCGTTGGTTCTCGTTGATATTCGTTAGGGTTCTGGTGTGACTTATGTTTCCCGTTTTCGTTCTTGTTCGTCTTTATGGCTTCGTTTGGTGGCGACCCTTTGGGTCGGGCTAAAGGCGAGCCTCAGGCTACCCATGGTCGTAGCCGAAGCCGTGTTCGGTATGCCTCTCGAGGCCCTGATGCAAGGCGGCCTGGTGCCTCGAATCGTGACAGATCAAAAGCCCCGCAGACCCGTTCATGGGTTAATGTTGCTAGTTTATCTGCTAAGAGATATGATTTAGACTTTGCTCCCCCTATTTTGGTTGGGAAGAAATTTGTTGTGCGCCTATCTGAGAATGTGAAGTATGCTGGTGACCCGAAATGGAACAGCTGCTTGGTGGGATACTTCGTGGGGAAGAATGTTC
The DNA here is from genome assembly GCA_014182725.1 of Eucalyptus brandiana. Lineage (NCBI taxonomy): Eukaryota > Viridiplantae > Streptophyta > Magnoliopsida > Myrtales > Myrtaceae > Eucalyptus > Eucalyptus brandiana. The sequence continues at coordinate 14,303,448 of CM024669.1, forward strand.
CGTTTAAGATAACTGAAACAGCTTTGAAGCAAGCTTGGGGATCTCATTTAACGGAAGTGTTAGCTAATTATGATGGATTTCATTTTTTCATCAATACCTGATAATGAATTTAGGAGGAAGATTCTCGATGAAGGACACTTAACTGTGGCCAGAGTTCCTCTTGTGCTCAAGCAGTGGCACCACACCCTGAAGCTGAAGGACCTTCAATCTACAGTTCCGATATGGATCCAGCTGAAGAACATCCCCTTTGCTTATTGTCTGCCCTGGGTATTAGCGAAATAGCAAGTGCAGTAGGTAGGCCTCTTTATGTGGATCCATTGACTGAGAAAATGAAACGTCTTTCATTTGCTAGAGTATGTGTAGAAATATCTGCAAAGCTGGAAAGATGTGAGGAGGTTGAGGTATTGGTGGATGATGAAGCATTTTCTGTACTAGTTCTCTATGAATGGAGACTTAATTCTTGTTCAAAATGTTGTGCTTTCGGCCACAATTGTCTGGCGAAGGAGGCTCCCAAGCAGCCTCTTGCTTTTGCTATACCCACTGCTGTTCCTTCAAATCCTACTCCTTCACAGTCCCTGAATGGAGCCTCGGATGATTAGCTCCATGGAAGGAAACATGTTACAAATAGGAAGAAAAGGCAACAAACGAGGCAAAAAGAAAAGGTGGTCTCCACTCCCCCCATCTCGGCTTTGAAATTTAAATCGAAAGAGGACTTGTCCCACCCTCCTGCATTTGGTTCAATCCAAAATGAGCAAGATAGCTTGAAATATGGTGCCGTTGGAACTTCATCCTTAATGGGTTTAGTGGTTTCTAACCCTAAAATTGCCTCGACGATGGCCTTTTCTTCAGAGGAAGACTCAGAAAATGAGGCTAGTGCAGTCAGTAGTTGTAGTGATGATGAGGATCCTGTCTTTGTTGCACCAAGCCATCGTGATGATCCACAGTCTGGACTGAAGGCCCTCTCCAGCTAAAAGAACACTCCTAAAGTAACTGCTATAGCGACTCCTTCGAATGCTCCTCCTAACCAGGGGACGAATAGGAAGAAGCCTCCCAAACGTCGGTAGTGTATCCTTACCGTCCTCTATTTTTATTTTCATGTTTATAGGAATATGGAATATAAGGGGCTTTCGTGACCCTATTAGACAAGCTGAAATCAGGAATTTTGTGCGACCCAACAATCTTTGCTGTGTTGGAATTGTATAAACCAAAATCTCTTTTGCTGCTTTCAATTCAGTTGCCTCTGTTTTATTACCTGGGTGGAATTGGACTAACAATTATAATCACTCCCATAAGGGGAGAATTTGGGTGGGGTGGAATCCCCGGGAGGTAGTTTTTTTGGTTAATGCCTCCTCTGATCAAGCTGTTCATGGTAGATTAATTTGGCCGGCTTCTAGCAAGGCCCTGTTTCTGTCGGTTATTTATTTATTTATGCATAACCCTTGTTTCAAGACGGCCTCTATGGGATGATCTAATTCAAACTAGCGTTCTCCATGCTACTTCTCCCTGGATTGTTGCTGGAGACTTTAATGCAATTAGAGACCCCTCGGATAAGGTCGGTAGCTCTAATACTTGGATTCCTACCTTTGATGATTTTAGGGAATGCCTTCAGGCTGGTCTGGATGATCTTCGATACATTGGTCATAGATTCACCTAGGCTACATCTTCGGGTCTCAATCGGAAACAAAGGAAAATAGATAAAGTGTTGGTTAATGCCCGTTGGAACTCTGAGTTCTCTTTCTCGGAAGCCTCTTTTTTAGCTCCGGGCATCTCAGACCACACTCCTATGGTTGTTAAAATTTTGCCTGTTTCCAAGTCTTGCAAGCTGTTTAAATTCTTCAACTTCTAGACTTCTCATCCAGACTTTGCCAGATTGGTTTTGGAAGTTTGGGCTTCTCCATTCTATGGATCTCCTATGTTTATTCTATGTTCTAAGCTTTGGCTTCTTAAATGTAGACTGAAGCAGCTTAACAGAGAGTCATTTTCGGATCTATCCATGAGGACAGCTGAGGCTAGACGTGCTCTCCAAGCTACCCAAGATGCTATGCAGTTTGATCCTTTGAATCCTCAACTTGCTGAAACCGAAAAACAGCAGATCCAAGCCTTCTCAGACTTGCGCCTTCAAGAGGAATCGTTTTATAGACAGAAATCTAGAGTGCGTTGGCTGAAAGATTGAGATCTTAATACCAAATTTTTTCATCACATGATAAACAAGAGGCACCTCCAGAATAGAATAATTTCGCTGACTAATGGGGATGTTACTACTTCGGATCCTTCTGAAGTTCATAAGATGTTTGTTGATCATTTTCGTGAATTATTTGCTGCTTCTACTCCTACAGTTCGTCCATCGAAGGAGGAGATCTGTGCGGTGTCAAAACACTCTCTGGATGAGGATCATGTGCATTTCTTATCTAGTCCTATCTCGGACTTGGAAATTCGGGATACCCTTTTCTCTCTTGCAGTGGGCAAAGCCCCTAGCCCCGATGGATTTAATGTTGAATTCTTCAAGCATTCGTGGGATATTGTTGGTGTATCGGTAACCTTGGCAGTTAAAGATTTTTTCGTATCAAGAGAGCTATTGAAACAAATCAATACTACAATTCTTGCCTTAGTGCCCAAGATCCCTAATGCCTCGACTGTCCATGACTTTCGGCCAATTGCTTGCTGCAACACTATATATAAATGCATCACCAAGCTCATTGCTAATCGCCTGTCTCATGTTCTGCCCTTTATCATTAGCTTGCCTCAAAATGCTTTTGTTAAAGGTAGACACATTAGTGATAATATTCTGTTTGCCCAAGAACTCTTCAGTGGCTTCCATCATGATCCCTACCAGCCTAAATGTGTTATTAAAGTTGATTTTCGGAAGGCTTACGATACGATGGAGTGGGATTTTATTGAAGTATGTCTGCAAGCCTTCGGCTTTCCTTAGGAATTTATTGATCGTATTATGGTATGCATTCGGTCCCCCAAATTCTCCATATCCCTAAATGGTGAACTCCATGGCTTCTTCGCAAGTGGTGGGGGTACATGTTAAGGTGATCCAATGTCGCCCTACATATTAACCCTTGTAATGGAAGTCTTTACCGGTTTATTGGATATTCAAGCTAGCCATCCTACCTTCGGCTTCTTTTGGTGATGTAAGTCTACTAGACTCTCATCTTTTCTTTGCCGATGATGTGCTTCTATTTTCGGAAGCTAGCATGGCTTCTGTTGATCTTTTGAAGGCAGGGATTGACTCTTTCTCCAATTGGAGTGGACTGATTTCGAATTTAAGTAAGAGTGAAGTATTTCTATCCGGGGGATCGTCCAGCCTTCAGAGTGATATCCTGAACAGACTAGGCTTCCAGGTTGGATCTCTTCCATTTCGTTACTTGGAGTCCTAGTTATTTCTGCAAGATTAGGGAAGGCAGATTGTGTTGTGCTGGTGAATGCTATAACAGCTCGTGTCCAATCCTAGACACACAGATTTCTATCATTTGCGGGTAGACTTCAGCTAATTAAATCGGTGCTCTATTCTATACAAGTTTTTTGGGCGAGTGTGTTCTTCTTGCCGTGCTTGGTGCTTGACCGTATTGAGAAAATTTTCTGTTAGCTTCTGTGGAAAGGGCCGATGATGGGTTCGGGTGGGGCCAAAGTCTCCTGGAGTGATGTTTGTCTCCTGAAAGAGGAAGGAGGCCTTGGAATTCGATCTTTAAAGGAAAACAATATTGCTTCAATGCTTAAGCATATCTGGATTTTCTTTGCGGACAAGGAATCCCTTTGGTGTAAGTGGAGTCACTCCACATTTTTAAATCGCAAAATTTTTTGGGTTGTCCCTATTCCTATTTATTGTTCTTGGGCATGTAAAAAGCTTCTTCGCCTCCGTGATCTTTATCAACATCATTTTAAATGAGATATTGGAAATGGCCAGTCAGTTTCATTTTGGTTTTGATCCGTGGCATCCCAATGGACCGCTCTATTGGCTATTCTCCAATCAGGACATCTATCGTTCAGGCATCTCTCGGGTAGCCTCTGTTGCTGATGCCTTCTCTACTCCTATGGGCTAGTATGTTATCAATATTATGGCCAATTGGTGGGATCCCTTGCCTATGTTCAACCAGCAAGAAGACTGGTTCCAATGGATTCGACATCCCTCGGAGCGCTTCTCTACTGCGTTCGCCTGGGAATTATTGAGACCCAAAGGAAATGTCGTTCCTTGGTCCTAATTCGTTTGGAGTACATCCATGCTGCCGAGATATCAAACTCATCTTTGGCTTATTACTCGCAACCGGTTGCTGACCCAGGTTTTGCTCCTCTTATGGTAGGCTTTCGGCAGCTACTTGCCCCTTCTGTTCGTGCAGGCCTGATTCGGTTGATCACTTATTTTTTGCTTGTCAAATTTCGAGTAATCTTGCCTTCCATTGGGTTGCTAAGTTTAATATTTCTTAGCAAAACAAGTCGTGGCCTGATAACCTTGCCTGGGCGTCCAAGTGCTTCGCGAACATGAGCTTTTATCAATCGCTGGCCTGGTTTAACTTTGGAGCCCTTTGTTATATTATTTGGAAGGAGCGAAACAGTATCCTTTTTCGAAATCAGACTCTTTTCCTCCCGGCGATAAAGATGCATCTCCATAAGGCAATTAAGGACAAAGCATCGACGTTGAAGCATGTTATGGATACCCCTAAGAATAGAAGGCTACAACAGAGCTGGGACTTGAGCTCGTCTATCTTTGACTGATGGAGGGTCGTTTAGTCTTGCCTTTGTCTTTTGTTTGTTACGGTTTCGGTTGTTGTTCCGTCTCTGGGAACTATGACACCCTTACACTCTTCCTTGACGTCTGTCTTTTTGAGTGATTGTTTTTTCTTGGTATCAGGCGTCCCTTCTGTTTTCTTTTGTGCAAAATCAATACATATCTTACCTTTACCCAAAAAAAAAAAAAAAACAATTGCGAAAGTAATGAGCTTTGCCATTTTTGCACTTTGCGGTTACTGTTCACGGCGGTTCTCTCCACTAGGTCCTCGAGTTACTGTTCATCAGCCTGTTGTGATGTTGATTCTCGGAGATCTAGCCATCGGAATGGGCTGATTTTTTTAGAGAAGATCCCTCTCACACTCCTCTACATCTCCACCGAAGGAATTTGCAAGAGCTTGTCTGGATCAAAAGATATCCGTAATCCTAGCTTTGTTCGTTTTTTTGGTTTCTGCACTGGTTCTCTATTGGTTTATTCATCCCTCGAGAGTTCCTTTGTTGGAATGGGATGATTTTTGGAGGATAGCTTCCTTTCACCCTCATCTTCCATCCCACTGAAGGATTTTTGCTGGGCTGATCTGTATCAAAAGTTATCCGCAACCCTAGCTCTAGTTCGTTTTCCCGGTTTCTACACTGGTTTTTTACTGGTTTTCTTCATCCCCCGATAGTTCCTCTGGTCAGAATGGGATGATTTTTGGAGGATAGCTTCCTTTCACTCTCATCTTCCATCCCATCGAAGGAATTTTGCTGGCTTGGTCTAGATTTTGAGATATGCATTTTTCCAGAAAGCGCACGCCTCAACTGTCTGCGAAGGCTGTTGTGGGTTTGAGTGGTTCTAGTCGGTTGTTTGGCTCCATATTTGGAGAGGGAGGTCTTATAGGTTCCCTATTCTGGCCCTCCAAGTGGCATCCACTCTCGTGACCTGCATATTCAGGTTTCGTTGTTTCCACTTGCTTTGGTAGTTTGTTGTTGTGAGGTACTGGAAATGACTTCTTCTGGATTTCTGCTAATCTTGCTGTGCGAGATTGACCTTTTACTCGGCCTAGGGGTGTTGCTGAAGTTAATCCGGGTAAGTCTTCTCCTTTTGATGGTGTTTTCTTTGGATGTGCTTGGGTTGTAGACAAGGTGTTTGTGAAAATGTCTGTATCTGCTGTTGGGGATGGAATCGAGGCTACAGAAGCCCGACCGATTGCTACTGCATCTAAAGGGCCTCCAATCCCCTCTACTGGTGTTGGCCCTTGGTCGAAGTAGCCTAGTATGGCCTTGGCATCCTCGTCCGGCCCTACTGGAATGATGAACAAGCAGCAAGCCTCACAGGAAACCGACACTCGCCCATGCCCGTCTAGAGGATGAAGCCGCTTATGGTCAGCCTCCAAGCGTCCCATGCATCGACCAGCAGGCCATCCAAATGCTCCAGCTCGCTCCTGGGCAAATGTGGCCCGACTTGCGGTGAATGGCTTGAACTTATCCTACATTCCTCCAACATTTGTAGATGGGAAGGCTGTGGTTAATTTACTGGATGAAGCTCCTGATGTGGTGGACCCGAAGTGACATCAATGTTTAGTTGGTTACTTGGTCGGAAGGAGGAAACTTCCATTTGACCTCTTGGAGCAATCGCGAAGAATCCTTGGTGTTCCAAGCTTGTGGAGATCCTTGCCAATGATCAAGGCTTCATCTTTCTCAACATTCCGGACCCGATCTTTCGGAGGAAGATACTTGAGGATGGACCGATTACGATTGCTAGAGTGCCTTTCATCCTTTGGCAATGGCAGCCCCTCATGGATCTCAAGAGGGAGAACTAATCCTCCATCCCCGTTTGGATTCGTTTGCAGAACTTACCATTTGATTATTGGATAGTGCCGGCGATGAGTGCAATTGCTAGCATTGTTGAGAAGCCACTATATGTGGACCAACGAATGGATCATATGAAAATGATCTCGTTTTCTAGGATTTGTGTGGAGATCAAGATAAACAAGCCAAGACGTAAGATGGCTCAAGTGGTATTGAAAGGGGTATCTCGGTCAATATCCCTTCAATATGAATGGCTACCGGCTGAATGCATGGACCGTGGAACGTTTGGCCATAATTGTCGAGCCCCTTCTCATGTGCACCCCGTTGGATTCATGACCAATCCGAGGTAGCCCGCTGGACATATGACTAATCCGAGACAGCCTTTAGCCAGTATCGCTCCTCTGGTTGAGCCTGCTCCGCCAGTTGCTATTGCTAAGGATCTGTAGAAGAATGCCACCCTTGCTCTAGTTGCTGAAGTGTCGGTTTCTAATCCGTCAAGGGCCTTGATTGATCCTGCTTCACCTCAACCCCTAATCGCTCCTGCCCCGCCTCAGCCATCGAATGACCTACTTCCCTCAGTCCCTGTAGTAGCCCACGATTTTGTTACGGGGATGGCAGAATCACAACCTGCTCCAGAACAGCCTTGGAAACAAGCTAAGGGCAAGAAGAAGAAGAGCCAGGCCTCCAAGATTGGAGAATCATCCTGGCTGTCCAAGGCAGCTGTTGAGGAGTTGTCCCGTCCGCTCAAGGCACCTTCTGCTGAAGCGTTGCCACCCGGACCTGCTCGGAAAGTGCATAAAGGATCGAGTGCTCCTCCAAAGGTAGTTCTCTTGCTCACTGCTGAGTCTCGACCGGATCAACTCCCATCCCCGAGCCTTGATCATGGCTTGGAATCGGAAGTTGCTGCCACTTCTAGCTCCTCGGATGAGGGCGATATCTCATCTCCTCATACGTCTTTCCCGACCCCGCGAGCTGTGACGAAGGTGGAGACCATCTAGGAAAGGCTGCTTGCATTAGCCCTGGATTCGGGCCCGGGGGTGAACTATGGGGCAACGGCAAACCCTCGTTGAAAGCCTCACAAGCAGAGATGGGTTTTGCCTCCCTTCGACTTCATAGCGTAGCTAGTTGTATATATTTTATTTATATATGTATTTCGGATTTTGAAATATTAGAGGTCTTATGGACCTTTTGCGGAGAGCCGAGGTTTGGAACCTAGCTCATTCTAATGGCCTATATATGGTTGGCTTATTGGAGACTAAAGTATCGGAGCATCTATTTCGTTCAATGTCTGTGGGGCTGTTGTCGAGATGAAATTGGATAGCAAACTATGATTCTTCTCCGTGGGATAGGATTTGGGTCGGTTGGGACCCTTTACTGGTTAAGTTTGAAGTAATCTCATCCAATGATCAGGCAATTCATGGTAGGGTGGAGATTCTTACTTCGGGACTTTGTGGTTGCACATCGGTGATCTATGTGGGACACTCTTTTATAGCTCAAAGGCCTTTATAGGCAGACCTGATTAGGATGAGTTCTTGCATCCAGGACCTGCCTTGGATGGTGGCTGGGGACTTCAATGCTATTAAAGATCTGTCTGATAGATTTGGAGATTCTGTCGCCTGGCCTCCCTATTTTGATGAATTCAATCAGTGTTTACTTCAGGCAGAATTGGAGGATTTGAGGTATGTTGGACTTTGGTTTACTTGGTCCACATCATCAGGGGCAAACCGCAAGGCGAGGAAAATTGACCGGGTGTTAGTGAATGCCTTATGGAGCTTGCACTTCTCTTACTCAGAAGTGACGTTTATGATGCCGAGAATTTCTGACCATTCTTTTATGGTGGTAAAGGTCACTCAGCCGGTTATTAGAAGAAAGCCTTTCAAGTTCTTTGATTTTTTGATGGAACACCTGTCCTTTCATGATATTGTGGCGCAAGTGTGGGATGCCCCAGTAGAGGGGGTCCCTATGTATAGGCTAGTTAGCAAATTAAAAGCCCTGAAAAGACGGCTTAAGCAGCTAAATAGAGATTCTTTCTCCGACATCTCCGAGAGGGTTGCTGTATCCAGGAATGCTTTTAGGCTAGCCCAGCTTGACCTGCAGCAGGATCCGGCCAATGACCTTTTGGCAGACTTAGAGAAGAATCATCGGAAGAACTTTGTGGAGTTAAGAAGTCAAGAGGAGTCTTTCTTTTGGCAAAAATCCAGAATCAGATGGCTTGAGAATGGAGATAGGAATACCAAGTACTTCCACCACTCTGTTACTATAAGACAACTGAAGAACAGGATTCTCTCGATTCTTGGTAGAAATGGCAATTTGGTCTCCGAACCTACGCATGTTTAGGATACCTTCATATCTCATTTCCAAGAGCTCTTTGCTTCGCGCACTCGTCCGGCCAGCCCAACTTTGCTTGACCTACAGCAAGCTATTCGATGCCCTCTCACTAAGGATTAGTTCAGTTCTCTCTCTCGGCCCTTCTTAGATAGAGAAATACAAGATACTTTGTTCTCCCTAGCTCGTGGGAAGGCTCCTGGGCCAGATGGTTTCGGTGTTGAATTTTTCAAGAGCAACTGGGAGCTGGTAGGGCCCTCATTTATTGAAGTAGTAAAGGATTTCTTCGTCACACAGAGACTTTTAAGGAAAATTAACACAACCATCCTTGTGCTGATTCCTGAAGTGTCTAATGCGACCTCGGTTAATGATTATAGACTTATTGCTTGTTGCAATACGATTTATAAATGTATTACCAAGATCTTAGCCAATTGTCTCACCGTAGTGCTTCATGACACTACCAGCCTTTCTCAGAATGCCTTCGTCAAGGGCCATCGCATCCGGGATAATATTCTCCTAGCTTAGGAATTATTCGTTGGTTTCCATCTATAGCCATACACTCCTGAATATGCAGTCAAAGTAGATTTTCAAAAGGCCTATGATGCGGTAGACTAGGACTTTCTTGAATTGGTGATGCATGCTTTCCGCTTCCCAGACCATCTCATTCAACTCATTATGGTATGTGTGCGCACTCCTAAGTTTTCTATTTCCTTGAATGGAGAACTCCATGGCTTATTTCCAAGTGGATGTGGCCTTCGCCAAGGGGACCCCAAGTCCCCTTATCTCTTTACCTTGGTTATGGAAGTCTTCTTAGGGATCCTAAGTACGTGTGCGGCGCAACCTGAATTCAAATTCTTTTGGAGATGCAAGACCATAGGATTATCTCATCTTTTCTTTGCAAATGATGTTTTTCTCCTCTGTCGTGTGGATATGGCATCCATTTCTCTTCTAAAGGATGGTCTAGCTACCTTCACGACTTAGAGCAGATTGAAGCCGAACAACAATAAAAGTGAGATCTTCCTTGCAGGCGGCTCAGAGGAGTTGCGGAATCAGATCAAGAATGCCCTTGGTTTTGTTGAGGGGAAATTGCCGATGCGCTATCTGAGTGTTCCTATCATTTCCTCGAGGCTCGGTAAGGCGGACTGCATGTCCTTAGTTGATCGTATAATGGCCACGGTCCAATCTTGGACGTAGCAATTTCTTTCCTATGTCGGCAGAGTCCAGCTTATAAGGTCAGTTCTCCATGCAATCCAAGCTTATTGGGCGAGTGTTTTCATTATTCCTATTGCAATACTGGATCGCATTGAACAGATCCTCAGACAGTTCCTTTAGAAAGGCCCTAGCCTTGGAAAGGGGAGTGTGGAAGTTTCTTGGGATGATGTGTGCCTACCGAAAGAGGAAGGAGGACTTGGGATTCGAAGATTACATGAATGCAATAAGGCTGCGATGCTTAAGCACATTTGGATTCTGTTTATGGATAAGGAATCCTTATGGTGCAAGTGGATCCACTCAATATTCCTGAAAAGGAAGAGTTTCTGGGTCGTTGGGGCGCCCATTTTTTGCTCTTGGGCTTGAAAGAGAATTCTACACCTAAGATCCGAATTCTGACCCTTCTTCTGATGGAGAATTGGTGATGGTTGGTCAGCATCCCTTTGGTTTGACAACTAGCATCAGAGAGGCCCTTTAGATCTTATCTGCTCAGATTCGACTATTTCAGATTCAGGTTTATCTAGGTGTGCCATAGTGGCAGACCTTTTCCCTTTGACGGGTCTGGCTCTCAAGATGATGATTGAATCTTGGGACCAGCCCCTTCCTCTTCTCTTTAGAGATCCGAATCGCTTTGTCTGGAGTGACAATCCTTATGGTCTTATCTCAGTAGCCTTAGCCTGGCATATTATCAGAAGAAGAAAGGACAGGGTTAATTGGGCATCCTTTATTTGGAATAAGGCAATCACACCGAGATATCAATTTAATCTCTGGCTCATTATAAAGAACCGTCTTCCTACCCAAGCCTTGCTTATGTCGTATGACAGAATTGGGAGAGAGGTTTGTGTTTCTTGCAAGCTGACGCCAGATTCCATAGACCATATTTTCTTCGGGTGTTGCGTCACTGCAAGCATGGCTTTCTTTTGGGTGGCTAAATGCAATCTCCCGTGGCGGAACAAGACATGGTCGGAAAACCTTCAGTAGGCGTTGAAATTTCTCTCTGGTAAGGACTTCTATCGCTCCATTTGCCACTTTTCATTTGGTGCTTTTTGCCACCTCATTTAGAAGTACAGGAGCGACATTCTCTTCAGAGATCATCTTGTTTCAGTAGCGGTAGTCAGAAAACATCTTATTAAAGTGGTGAAGGATGACACCTTAACTTTCAGAAATGTAGAAGATAACCCTAGAAATAGAAGACTCCAATGGAATTGGGGATTAGATCATTCTATTTTCTCTCCTCCCCCAACGGTTCCGTAGCTTTCCTTGAAGTGTCTATGGGGCAACTTGTAGTTTGGATGCGGCTTCTCTTCCATGAGACTTGCCGCTTCTTAGTCGTCTGCCTCCATCTCTCGACTCGGACCGTTGCTTCACCTCGGTTGGGTTGGCTGCTGTTCATCTTCGGCGGCGTCTCCTCCTCCTCGGTGTTTTTTCTTTATTTCCTTGCTTAGTTGTTGGTTGTTTGGGGAGGTTGGTCTCTCTAGCTCTGCGTGGCCTCCTCCTTCCTCGTCTGCTTTAGCTTTTGGCCTGCTGTTTAGACTCTTGCTTGCTTTGGCCGCTCTTGCGGAGTTCTTTTGATTCTCGCACCCTTCCACTCCCATAGACTTTTGTCTTGTTGAGTGCAAGTTTTGTGACGCCAGATCTTGTGTAAATATTGGTTCAAAGCTCAATACATCATTACCTTTTACCAAAAAAAAAAAAAAAAAAAATTGCCAAAGTAATAGCTTTGGCCTTTTCGTTTCTTCTTGGGTATTGTTCATTGAAGCTTTGAAAACTGGCAATCACAGCACTATTGCTGCGATTTCTTGTGCAGCTGATTTTGATTGGTTTGACCGTTCATTGAGGCTGCCACTTGGCGAGGAGGAGTGCCTGGTGTCACCTGACAAACCCCCCAAAGCTTTGCCCTAGTACATTACTCCTTTTGGGTCGACAATGGATGAATCTGGTTAGGGTTTTATCGCGCCTTGTTCTGCATTTTCGTAATCCTATGTTGCAATGGATCCCGAATCCCCTTCGGCCCATAATGAGGGGGTAGGGACTGGTGTTCGAAGCCCTCCCCTTCCTGTTCTTGGCGCATCTTCTGTTGGGGGTGGTGCGAAGGAGATTATGGATAATACCGCTTAAACCCTTGCTGTTTCGAGAGATGCTACTGTTCATACTCGAACTGCTCGAGCTACTGTTGTACCGAGAGGTAGAAGTAGAGGAAGATCATGATCAAATCGCCCTCAGCGTGAGGTGTCGAGGAGTTCAAATATACGCACTTGGGCTAGTGTGGTTGTGGCTAAAGTGGCCACCAAAGGTTATGATTTGGAGTTTTGCCATCCAACCTATGTCGAAAATAGAGCTATTGTCGAAATGACTGATGAAGATCTTGATGCGGTTGACCCAAAACTCCAAGAGTGTCTTATTGGCTATTATATTGGCAGGCGGATACCTTTTAAAGTAACTGAAGCGGCCTTCAAAAAGGCTTAGGGCCCGAACTTAGCCGAAGTAATGTCTAATGGAAAGGGATTTTTCTTTTTCCATATCTCGGATAGAGATTTTCGTTGAAAGGTCCTAGAGGCGGGGAGGCCTATTACCGTCTCAAAGGTACCTCTTGTGTTGCAGCAATGGAGGCCAGCTTTGGAGCTTCGAAGGGATGCTCACTTATCTATATCCGTGTGGGTAAGGCTTAAAAATCTCCCTATTATTTTTTGGTCTTCACAGGCAATTAGCAAAGTTGCAAGTGCCGTCGGGAAGCCGCTATATGTCGACTTAAGAATGGAACAAATGGAAATGCTAGCATTTGTGAGAGTGTGTGTAGAGATCATAGCAAAGCAGCATGCTTGTGAGTTTGTGGAGTTGGTCCATCATGGAGAATCTTGTTTGGTTGAAGTCGAATACGAATGGAGACCCATGGCATGTGTTGGTTGTGGCATTTTTGGCCATAAATGTAGTCCTCCAATAGCTCAACCTTCGGCTAAGAATGCCCAACAAACCATGATCGCTGGCACCCCTGGTCCTCAAGGTGTTTCCACATCTCTTATCCCTGCTTCTTAGCCTGCTGTTCACTCGCCTTAACTGTAGCAAGTGCAGTTCATGGACAGAATGAGGGACAACCCTTTGTTTAGTAACAGGCTTGATGCTGCTCCAACTCTGGCTACTGAGGAACCATCCGAACCAAACAAGTATGTTGATCCTGCTGCTGTTAATTCGCAGATTATTAGCACGCTTGGTGCTATGGTCGCTCCCGAGGAAGGCCAGGAGCTTGCTTCAGTTATAGAACCTATTATTGCTCCTCCTTCTGCGGTAGAATTGACTTGGAAACAAGCAAATCGACTTGGAAACAAGCAAAGGATAAAAAGAAAAAAGCCCAGGTGAGCAAGGAGGTAGCTTCCTTTAGCCTAGCCCTGCCTAGTGCAGGTGGGCAATCTTTAAAAATGAAAGGCTCTGGCCATATGAAAGCCGATCCTCCTCTGGTACCTCGTAAGATCGTTGGAAGCTCCTTAGCCTCGTTAAAGACCACCGAAGGCCCTTCTTCTCTAGCTAAGGCGAAGCTTGCCACCTGTCGCGACCAATTTTTCGGAGTGCGCCACCTAGAGTTTGGCTAATGGATTGTTAAGCCTAGACTTAACTCGGGCTCTCCCAAGTTCATACCAATTCGCGACTTATGTTCAAATTATTAACATGCAATTGATTTTCAATTAGGAATCGCCACTAATCTATTTTTGGTAGGTCGATTAAAAACCCAAATAAAGTAATGAGAGATTTACTTTACTCCTACGAACCAGAGATTTAGATACGGGAACTTGGTTACGCTAGATTTCTCTAACGCCCTTTCGGTATCATTTCTTTTATTTTGAAAAATGTTTGGCAAGCAGTTTGAATTAATTTTAAGCTATTTCCCTAACATGTGAGGTGATCATGCGGGTGCGCAATCAACCAATTTAACACCCAGATAAATAATAAATAAATTGCAAAAACTTACGTCAAAGCAACGAAAACATCTGGAATGTTAAATTAAAATCCACATCAACAACCCTAAATATGGTTTTTAATTGACATGCAATTTCTTTTCTTTTTCACTTAATTAATGAAAATCATGCAATATGCAATGCAATATTAACTAAATGACCTAATTCTAATGACATGTAATTTCTAATTAAATGAACCTAACAATAATCACTAAATGACGTGCATTTCAATGAATCTAATCCTAATGACGTGCATGTGACATTTTTTTCTTTTCTTTCTTTTTCTTAAAAGAATGCAATCTATCCTAGAAAATAAAACTAATTCAACCTATTGCATTTTTTGTATTTTTCATGAAATTTGAAACTAGGTAAAATGTGAAAATTATCTAGCTAGATTAAGATCCTATTCAATTTATATTAGGAATTAAGCTCAGCCAAATCCTAATTTAAACTAAAATATTATCTTAACCCAAATAATCCTAAAATGCAATCTATTTAAGAAAATACCTAAACTTATAATAAATTAAGAAAACATATTATCTAAAATTGAATTAACTGCAATTTTACCCTAATATGCAATGACGTGCAAAATATACCCTAACTCTACATGACATATGCATGATGATTTTTTGTTGTTTTTCCTTTTTTCCTTTTTTAATTTCAAAATTAATAATTGCCAAATAATTAAACATGCAATTTAAACTAGTGAAACAAAAATCTAACATCCTAAATTTATGTTTTTTGGTATTTTTTATTTAAGAAATAAATAAATTTCCTATTCTAGACATGCAAAATAACCTAAAACAAGTAACATCCTAACATGCATCTAATCTAACTCAAATATATTTTTTCTTTTACGGGAGCAAACAAATAAGGCATCAAGAACAACACGGCACCAAATCAAGCAAGACATCATCCATGTCCATTTAATTTTGGGAAATAAATTGACGAATCGTATCTCGCGCATGAGATCGGATCGGCCAATTTTTAAATAAAATCACGAATCGTATCTCAAGCGTGAGATTGGATTGATGATTTTTTCATGTGATTGCGGGTCGTATTTCAAGCATGAAATCAGACCGTCAATCATATGCACATTGCGAAATTAGGAAAATCTCCTAATTTGAAAGGCCACTCGAAATTATGGACATCATAATGTATCGGAAATTTTCATTATGTGCATCAACGGATATTTCAAATAAGGAAACGAAATATTCGGAAATCAAATAAAACGAAATTTTTACCTAATCCGAATATTGATTTCCAAATTTGGACTTTGCGCAATTGGACTGGTATCACAATCGGCGGGCAACGGGGTGGTGGATGGTGACTAGCGGTGGATCGTGGTGGCGATCCGCTGCTTGGACAGCAGTCGAGATGGTGGACTCACGGTGATGGAGGGGCGAGGCTAGTAAACGGTGCAGGGACAGCAATATTGATGATACCCGCGCTGGATGGCCAACAAAAATAGTATGGCTGTTTTTCTTCACTGAAATTTGCACATCGCCACACGCCCGAGCTGCTCACGCTCATCTGGCCAAGGAAGATTCTTTTGCATGCATGAAGTAAAATCACAAAGAACCACACGTGTTATTGTCCAATCTGGACAACGGTAATTCTTTTGACCGTGAACTTTAGGCTCGCCAACGGTGATTGGTGGGATTCTTGGTGTGTGGACGATCACCGGAAAACCTACAAAAAGAAGAGCACAATGAACTCCGTGAATTGAAGTGCGCCGAGAAACAAAGAAGGAACAATTTATTGGCTTTTGCTGAGGAGCTTGCGGGATTGCTTGCTGAATCTGCAGTGATTGGCGTCGAGGCTTCACAATATGCTTTTCTATTTTTTCTTCTTTTTGCTTGCATTAAGCGAGGCCATAAAAATCACAACTTTCGCTGCCTTCTTCCATCGAAGTTTGGACAAAGACCGAAAGACAACAACATCTACCGCCTTCTGCTTTCCTTTGTGAGTGCACGTGTGGTGAGCCCACTATTCTTTTCAGTTGCAGTCTGGTGTCTTTTTGCTTGACTGAGTCTTAAGCTCTGCTCAATCTCTTGAAGACCTCATCATAGCCTCCCTTCGACATCCGAGACGTGCGTTGCCAGTGATGTCTCAATTGCAAGCTTGTGGATATTGGTGAAACGTGTTGGGGTGCAGCAAGCTGCCGTCGCCAATGTCAAGCGAGGACTGGACGCGGCAAAGTTGATGAACCGCGAGCGAGCCGTTGATGGCATTTAGGAAGGAGGCGCATCGACAGATGGGGACAAGCACCGAGAGAATTTTTTCTCACTTTCCACGTCCATCCCTTTGTAGGGTGAAGACTGGGTTCTTCTGCAAAGGAGGCGTGAATCACTCTCTCTCAATTGTGGCCGTATGTTCAATTGTGTGGCCTCCGAAACCCTACATGAGTAATCTTTTTATAGGCCAAAGATTAGGGTTTTAATTTCTTTTTCAAATCATCATCCGCGAAGATTTCTTTTCCGCATGCAATATCACTTTTTATTTTCCACGCATCTTCTAGATTTCCTTTGCAAAAATGAATAATTTTTATTGATTTTTCAAAAATTGCAACAGGATTTTTTTCAAATATGGGCTTGGGCCAAATTGCTCTCTTCGTGGGCTTAGTCTCACTTGTCAACTTAAAACTCAGAACCACCAAATCAAACCTATTTCTCACCGACCCAATATAAATGCAAATTAAAATAAATGCACCTAAAACTATATGCTATGCAATTAATTAATTAACTAATATATTTTTTTAGGGGTTCAAATTAATCCCTAATTTTTTAATGCGATAAATGACTAAACGGGTCATCAAAGTTTATGTGTCAACACCACCCTTCCTGTGGTGTTTACCCAAAAGCTCTGATGATATATCCAGCATCCATGCTGGCTTGGATGATGAAGTTCTGTTGTCCGGTGGATGCTCATCCCCAAAATCTCCACCTGTACGTGGTCCGGCTTAGACAATTCAAGACAAACTGCTGTTATTATGCCCGGACCCCCCTCCTTCTGTGGCTCCTATTTCGGCTGCTGGCCGGAAAAAGACCACTAAAAAGAGGTAACCCACTCCCTCTTTGTTGTAAATATGTACATAGGCATATGGAATATAAGAGGCCTCCTAGATCCACTCAGGTGGGCTAAAGTCAGGAAATTTGTTTCCAAACACAATCTTTGCTTTATTGGTCTTATTGAGACGAAAGTCTCGGAATCTGATTTCGTATCCATGTCCTCCTCCTTGTTAAATGGTTGGAATTGGGTTGCGAATTATGAATTCTCACCTAGGGGCAGGATCTGAGTAGGTTGGAACCCGAATTACATTAATTTTGAAACTTTGGCGATTAATGACCAGGCCGTTCATGGTCGGTTGATGCTTAACCTGTCTAGTATGAATTGTTGCGTCTCTGTAGTATATGGGAAGCATTCATTCATTCGTCGTCGGCCTCTTTGGGAGGACCTTCTACATATGAACAATCTTCTGCAGGAGTCGGCTTGGTTGGTGGCCAGAGATTTCAACACCATAAAAGATCCCTCGGACCAGTTTGGAAGCTCTAATGCCTAGATTCCATACTTCGATGAATTTGGTAATTGCTTAGCTCAAACTGAATTAGAGGATCTCAGGTACGTTGGCCTATGACTTACTTGGTTGACGTCTGTTGGTTAACACTAAATGGAATAGATTGGGATACTTTCTTTTCTCTCCCAAGAGGCAAAGCTCCGGGCCTGGATGGTTTTACAGCGGATTCAAGAGCAATTGGGATATTGTTGGCCCATCTGTGATAGAATAAGTTAGGGAATTCTTCTCTTCAGGCCGTCTCAATAACACTATCCTCACCTTAGTACCTAAAGTGCCCAATGCTTGTGCGGTTTCTGATTTCAGACTCATCGCCTGCTGTAATACTATCTATAAAGTTATGACAAAGATTTTGGCCAATCGCCTTGCTACTGTCCTGAGTGATGTGGTTGATCCTTCCTAGAATGCTTTTGTAAAAGAAAGAAGGATTAGGGATAATATTTTGTTGGCATAGGAACTCTTTGCTGGTTTTCATCTAGACCCGTTCCTCCCTAAATGTGCCATCAAAGTGCATTTTCAAAAAGCATATGACATAGTAGATTGGGATTTCCTTCAGCTTACTCCGGTAGCTTTTGGTTTTCTTGATTCTCTGATTTGGCTGATCATGGTATGCGTTTGGACCCCGAAATACTCTATTTCAATCAATGGAGAGCTACATGGTTTCTTCCCCGGTGGGCGAGGCCTTCGTTAGGGCGACCCTATGTCTTCGTATCTGTTCACCCTGGTGATGGAGGTGTTCTCAGGAATCTTGAGTGCTCGCACGTCCCTCAAGGAATTCAAGTACTTTTGGTGATGCAAAGTGATCAAACTTTCTCACATCTTTTTTGCTGATGATGTCTTTCTTTTTAGTTAGGCTGATTGGGTGTCCATCACCATGCTAAAAAAAGGCTTGGATTTATTCTCTTCCTGGAGTGGGCTCGTTCCAAATAAGAACAAGAGCGAAATTTTTATCTCCGGTGGCCTTCCTTCGTTTCGCAACTACATTTTAATGGCTTTTGGCTTTCAAGAAGGCAAGCTACTGATGCACTATCTAGGTGTGCCTATCATATCGTCCAGGCTTGGGAAATCCGACTGTATTGCCCTGATTGGTCGGATCACTGCCAGGGCCCAATCTTGGGCTCACCGCTTTCTTTCTTTTGTTGGAAGATTGCAGCTAATCAGGTCAGTCTTACATTCCATCCAAGCTTTCTGGTCAAGTGTCTTTACTTTGCCGGTTTCAGTTCTTAATAGTATTGAAAAAATATTGAGGCAATTTTTATGGAAAGGAGCCACCCTCGGCAGGGGAGGAGCAAAGGTTTTGTGGGATGATATATGCCTTCCAAAGATGGAGGGAGGCCTCGGTATTCGGAAACTGAAAAACTGCAATAAAGCAGCGATGATGACATACATTTGGATTCTTTTCACTGATAAAGAATCATTATGGTGGCGTTGGATTCACTCCAAACTTTTTAAAGAGGGATAATTTTTGGATCACCTCATCTCCTACAGTATGTTCATGTGCTTGGAAAAAAATTCTGCAATTAAGAAGAGATTCTCAACTTTCCTTCCTTTGGAAAATTGGCAATGGAATGTCGGTATCCTTATGGTTCGATCAATGGCACCCGATAGGCCCTTTTGATCTACTTATACCGAACCCTCTCATGCACAGTTCTGGTCTTCCCAAGCATGTGGTTGTGGCTGATCTCCTTTCACCAATGGGTTATTCTTTTCGAATTCTTCTAGAAAGCTGGGGACTATCCATCCCAACATTATCCATAGAACTGGACCTCTTCTCTTGGTGATGGCATCCTTCCAGATCCTTTTTGGTGGGTTTTGCCTGGGACCAAATCGGGGTGAAAAAAAATTGATTACCTTGGGCTTCGCTTATATGGAATAACGACATTGCTCCCAGGTTCCAATTCAATTTATGGTTGATTGCTAGAAATCGTTTGCCTACTCAGGAACTTCTTCTTTCGTATGGTAGGATTGATTATGCTACTTGTGCCTTCTGCAATGAAGTTCCTGACTTTATTGATCACCTGTTTTTGATTGCCACTTAACGGCGTCTATTGCCTACTTTTGGGCTACTCAGTGCAACCTGCCTTGGCATCCCAAGCCTTAGGTGGAGAACCTCCATTGGGCTATGTATTTCCTAAAAGACAAAGATTTCCTTCACAGTATAGCTCGTTACTCTTTTGGTGCCATGTGCTACGTGATTTGGAAGAAAATGAATGCTATCATCTTTCGTGGGGAAGCGGTGGCTGTTGCTACACTGAAAAATCATATTATTAAGCTTGTCAAGGATAAAGTTGTCACTTTCTCTAATATCCCAGACATCCCAAGAAATAGAAGACTTCAGAGAAGTTGGGGGTTTGACCCCTTCGTCTTCGCCGATCGTTTTGACATTACTTAGCTTAGGTGGTGGAATCTCCTCTGCAGTTCTCTTCAAGCCATTGGCTTTCCATTCTTCGGCCCTCTCCTTTTGGCAGTTGAGGTTCTTCGTATGGCGTTTGTGCCTTGGTGCTTTTGTGACGTTTTCGGTCTTTTGTTTCCTTTGTCACCACTGTTTTCTGTTTTGCTACTTTGTAGTTTTGTTTTTTCGGCTCCCTTCCACTCTTTTTGTTGATCGCACTTAGAGTGTAAGTTTTGGTGCCGTCTTTGTATATTTTTCCAAAGCTATAAAATTTTTACCTTTACCAAAAAAAAAAAATTGCGAAAGTAGAAAGCTTTGGCCATTTCGTTTTTCTCGGAGCACTGTTCACAAATGCTCCCAAACTGGTGACCGAAGCACTATTTTTGCAAGATCTTCAGTGGTTGATTCCTAGCTCTTTGACCATTCGTTAAGCCCGATTTTTGGTGAGTAGGGGTGCCTGGTATCACTCTTCAAACCCCCTAAAGTGCAGCCTGGTACGTCTCTTCTCTTGGGCTATTTATGGCTTTGTTCGGGTAGGGTTTTTGCTGTCTGCATTGCTGTTCACGATCTTGTGGCATCCCAGAAATTCAAAGCCAAGCCATAAGGTGTGTTAATGTGACATCCCAGATTTTCAGTCTTGTTTTCTATTGAATAAATCGGGTATTTCATTGACGCGTCTATAGGGTTGTTCTCAGAACTGATCATTCTAGAGATAACTAGACTCTCTTGGGAAACTATTAAGAATTTTAAGGCAAATAGACTTGAGAATTCGACCAGGAATCGGCTACTCGACCGTGTTCATCTGCTGAGATCATTACGGCACAGACGTAAATTGATTAGAGATCAGATATAGGTCGGTTCGACAGAGATGTATGGCTAATCGTGGGTGACACCACTAAATTGGAACATTCTCGTCGGCCGACACTAGACGAATTCTCTATCGTTTTGGTACCTCGTGTCCGTATTTAAATTCTCGAGATTTCTACGACAATCGAGAATTGCCAATGTGTCGAGTGGGTTCATTGTGGCTCGAAGAAAATCGACCACGGGTCATTTGCACCGAAAAGTTCGAGACCCGGTTACCCGGTAGTTTAGGTTACGCTAAAAACGCGTCGAGTGGAAATTAACCGTGGATTCGAACCCGATTTCAAAATTGAAAGTTACGTGGTGTCACGAGCTATTTTAGGAACGTTGACTCAGTCTCAGAAGATTTTTCGGAGATTCCGGGATTTTTACGGAAAATCAATTCGGGCATCGCGGAAAATAACGGAAATTCGAATGGGCTCAATTGAAGAAAATTTAGACTTCCAAGCCGAGCTATATGGTGTTGGGGACTTGCAGAAAATAGAATGGAATTTTTCTACATCAAAATTGGACTTCAATTTTAGGAATTTGTTTAAGAGATCGAAGACCAAAATTGAAGAATTCGGACTAGGCATGGGGGTGCAACAATTGCACTCAAATTGGATAATTGTGGTATTAATTTTCAAGAAAGTAATTGGGGGACACCTTGGATAAGCTTGAAAACTTTTTAGACAAGCTAATGATGTTAATAGATATTTTGTTTGGACTTTTATTCCTCTCAACTTCACGAGCACGTCTCCTCCGTCCTTATCTCCTTGGCTGCTCTGGCTCCCAATTGGATTTTCTCGGCAACCTCAGCTTCCTTTCATTGATCCTACGAGCAACCCATCTTCTCCACTCATTCTCTCTCTCGCTGCTGCCGCCCCACTTCATTTCCTCGTGGCTTTGCTCAACCCAGTCAACGAAACCTTGACGCCAGCGAAGCAACACTGAAGGAAGTCTCCACCGCCTTCTGCATCCACGCGGCCTCATGCTTAGTGGTGAAATGGAGTCAACAAGAGGGTGAGGTCCTCCCCAGGTTTGACCGATCTCCACTCATGTCCAGCAAATCCACTGGAGACTCGAGCAAGCAGCCGCGTGGACGCCAACCAACTCTCGGACGTTGCTGCTCCTCCCTTCGTGCCTTCAGCTTGCCTCCGTCTCAGCTGCGAGGAACTGAAGCCACACGTCCACGCGTCTCCGCAGAAAACCCCTCAAGATTGACTTCTCGAAGCCAGCTCGCGATCCCATCTCCACGCGTCTTCGTCTTCAGCTCACGCCTGCGTCAACGAACGGTGGAGCTCTCCTCTTCGTTGACTCCCTCGCGGCCCAGACGAAGCTGCTCCATCTCGCTGCTTCAACGCCACGGTTCCACCGAAATTTCACGGGCCCAAGAGCTCCGTGATCCTCAAGCGAGCAGCCCAGCAGCAGCCTGTGTCTTCAACCTGTGATTTCAGTTACAGCAGTCAGCCCAAGCTCAAGCCCACTTGAAGTTCATCCCATTGGATTTTAAGCCCAGTGAAATTTGTTGGTCCAGCAGCCCATCTCAGCGAAGCCCAACAAATTTAGAAGCCCGCGAAGCCAAGTCCAAGCCCAGAAATTTCTGTGGGCTTGCGAGGCTTGTAGGCCCAGCCCAAGTGTCCGTCGACGCCGCCGAAAGTTTGGGTTTCGGCCGCCGTCGTGTCGCCATCGCGGTGATCCGGTCCTTGCTTTTAATCAAGTGAGTAATCTCACTAATCCTCGCTTAGTAGACTAATGATGCTTAAGGGTTGATTAGATTTAATTAAGTGCAATTAGGTGGTTAGATTAGTTTAGAACAATTAAATTAGTGACTTAATGATGCATGTTAGGTGGTTAGACTTAGTCATTAGCAAGTAGAGACGTACTATTAATTATTGAATGCATCTCGGGATTTTTCCCGACCCTTAGTGGGCTTCAATTAGGCATTACGGGCCTAAATTGGATTTTTAGTATTTATTTATTAATTTTCGAAATTAATTATTTAATTGTTTATTTTTCGGAAATTAGGCAATGATAGCCGACAACCGAAATTTCGTGCGATTGTCGTGGTGCAGTCCGTTTATTTATTTGAGCTCTACGTTGTGCTAAATTGAATTAATTGTGCAATTTGAGGAATTAATCATAAATTGATTAAGATTGAGTAATTGAATTGCGGATGGCCGAGTATGATTGTTTAGCGTCAATAATGCTTTGATGGGTTATTAAGTGGAGAAGTTTGTGAGAGTGATTTGAATATATTCTTTGCTAAGCTCCATCGGGTACATTAATATCGTGTGAAAATTGAATGAGTTGATGAGTATGTGGGGATGTATCCCAAGATTGATTAGTGTCGGTATTCAATTAGAATTTGACTGTGAGAGGTTGTGAGTCGAACCTCGAAAGTCGCCCAAAGTATGGGCTGTGCGTAGGGCCGAGTTCTGCCACCGAATTTGGAGTCGGTCGCGCCCGTTGGGCCGTAATCTGCCACCTGATATGGGTCGCGCCTGATAAGGCCGTAATTTGCCACCTATTAAAGGTCGCGCTCGTTGAGCCGTAATCTGCCACCTATTAAAGGTCGCGCCTGTTAAGGCCGTAATTTGCCACCCGATAGAGGTCGCGCCTGATAAGGCCGTAATCTGCCACCTATTAAAGGTTGCGCCCATTGGGCCGTAATTTGCTACCTAAAGATAGGTCATGTCCTTCGGGACCGTAATTTGTTGCCATCGAATTTGGCAGTCTATGCTCGTGAATTCGTGAGTGCGATTTGAGGCAGAATAAGGGAAACGACTGGGGAACAGTCGAATTGACATGAAATCGACTAGGTCGATGGATCGAAATATTGATCTCGTGATGTAATTGCTTATGTGCCTATTGAAGCGTGCTAATATGCGGGTGGAATCGAGGCCAAGGTAAGTCCTCGACCCGTGCGTGTATAGGCAGGCTGGTTAGCGTATTGGTTTCCTAATCGAGTCTTAGTGGGGTAGAACTTGCTTTGAGACGTAGTCTCATCCCGGTTGTGGGACAACATTTCGGGACCACGATGAGGAGCCCGAGGAGAAAGAAAGCGAAGAGGAGTACGGAGGAGAACCCCGATGATGATCTGAGTACAAATCGGATGAGGACTGAAGTCCCGTCATATTTTAGGAATCCTTTCTAAATGTGAATAGTGTGAGACTAGAATGTTATGAATAGACTTCGAGTTATGCCATGTATAAAAGTTTGGTTGTGGATTTCAATATGAAAAATATGGCCTTACTTTTCTATCCCATTGTGTTAATGTCTGGGGATTTATAACTGCTTCCGCATGTGCTTAAGAAAAGAAAGGGTCGGCGATACTTAGTCCTGGGATATCGCATAATAAAAATCGACCAAGTAGAAGGATGTGTGCGTGCCCGAGGATCGGGGCGTGACATCCAGTTTAAGTGGTATCAGAGCGAAGTTCAAGATTGGAGTGATAAGGAGCGATGAGTCATGGGATAGTAGTAAGAAAGGCCTTTAAATTCATGCTGGTGCATATCTGTGGTAGCTGAATGCTAAAATTGCTTGTTGTTTGGGTCACTCTGTTTCTAATTCATGGTGGAATTGGAAGCAGGCTCTAGTAGATAAAGTTGAGCTATGAGTGACCAGGAGCCGAGAACTCCTGCAAAGGGGGCCGGTAGGGCCGTGACTCGGGGAAGAACGCCGACCAGGGTCGGTGCCCGAGGAGGTCGTGGTAAAGCGCCAGCTGTGGCTAGTGCTAGTGGCGAAGCACCACCTCCTGTTGGTGCTGGGGTAGAAGCCCTTGGTGATCCCAGGGTAGATGTGATCTTGCGTGTTTTGGAAGCGATGGGTACCAGAATGGATCAGCAAGCTGCGACTGTTGAAGTCGCTGCTCAGGCCGCTGCAACTGCCGCCGCTGTCGCCGCCACCGGAGTTGCCCCTGCAGCCGCACCTGCTGCTGCGCCTGCAGTTGCACCTGCCGTTGCTCCAGTCGCCGTGAATGTTGAGAACCCCCCGGAGATAGTGGTTGCTGCAAGACCAATTCATAAGTTGGTGGAGCATTTCCTAAGATTAAATCCGCCGTTGTTTACCGGGTCTGGAGACCCCGAAGCTGCTTCTTCATGGATTAAGAAGCTCGAGAAAGCGTTTGCACTGCTGATGTGCAGCGAGGCTGAGAAAGTAATGTTAGCAACTTACCAGCTGGAGGGAGTTGCTGACACTTGGTGGATGACAACTCGAGAAATGATCTTTCCGGAAGGTGCTGTCCAGGCTTGGAACACTTTCCGCGAAGCCTTTAATGATAAGTTTTTCTCTGAGACTGCCAGAGAGGTGAAGATGGCTGAATTTCAACGTCTTCGCCAGGGTTCTCTATCTGTCGATGAGTATGAGGCGAAGTTCGCTGAACTTTCGCGATATGCCCCTGAATTAATTGAGAACCCCGTGAATCGAGCAAGGAGATTCAGCGAGGGATTCAGGCAAGATTTGAAGAGTGCCTTAGTCCTTCTGGATCTAAAGACTTACAATGATCTGTATCGGAGAGCTTAGAAAATTGAGAAGGATCAAAATGACAGAGCCGCCTTGTCTGGAGCAAGGTTCAATTCTCATAGAGACAACATCCGCCAAGGAAAGAAGCCTATGTCTGGAAACAGATTCCGCGTTCCGCCTAATAGGGAGGGTGGAATCGGAAAGACAGGGTCTAGCCAAAATGGTGTGTGTCGCCTCTGTGGAAGGCAACACGGATCTGCCCCATGCCATTCTAGATCGGGTACTTGTTTTGGGTGTGGCCAGCCGGGTCACATAGTTAGGGACTGTCCCAGAAGACAGGGGAGACCGCATCAGTTGCCACCATCGCCGCAGATGGGCCAGATCAGAGGATATGCCCCTCAGAACGTACCACAAGGAGGACAGCTGAGACCTCCAGTTCAGGGCACCGTGTATGCAATTACACAGGGTCAGGCTGAAGCTGTGCCTGACGTAATCACAGATACGGCTCCGTTGAATGGACCGCCAGTCCAGAGATGAATCAAGTTATGCACTGAGCAGAAAAGGACAATGTTTCCAGAATAATTATATCAGAGTGGCGCAGCAGAATTTTGGTTAAGTTTATAAAACTTCAGTTGTTGTAATGAAGTCATATAAAGCAGAATCACTAGTTATAGTTGTACTTGAATCCTTTGCCTATGTATAACTTTGATATCATATATGAAAAGGTTTGGCTTGAGGAGCTTTTGTGTAATGAAGTGTTATTGCAATGTGATATAGTTTAATTCGTTGAAGGAAGTTATATTGAAGACAGTATTATAAGTTAGAATTTTAGAAGAATGGTGGTCAAGATGTCCTATATCACCCTGGAAAGACGCTTCATTTGACAAACCAGAATGTTTAGAAAATCTTGCAAGAGGATACCGGTAAGTGAAAAGTTGACGTTAAGATTTCGGAAGATGGAACGTCGAGGTATCGTAAGTGATGATAAGTGTCAGACAGTACGAAACTTGAGGAAGGAACTTGGTCAAGAACTCATGGTGGCAGTTGTAGTATTCGACCATACAATGTGAGGTGGGTAAACCGATATGAAGATAGTTATCGTCGGACAGGTTGTAAGTGTCAAATGTGCTAATAAGCGAAAGTTCAGTAATGCAAGACAAGAGAACATTTATAATCACTCGAGAGTTTTGAGTGAGAATGGAAGTATGTTACGATGGAATGATGTGATAGGTTTACCAAGGAGTTAGAGGAATAATGACTCCAGTTGAGGTAGTGGTCGACAAATTGATGAAGTCGGCCCACTTTATCGCTGTATGGAAGGATATTGATTGGAATTGGCATGTCGAAGTGTATGTGTGTCAGACAGTTCGTCTGTGTGGAGTACTTGTGACGAACTTATATCGGATCTAGAACCGAGGTTCCCAGTTTCAGCAAATCAATCAGAAAATTTTTGAGGCAGAACAAAGCAGAGTGTGTAGAATTTCAGTTTGTTGAGACGAGATCAGAGAAAGAAAGATCAGGCCGAGGGTCAGTTCAACAGTTAGTAGTTGCAATTGCCGTGATCAGTGCCAGAGTACAGACCGCTCAGAACTGCCAGAATAATTGAATTGTTGAGCATTGAAGGCCCCAAAAGTTCTAAATTGGTGAGTACACTTTTCTGAATGTGTCACCAATGAGGGATACCTTGCGTTTCAGCAAGGAGGGAAAAACTGAAATCGAAGTACGTAGGTCCCTTTGAGATTCTGAAAAGAATCGGGATCCTATCGTATCGTCTTGCATTGCTACCGAGATTAGCGTAAGTGCATGACGTCTTTCATGTGTTGATGTTGAGGACATATGAGCCTAACATGACCCACGTGCTAAATCTTGAAGAATTAGGCGTGGACGACAGAGTGTCGTACATGAAAAGTTCGGTTCAGCTTGTGGATCAGAAATATCAGATTCTGTGTATCAAGAAGGTCCCCTTGGTTAAAGTGGTCTGACAACGCCACGGGACTGGAGAAGCAACCAGAGAAAATGAGACTATATGAGACGACGGTACCCCCACCTTTTTGTTTAAGGATTGGTAAAGGTTTAAATTTCGAGGACGAAATTTTTATAAGAGGGGAAGAGTTGTGACATCCCAGATTTTCAGTCTTGTTTTCTATTGAATAAATCGGGCATTTCATTGACGCGTCTATAGGGTTGTTCTCAGAACTGATCATTCTAGAGATAACTAGACTCTCTGAGGAAACTATTAAGAATTTTAAGGCAAATAGACTTGAGAATTCGACCAGGAATCGGCTACTCGACCGTGTTCATCTGCTGAGATCATTACGGCACAGACGTAAATTGATTAGAGATCAGATATAGGTCGGTTCGACAGAGATGTATGGCTAATCGTGGGTGACACCACTAAATTGGAACATTCTCGTCGGCCGACACTAGACTGAATTCTCTATCGTTTTGGTACCCTGTGTCCGTATTTGAATTCTCGAGATTTCTACGACAATCGAGAATTGCCAATGTGTCGAGTGGGTTCATTGTGGCTCGAAGAAAATCGACCACGGGTCATTTGCACCGAAAAGTTCAGACAGTTACCCGGTAGTTTAGGTTACGCTAAAAACGCGTAGAGTGGAAATTAACCGTGGATTCGAACCCGATTTCAAAAATTGAAAGTTCTGTGGTGTCACGAGCTATTTTAGGAACGTTGACTCAGTCTCAGAAGATTTTTCGGAGATTCCGGGATTTTTACGGAAAATCAATTCGGGCATCGCGGAAAATAATGGAAATTCGGATGGGCTCAATTGAAGAAAATTTAGACTTCCAAGCCCTGCTATATGGTGTTGGGGACTTGCAGAAAATAGAATGGAATTTTTCTACATCAAAATTGGACTTCAATTTTAGGAATTTGTTTAAGAGATCGAAGACCAAAATTGAAGAATTCGGACTAGGCATGGGGGGGTGCAACAATTGCACTCAAATTGGATAATTGTGGTATTAATTTTCAAGAAAGTAATTGGGGGACACCTTGGATAAGCTTGAAAACTTTTTAGACAAGCTAATGATGTTAATAGATATTTTGTTTGGACTTTTATTCCTCTCAACTTCACGAGCACGTCTCCTCCGTCCTTATCTCCTTGGCTGCTCTGGCTCCCAATTGGATTTTCTCGGCAACCTCAGCTTCCTTTCATTGATCCTACGAGCAGCCCATCTTCTCCACTCATTCTCTCTCTCGCTGCTGCCGCCCCACTTCATTTCCTCGTGGCTTTGCTCAACCCAGTCAACGAAACCTTGACGCCAGCGAAGCAACACTGAAGGAAGTCTCCACCGCCTTCTGCATCCACGCGGTCTCATGCTCAGCGGTGAAATGGAGTCAACAAGAGGGTGAGGTCCTCCCCAGGTTTGACCGATCTCCACTCATGTCCAGCAAATCCGTGGCCGGCCCATGCATGGATCAAGACAAGTGGCACAAAGAAGGGCATGCATTGGCCTAGACTAGGATGCCATGCATTGGTCCATTTAAGTGGCATGTAATCATTAGCAATGATTGACATTTGGGGAAATAAAAAGAAAGAGAGAAAGGAGAGTGACCGGTTCTTGCTTCATTCGGCCGAGAGAGAGGGTGAGAGAGAGAGAGAGAAATCGCGAGAGAGAGGGAGAGACCGAGAGGGAGAGGAGGCGGAGCCGAGGAGGAGCCGCCGTGTCCCGCCGTCCGTTCGCCGTGTACACTGCCGTATGCCGTCGTTTGTTCATCCTAGAGGCAAGTGGAGTCCTCTAACTTCTCTTGCATGTGTGTATATGGTTTGCATGTTCGGTTTTGAGTGTTATTTGTGAGAGAAACCGAGTTAAGGGTTGGTTATTTTCAAGCCATGTGACTGTTCTTGCTTGGTTTGTGGAAGTCAGTGACTTGTTCGAGCTTGCATGTGTGTTTAGAGTCCGATTTTGGCTTCGATTTCTTCATGGAAGTTGTAGCTAACATCTTGTAGTATAACATACTGAAATTTCGTGGAAAATGATGGAGTTATGAGTGGTTAAAGTCCTATTCTACGGAGACCCCAGATCTGTGAAGTGTTCACTGACCTTTTGTTGGATTCTTGGTTGCATGTTGGTTTGTGATGAAAATTTGACTTTGATGTCTTCATGAAAGTTGTAGGTAACATCTTAAAATACAACATACTCAAATTTGAAGAGAAATGAACAAGTATAGCTTGGTAAATCGACTAGATCTTGGAGACGGTAATTCTGGTGATGTGTTCTGAGACACCCGAGACTTCGAGGACCTAAATGGTGACCATATTCTAGTTATTTAACCTAGATCTCTTCATGAAACTTTTAAAGGACACTTTGATACATAACATACCCAAATTTCAGAGGAAACAAAAGAGAATATATGGGTGAAATCTTAATATTTCGGAGATGTGTATTCTGGACGAAGCGGTAATAGTTCCAGAAGCTTCGTGAGGTTGTATAAATTAATCTAAAAAGAATCTGACTTGGAGTTCTGTATGAAAGTTGCACGAAAATGTCTTGACTATCACCCTGTAACATTTCGTAATTTTTGGAGGCCGTATGAGTATTTTAGTCGAATTTATTTGGAAACTGTGCATTCTGGTCATTATCCGAATATCATGTGCTATTTTGTGGAAATTGTGAAATTGTGTGAGATTCAATTTGGCCATGAATTTTGTATGAAATTGTCATCCTATTGGTTGGTTTAATGATTGTTTGAATATTATGATTTTGGGAAAATCATAGATATTGAATTTAATATTTATTTAATATTTATTTATGAAAATAAATAAAATAATAATAAAATAAAATAATAATAAAATAAAAAGGGATTATTTTATTGGCCATAAATTCCATTGAATTTATTATGCATTGTTACATGTGTGATAAGACATTGGTGTATGTATGATCATGAATTGTGATGCATGTGTGAAACATATGCCGTGTAATAATGAGATCAAAAGGATGATGAATGTGGATAATGATAAGTGAGTAAGAGGTGATGGTGGAGGATGAGGCCGGAATTTATAGAGATGCATTGCCGGAATTTCCTGGGCGATTCAGGATGCCCGGAATGTGGGGGGCCGGAAGCCTTGTCGGAGGTTTTTGCCCGAAAGGAATGCCTCGCGATGCCAGGATTTGGGTGCGGGATGCCTGACTAGATAGGTAAAGGCCGGAAGCCCTGTCGGAGGTTTCTGCCCGAAGGGAAATGCCTCGTGATGCTAGTTGAGATGCGAGATGCCCGGAATGTGGGGGGCCGGAAGCCCGGTGGCCTGGGAGGCTGAATGCTGGGAACCCTGTCGGAGGTCTTTGCCCGAAGGGATGATGAAAATGATAATTGAGAATGGGTGATGTGGTGATCAAATCTAAAGATAAAAAATGGAAATTATATGCATGAGATGAAATGCATGATGATGATAATGATGATGATATGTGATGTGATATGATGATCACCCATGATATTATATGCATGATGATATGCATGATGATGATAATGATGATGATATGTGATGTGATATGATGATCACCCATGATATTATATGCATGATGATATGCATGGTGATGATAATAATGATGATGAAATGCATGATGAAATGCATGATGATGATGATGATATGTGATACGCATGATGATATGTATGATGATATGCATGGTGATGATGATAATGATATGATATGCATGATGAAATGCATGACGATGATGATGATAGTATGCGCATGGCTGTAAGGTAAGTAATGCCTGCAATGTATGATGATATGCATGGTGCATTGAGTTGTTATTGGATTTCCCTATCTGCTAAGTGGTTGTACTCACCCCTTTTGGGGAATAACATTTCAGATTAGTAGTATGCCGCTTCCTGCCATCTCGCGGGGGGTATTTTATGGTCTATCGTCTGATGTAGAGGTCGAGTATGCAGAGATAGATTGTCCCTCTGTTCCCGGACTGACTTTTATCCGAGTGCGATGTCTAGTGATGTACGACATAGGCCTGGCTGGGGGCCCTGTCATACAAGAGTTCATTTCTGTGTACGTTCGACGGGATGGAGCTATGCGAGGGATGTTGCCACCGCCACCGCCTGATGCATCGGGTTGGGTATGAGACCTGCGCGCGATGAGTAGGAGCTGGATCTCTTTTTGATGTAGATAGTCGACGCTTTCGATGGGGGGTTTTGTGCTTGCATGATGTTAGGGGTCGAGGTTTCTTTTTGAGATTTTAGGTAGGACATGGCGAGTCCTAGCCTTTCTTGTTTTGTACCGACCCAAAGGGAACCTCATCTTGCTATATATATATGTATGTAAGCAAAGCGTCGAAGTTGTTATAAAATCCCGATGTTTAGCCTGGTGTGTATTTGTATCATGGATTGGTAGGGGGATAGATAGCGATGTTTGATTTGCTTCCGCTAGGAGTTGCGCTGGGACCGCTTTTAAAAAAAAAAAATGCCTGTGATTGGCGACGCTTGTTTAAGTACAAGATAGAAAACGGTAATAGGATGTAACATCGGCGCTGGTGATGACCTGCGAAGGGTTCGGGGTGTCACAGATCTGCTGTTGCAATGGAGTCTACTCCGATTCAGGCCCATAATGCTAGTATAGGGCCTAGCACTCGTAGTCCTTCACCCCCTGAACATGGACAACAAACTTTGGTTGGTTCATCAAGGGAAGAACTTGGTCGTACTCTTTCGAACCCTCCTGTTCTGAAGGAAAATATAGACCAAATGAGGCCCCCTCGTGTTCCTGCTGGTTGGCGGACTAGGAGTAGGGGTAGGTCTAGATCAAGACACCCTCAGCAAAGAGATGGTTCAAAAAACCCAAAGGATCGCACTTGGGCAGCTGTAGCTAAAGTTGCGACCAAGGGATATGACTTAGAGTTCACCCCACCTACTTACGTTAACAATAAACCAGTGATTGAGATGTCTAATAGGGATCTTCAAGCTGTTGATCCCATGCTTCAGGAATGCCTAGTTGGGTATTTTATTAGTAGACGTCTTCCATTTAAGGTTACCGAGGAGGCTCTCAAAAAAGCATGGAGCCCGAATCTTTTAGAAGTAATGTCCAATGGACAAGGGTTATTCTTATTACATATTCCGGATAAAGACTTCCATAGGAAACTCCTTGAAGGGGGTCCTATAACTGTTGCAAAAGTTCCGCTAGTTTTTTAGTAGTGGAAACTAGTGCTTGAGCTTCGAAAAGGCACCCACTTGATTGTGCCGATATGGGTAAGGTTGAGAAATCTACCCTTTTCCTTTTGGTCTACTCAAGCAATAGGTAAAGTGGCAAGTGCATTGGGTAAGCCACTATATGTGGATCAGCGTACTGAACATATGAAAATGTTAGCTTTTGCCCGTGTTTGTGTTGAGATCACAGTAAACCAACCCATTTGTGATTCTATCGAGTTGGTTTAGAATGGTATATCCTGTGAAGTTGTTGTGGAATATGAATGGAAACCAGTTGCTTGCTTTGGATGCGGCATCTTTGGTCTTAATTGCAGCTCTCCTACTACTCGGAATTCTGCTACTCGTGCTTATGCAGATGTTCATGCTGCTACAGCTGCTGTTCCTTAGGAACCGGTGAATCGTGTAAGCTCTTCCCATGATTTGGCCTCGACCCCTACCTCCCCTGCTTCGTTGGTTGCCCCTGCTGTATTTCAGTCCCACTAGAAGTAGAGTATGGAAAGATTAGAAGCTCCTCTGGCCCCTCATAAACCAGTTGATGAACGGACTGCACCTGTAGCAGGTTCCTTTGTCTCGAAACTTATACCAACAAATGCATATCAGATTTTGCCTTTAAGCACTACTGGTGCTGGCTGCTTTGTATCTAGAGGTGAACAAGAGGTGGCTTTGGCTATGGCCTTAACTCCTACTACTGCTGATCCATCTCCAGTTGATATGGAATGGAAGCAGGTTAAAGGAAAGAAAAAGAAACTACCTGCTGCTAAAGAGGCTGCTTCTTTCGGTCTATCCCAGCCCAGCGAAAGGGGGCCAACAGTTAAAATTGAAGGCCTCTGCTCCTGTAAAACCCCCAACTGTTTCGCCAGTTAGGATTTCTAAAGGTCTCCTCAAGCCGTTGTCCAAGATGCAGGATGTACGTGCAAAGAAGGTGGATCCGCATGCCCCCTCGGAACCTCTTGAATGCTCGGATGAAATCTACAGCTCCGGTATCCAAGTTGTCTTGAATAATGAAGACTTGGTGTCTATTAACTCTCCTTCCCCATGTGCCCTAGCATCAAATGCTAGGGTTGTAAGCATCCAAGAACAATTGTTGCTGCTGCAACCTGATCCGCCTCCATTGGTGGTGCCCAAAGCCACCTCTTTTTGTCACAAGCCCTCTAAAAAGAGGTAACCCTCTTCCTTCCTTTTATAAATATGTATATAGGCTTTTGGAATATCAAGGGTATTCTGGAATATCAAGGGTATTATCAGACGTGCAGAGATTAGAAGATTTGTTTCTTCAAACAAAATTTGTTTGGTTGGCCTTTTTTAGACGAAAGTCCCTGAATCCTTGTTTGAGTCCATCTCCTCATCTCCTCATCTCCTCTACCTTGCTAAGAGGATGGAAGTGGACGACAAATGATGAGTTTTCTCCTCGTGGTAGAATTTGGGTCGGTTGGGACCCGGGTGTTGTTATCTTCGTTCCTTTTTCTACTAATGCCCAAGCTGTGCATGGCTACCTTAAGCTCAACCTCTCTAACACAAGTTGTTGTATCTCGGCGGTTTATGGTGAGCATACTTTTGTACGGCGAAGGCCCCTCTGGGAGGACCTCATCCACTACAATGAATTTTTGTAGGACTAAGCTTGGCTAGTAGCGGGAGACTTCAACGCCATAAAAGACCAATCTGATCGGGTTGGAAGCTCAAATGCCTGGGTCCCATATTTTGATGAGTTCGGCCTATGCTTAGCACATACAAAACTAGTGGATCTCAAATATTATGTCGGTTTTCGCTTCACTTGGGCTACTTCGGCAGGTGCTGCAAGGAAGATGAGGAAGATTGATTGGGTTTTGATTAACACTAAATGGAGTCTCAATTTCTCGTTCTCAGAAGCTTCCTTTCTGAACCTAGGGATCTCTGATCATTCTCCTATGATCGTTAGAGTTCTCGACCCTATCTTTAAAAGGAAGCCTTTCAAATATTTTGATTTTTGGTCGAAGCACCCGAACTTTTCCTCTATTGTTCGTCAGACTTGGGATAGCCCGATTAAAGGCGTGCCTATGTTCAGATTCGTTTCCAAGCTAAAAATTTTGAAAGGTCGCCTCAAGACTTTTAATAAGGAGGCTTTCTCGAACATCTCGGTGAGGATGGTGGAAGCAAGGGAGGCCCTTCGTGCTACTCAGGTTGGTCTTCAATTTGACCCTAATAACTTTTTTCTTGCAGAGCTAGAAAAATTACAGTGCCGTATCTTTGTTGACTTGCGAAATAACAAAGAATCTTTCTATAGACAAAAGTCAAGAGTGAGGTGGCTAAAGGAAGGGATAGGAACACTAAGTTCTTCCACCATTCCGTTAATAGTAGATAGCTTAGCAACCGGATCCTTTCTGTTAAGGATCGTTTAGGCTCCTTGATTACAAATCCTATTTTGTTGCCGCAAGTCTTTGTATCTTTCTTCTCAGACATACTTTCACCTCAAGTGGCTCTTTCCAAACCCTCACTTTAGGAGTTGAAGTTGTATGTTTGCCGGCCTCTCTCTGACGCTCAAGGCTGTTCTCTTGCCAGCCCGGTTATCGACCTGGAGATAAAGAATACTATTTTTTCCATTGCAAGAGGCAAAGCCCCGGGTCCGGATGGCTTCACGGTCGAGTTTTTTAAGACCAATTGGGGAATTGTGGGGCCTTTGGTCTTAGAGGCGGTCAAGGACTTCTTCTCTTCCGGCCGCCTTCTAAGGGAGGTAAACAATACTATCCTTGCTCTAGTCCCAAAAGTTCCAAATGCTTGTGCTGTCACTGAGTTTAGGCCCATTGCATGCTGTAATACTATTTATAAGGTTATTAATAAAATCCTGGCTAATCGCCTAGTGGTGGTCCTGAATGATTTGATTAACCCATCTCAGAATGCCTTTGTAAAAGAAGGAAGGATTAGATATAATATCCTTCTAGCACAAGAGTTGTTTGCTGGCTTTCATTTAGAACCTTATCTACCAAAATGTGCTGTCAAAGTGGATTTTTAGAAGGCATACGATATCGTTGATTGGGATTTCTGAAGCTTACACTCTTGGCCTTCAGATTTCCTGAGTGGATCATCCGTCTAATAATGGTTTGTATGCGAACACCCAAATTCTCTATCTCAATTAATGGCGAGTTGCATGGGTTCTTCTTTGGTGGTTGGGGCCTCCGTCAAGGGGACCCCATGTTGCCCTATCTATTTACTCTTATTATGGAGGTGCTCTCGGGAATCTTGAGTGCTCGGACTTCGGTCAAGGAGTTTAGGTATTTTTGGAGGTGTAAAGCGGTGAAGCTTTCATACCTCTTCTTTGCCGATGATGTGTTTCTCTTTTGTCAGGCTAACTCGGCTTTGGTGACCGTGCTTAAAAGGAGTTTGGATATCTTCTCTTTCTGGAGCGGGTTGATTCCAAACAAGGACAAGAATGAGATTTTCCTCTCGGGTGGTCCTACTTCCCTTCGTGATAATATTCGGTTAGCATTTGGGTTTCAGGAAGGGAAGCTTCCTGTTCGTTATCTGGGTGTGCCTATTATCACTTATATACTTGTCAAAGCTGATTGCATCATCTTGATTGACCATATCACCGCTAGGGTCCAATCCTGGGCTCAGCATTTTTTGTCCTTCGCAGGAAGAATTAAGCTAATAAGGTCAGTTCTACATTCTATTCAAGCATTTTGGGCTAGTGTCTTCACTTTGCCTTCTGTGGTTTTAGAAAGAGTCGAACAAATACTAATACAATTCTTATGGAAGGGCACTACTCTTGGTCGGGGGGGCGACGTTTGTCTCCCGAAAGATGAAGGCGGTTTAGGTATTCGGAAGTTGAAGGATTGCAACAAAGCCTCATTGCTCAAATACATTTGGATCCTTTTTACTGACAAAGAATCTTTATGGTGCCGGTGGGTTCATACTAATTTCTTAAAGAATGAGAATTTTTGGATTTCTTCCCAACCCGCCGTATGCTCCTGGGCGTGGAAGAAAATCCTGCAACTTAGGAGATATTTCAGACTATCTTTCTTTTGGGAGATTGGTAATTGCCTTGAGGTATCCTTATGGCATGACCATTAGCTATCCTGTGGCCCTCTGGACTCTTTTGTTCCGATTTGTCTCTTGGAGAGCTTCGGCCTTCCAAGCTATGCAGCAGTGGCGAATCTTTTTTCCCCCACGGGTTGCATGCTTAAATTGTTCCTGGAGAGTTGGAGTATTTCTATCCCAGTTCTATCCATGACTCGAGACCGCTTCTCCTAGCGCTATGATCCTTCTGGTTCATTCTCAGTTGGTTATGCTTGGAACACCATTAGAGCTAAAAAAGACTATGTGCCTTGGGCCTCTTTCGTTTGCGATAATGCAATAGCCCCTCGGTTTCAATTTAATTTGTTGTTGATCACCAAAAATTGGCTTCCTACTCAGATGCTCCTTCTCTCATATGGAAGAATCGATTATACAATTTATGCTTTCTGCAATGCCTTACCAGATGCCATTGACCATTTGTTTTTTGAATGTGACACCTCGGCAACGCTTGCTTACTTTTGGGCTACCAGGTGCAATCTTCCTTGGAGGAACATATCTTGGATGGACAATCTCTCTTGGGCATTGAAGTTCTTAACAGATAAGGATTTCTTCATTGAATTGCGCGATTCTCCTTTAGAGCCATGTGCCACCTCATTTGGAAGAAGAGGAATAGCATTATCTTTCGAGAGGAAACCTTGGTGGTCTTGGCTCTGAAAAACCATCTTATTAAGGTTGTCAAAGACAAAGCTCTTACATTCAAGAATGTCCCGAGTAATCCAAGAAACAAGAGACTTTAGAGAAGTTGGGGTTTCGACCCCGTGGTCTTTGATCAGACGTCCACTTCTCCTTAATTGGTGTGTGTTTTGCCTTTTCTCCTCCTTTAGCCTGACACTACTTAGGCTCTTCGTTCTTCGTCTTTTTCGAATGCTAGTTGAGGTTTGTTGAGTTGTTTGTAGTGTGGCTTGTTCTCCAACCTTGGGCTATTTTGCTTTGTTTTGTTGGTGCCTTTTGGCTTTTATTTTGGCTCCCTTTCACTCTTTCTATTATTGCAGTTAGAGTGTAGGTTTTTTGCACCGGATTTTTGTATATTTGTCCAAAGCTCAATATATTTTTACCTTTACCAAAAAAAAAAAAAACAACTAGAAAGTAAAAAGCTTTTGCCATTTGTTCCTCCTCGGGTTACTGTTCACAGAAGCTCTCTAGAGGGGTGATTTCTACACTTTTCCTGCTTTCTGGTGTGAGGCTGTTTCCAGAAGTTTTGACTGGTGGTTGAGGCTGATTTTTGGAGGGAAGGACCGTCTAGTAGCCCCCTCAGACCCTTAAGAGCGTAGGCCCTGGTACGTTCTCTTTGGGTTGCAATGCTCCTCCTATATTAGGATTTCGTTCGATCTACTGCGGGTTTTTACTTGTGGCTTGTCTGCGATTTGTATGCTTTGATGGCTAACAAAAAGGACTTGGCTCACAACATTGGGGATGGTCCTAGTGGTCGATGCCCCTCCCCTCCCTCCCAAGCCCATCCGCTTCTTTTGGTGGTGCGAAGCTCAACTCGAGATGAGCAGATCCAGCTTTGTCATTCACGAAGGAAGACCAGCGAGTGGCCCTTCCCCCCCAAGCTCCTGCTGGGCCTCGTGGTAGAAGCCGAGCTAGGTCAAGTTCAATAGAGAAGGGACTCGAAAACCCCTCAAGCCCAGGCTAGTGTCACCGGAGTTGCTGTAAAGGGCTTTGACCTGGAATTCATTCCTCATTCCTTTGTGAATAATAAACTTGTTGTTGAATTGTCTGATGTTATCTTGGAAGCCACTGAAGTTGCTGGCCAACAAGTTTTGACTAGCGCTTCCCCTGCTTCTCAGGACTATTCCTTGACCCTAGCTCTTGTTATGGTTGAAGCTCCTTGAGCTGTTGATGCCAAAAGGAATAAGGATGTGGGTGGGAGGAAAGATCTTCCCCTGCACAATAATAGTTCTGACGATGGCTGCTCTAATGCTGGGCGGAAGCAAGTCCAGTCCATGGGCAACGTAAAGTGGTTTTCCCACCACGTTAGCAACGACGCTAATCTCCTGCGAAGACCAAAAGGCAAGGGGGAGTTTCCTTAGCCTAATCCATACTGGAAGAGCTAAATGACTATCATTCTTAAGTTCCAGCAAAGGTTTCCATTGTTGCAAGATCAGTGGTACTCTTGCAATTGTGAGTGGCCCTCCTTCCAAGACATTCCTGCAGAAATCGCCATTAGAAACATGGAAGAAAAAGAACCCCTGGCCATTCGCCATCACCTTCACCAATTTTGGACCCCAAGCATTCTTGAGGGCTATCTCAACTAGTTTGAAAGGTAGCTTCCTTCCAATAAAGTAGCCCACAAGACATTCATGCCACTTAGGATCAGCGGCTTCCAAGATAACATCAGACAATTCAACAACAAGTTTATTATTCACAAAGAAAGGAGGAATGAATTTCAGGTCGAAGCCCTTTACAGCAACTCTGGCGACACTAGCCCAGGAACGGGCTTGAGGGGTTTTTGAATCCCTTCTTTGTTGATCTCTTGGCTGAGGGCATTTGGAACCTAACCTAGCTTGGCTTCTACTAATAGGCCCAGTAGGAGCTTGTGGGGGAAGGGCCACCCACTGGTCTTCATTCATGAACGATGGAGCCGGATCTGCTCATCTCGAGTCGGGCATTACACCACCAAGAGTAGGCGGATGGTCTTGGGCGGGAGGGGATGGGCTTCTACCACTAGGACCATCCCCAATGTTGTGGACCAACACCTTTTTGCTAGCCATCATAGCATATAAATCATAGACAAGTCGAGAGCAGAAACCCACAACAGACCAAATGAAACCTTAATCCAGAAGGAGCATGGTGACACAAAGAGAACGTACCAGGGCTTGAGGGTTTGAAGGGGGCTACCAGACGGTCCTTCCTTCAAAAAATCAGCCCCAACCACCGATCAAAGTTTCGGGAAATAGCCGCCCATCAGAGAGCAAGAACAGTGCATAAATCGCCCCTCTAGAGAGCTTCTGTGAACAGTAACCCGAGGAGGAACAAATGGCAAAGCTCTTCTTTTGCAATTGTATTTTTTTTTTAAAATTTTTTTTGGTAAAGGTAAGAATATATTGAGCTTTGGTCAACTATACAAAAAATTCGGTGCCAAAAACCTACACTCTAAATGCAAATAGCAGAAAGAGTGGAAGGGAGCCGAAGCAAAATGCCACAAGGGTGATTAACACAAAGACGACAAAGCTTACAACAAACAGCAGGAGCTAGAAGCTTGAAGGGGGCTACTAGATGGTCCTTCCCTCCAGAAATCATCCCCAACCACTAGTCAAAGCTTCGGGAAACAGCCGCGAATTAGAGAGCGGGAACAGTGCATAAATTGTCCCTCTAGAGAGCTTTTGTGAACAGTAACTTGAGGAGGAACAAATGGCAAAGTTCTACTTTCGTAGTTGTTTTTTTTTTTGGGTAAAAGTAATAATATATTGAGTTTTGGTCAACTATACAAAAATTTTGGCGCCAGAAACTTACACTCTAACTGGAAAAACAGAAAGAGTGAAAGGGAACCGAAGTAAAAGGCCACAAGGGCAACAACAAGAAGACAACAAAGCTAAATAGCCCAAGGCAAAGACAAAGAAGCCACACTACAAAACCCAGCAAACCTCGACCAAACATCAGGAGATGGGTCAAAGAACAAAGAGCCTAGGAATAGGCTTAGATGTGAGGCAAAGCACAACCCAAGCTGCTTTTAGGAGAAGTGGGTGTCTGAATAAAAATTGAGGGTTCAAAGCCCCACCCTCTTTGAAGTCTCTTGTTCCTTGGAGTAACGGGGACATTTATGAAAGTAAGCTTTATCCTTGACAACCTTGATAAGGTGATTTTTCAAAGCTGAAACCACCGAGGCTTTCCCACGAAAGATAATACTATTCCTCTTCTTCCATATCAAATGGCACATGGCTCCAAACAAGAAGTGCGCAATACAGTGAAAGAAATCCTTATCGGTTAAGAACTTCACTGCCCAAGAGAGAATGTCATTCAAGATCTATTCCCCCAAGGGAGATTACACCTGGCAGCCCAAAAGTAAGCAAGTGTAGCCAAGGTGTGACAATCAAAAAACAAATGGTCCATAGAATCTGGTAAGGCGTTGTAGAAAGTACAAACTGTATAATCAATCCTTCCGTAAGAAAGGAGAAGCATCTGAGTAGGTAGGCAATTTTTAGTAATTAACCATAAATTGAATTGGAACCGATGGGCTATTGCATTATCCCAAATGAGAGAAGCCCGAGGAACACGGTCTTTTTTTGGCTGTGATGGTGTTCCAAGCAAAAACGATAAGAAGCCAAAGATAGAACTGGGAGGGAAAGACCCCAACTTTCCAGGAGAGATTTACACGAGCAACTCGCGGGGGAAAAAAGATCCGCCACAATTGCCTAGTTAGGAAGGTCTATACTATCCATGATAGAGACTAGAACCAAAGAGTCCAAAGGGCCACAAGAGAGCCAATGGTCATGCCATAGAGAAACCAAAAGTCCATTGCCAATTTCCCAAAAGAAGGACAGCCGGAAGTACCTTCTAAGTTGGAAGATTTTCTTCCACACCCAAGAGCACAAAACGGGTTGGGAAGAAATCCAGAAATTCTCCTTCCTTAAGAAATTAGCATGAACCCAACGACACCACAAAGATTCTTTATTGATGAACAAAATCCAAATATACTTGAGTATAGAAGCTCTGTTGCAATCCCTCAACTTCCGAATACCTAAACCACCCTCTTCCTTTGGGAGATAGACGTCATCTCAAGAGACTTTGGCCCCACCCCGACCAAGGGTAGTGCAAAGGAAAAAAAACGCCGAGCCCAAGATTAGACCCTAGCAGTAATACGGTCAATCTACACAATGCAATCTGCTTTCCCCAGTCTAGAAGAGATAATAGGCACACCCAAATAATGAATCGGGAGCTTCCTTTCCTAAAAGCCGAAAGCTAAACGAATGTTATTTCAAAGAGAAGTAGGCCCACCCAAGAGGAATATCTCGCTCTTGTTCTTATTCGATAGCAACCCACTCCAGGAAGAGAAAATATCCAATCCCCTTTTTAGCATAGCCACCGATGCCCAGTTAGCTTGACAAAAAAGAAAGACATTGTCGACGAAGAAAAGGTGAGAAAGTCTCACAGCTTTACACCTCCAAAAATACTTGAAATCTTTGACCGAAGTCTGAGATCTCAAAATCCCCAAGAACACCTCCATGACTAGAGTAAACAGGTAAGGAGACATAGGATCCCCTTGATAGAGTCCTCTTCCACCTAAAAAAAAACACGTGCAACTCGCCATTAATAGAAATCGAGTATTTCGGTGTACGAACACAGACCATGATTAGTCGAATCATCCACTCAGGAAATCGGAAGGCTGAGAGAGTGAGCTCCAGAAAATCCCAATCAACGGTGTCGTAAGTCTTTTGAAAATTCACCTTTATAACACATTTAGGCAAATAAGGGTCTAGATGAAAGCTAGCAAACAACTCCTGAGCCAGAAAATTATTGTCTATAATCCTTCTACCCTTCACGAAGGCGTTCTGGAACGAGTTTATCAAGTCATTCAGGACAGCAGCAAGGCGAGTAGCCAGGATTTTTGTAATAACCTTATAAATGGTATTACAACACGCAATGGGCCTAAATTCAGTGACAGCATAAGCATTAGGGACGTTAGGCACCAGAGCTAGGATAATATTATTTACCTCCCTTAGAAGGTGACCAGAAGAGAAGAAGTCCCTGACCGCCTCTAAAACCAAAGGCCCCACAATTTCCCAATTGCTCTTAAAGAACTCAACTGTGAATCCATTCGGTCCCAGGGCTTTACCTCTAGCAAGAGAGAAAAGAGTGTTCGTAATCTCGAAGTCGGAGATCGGACTAGTAAGGGAACAGACTTGAGCATCTAAGAGGGGCCGTCGAACAAACATCTTCAACTCTTGCAGCGGAGGCTTAGATAGAGCCACATGAGGTGAGAGGAGGTTTGAGAAGAAAGACACAAACACTTGCGGCACCAAGACAGGGTTTGTAATTAGCGATCCCGACGGATCTTTTACGGAGAGGATCCGATTGTTGAGTTGTCTTCTTTTAACAGATTGGTGGAAGAACTTAGTGTTCCGATCCCCTTCTTTTAGCCACCTCACTCTTGACTTCTGTCTATAGAATGATTCTTTGTGACTTTGCAAGTCAACAAAGATTCGGCGCTGAATTTTTTTTAACTGTGCAAGAGAAGTGTTGTTCGGGTTTGATTGAAGGCCAACCTGGGTACTGCGAAGGGCCTCCCTTGCTTTTGTT
Organism: Eucalyptus brandiana; assembly: GCA_014182725.1. NCBI lineage: Eukaryota > Viridiplantae > Streptophyta > Magnoliopsida > Myrtales > Myrtaceae > Eucalyptus > Eucalyptus brandiana. The sequence continues at coordinate 14,346,173 of CM024669.1, forward strand.
GTCCTCACCGAGATGTTCAAAAAGGCCTCCTAGTTAAGTAACTTGAGGTGACCTTTCAAAATCTTCAGCTTGGAGACAAGTCTATACATAGGCATCCCTTTCATCGGGCTATCCCAAGTCTGCCGGACAATTGAGAAGAAGTTCGGATGCTCTTACCATAAATCAAAGTATTTGAAATGCTTCCTTCTAAAGACTGGGTCGACTCTGACGATCATAGGAGAGTTATCAGAGATCCCTGGGTTTAGAAATGAAGCTTTTGAGAAAGAGAAATGTAGGTTTCACTTGGCGTTAATCAAAACCCGATCAATCTTTCTCATTTTCCTAGCTTCTCCTGCCGAGGTAGACCAAGTGAAGTGGAGACCAACATATCTGAGATCCACTAACTCTGTCTGGGCTAACCATTGCCCGAACTCATCAAAATAAGGAATCCAGGTATTTGAGCTTCCAATCCGATCAGAGGGATCTTTAATGGCGTTAAAGTCTCCTGCAACAAGCCAAGCAGAATCCTGTAGAACATCATTGAAGTGGAGGAGGTCCTCCCAAAGGGGCCTACGCTGCACAAAAGTATGTTCACCATAAACCGCCGAGATACAACAACTCAAGCCAGAAAGGTTGAGCTTAAGGCAACCATGCACAGCCTGGGCATTGATAGAGAAAGGAATGAAACTAACAAAATCCAGGTTCCAACCGACCCAAATTCTACCACAAGAAGAGAACTCATAGTTAGCTGTCCACTTCCACCCCCTTAGCAAGGTAGAGGAGATGGACTCAAATACGGATATAAGGACTTTCGTCTCAAAAAGGCCAACAAAGCTCAACTTGTTCGAAAAGACAAATCTTCTGATCTTAGCACGCCTACCGGGATCAAGGATACCCCTAATATTCCAAAAGCCTATATACATATTTACATAGGAGGGAAATAAGGTTACCTCTTCTTAGAGGACTTGCGACTGGTAGAGGTCGCTTTAGGCACTTCTGAGGGAGGCAGATCAGGTCAAAGCAACAGAAGTTGTTCCTGAAGACTTTCAGTCCCAGTTTTTTAGGGTAGGCTTCTCGGTGAAGGGGAGCTAACATAAGGCGAATCTTTGTCATTCAAGTCAGCATGGATATTGGAGCTATAGATTTCACCAGAGCATTCAAGAGGTGCTGAGGGAGCAGGAGGTCCCGCCTTCTTTACAGCAAGGGAAGAACGTCCATCAGTCACCTTAGAAGGGGCCTTTGAGATACCTTTAGAATTCCTAACTAGTGGAACAGTTGGGCATTCCACAAGAACAGAGGCTTTGAGTTTCAAACATTGCCCCCCTTCGCTGGGCGGGGCTAATCCGAAATAAGCAGCATCCTTAGCAGCATGTTGCTTCTTTTTCTTGCCTTTAACATGCTTCCATCCCGGATCAACTGGGATTGGATTTGCAACAATAAAAGTTGAGCCCATAACCAAAGTCACCTTGCGACCATCTCCAGACCCAGAGCAATCAACACCAGTAGTGCTTGAAGGTGGAGAAGGATCTATTTTTGAGGCTGCTGGACGGTGCAGACCAAAGGACTTCCTCGCAGGTGAAAGTTGTTCAGCACCTGGTTTAGCAACCAGAAGATTCTTTCTAGACTCTGCTTCTGGTGGGTTTGAGAGGTAGCAAGGACATCAATCAGAGTAGGGGAAACAGGGGTCAAGGCCTTAGCTTGAGTAGAATGAGCACCATTAACCAGGGCCTATGGAGTAGCAACTGTAGTAGTAGGTCCATTTGCAGAAGCACGATCAAAAGAATTCCGAGCAGCAAGAGGGTTGCAATTATGACCAAAAATGCTGCAGCCAGAGCAAGCAACTGGTCTCCATTCATATTCCACTTTAATTTCATAAGAGATTTACCATTATGAACCACTTCAATGTGATTTCAACACAGACACAGGCAAATGCCAGCATTTTCATCTGTTCCATTCGCTGATCCAGGTATAGTGGCTTGCCCATTGCACTCACCACTTTACCAATCGCTTGAGCAGACCAAAAGGAGAATGGGAGATTTTTCAGCCTCACCCACACCGGCACAGTCGGATGGGTGTCTTTTCTAAGCTCCAAAGTTGGTTTTCATTATTGTAAAACTAGCAGAACTTTTGCAACAGTAATGGGACCCCCTTCAAGGAGTTTCCTATGGAAATCATTGTATGGAATGTGTAATAAGAAGAATCCCTATCCATTAGACATCATTTCTAAGAGATTCGGACCCCAAGCGTTTTTGAGGGCCTCCTTGGTGACCTTGAAGGGAAAACGCCTACCATGAAAATACCCCACCAGACACTCATGGAGCTTGGGGTCAGCAGCTTCAAGTTCCAAATCAGTCATCTCAACAACCGGTTTGTTATTAACATAAGTTGGCGGAGTAAACTCTAGGTCATAACCCTTAGTCGCAACTTTAGCTACAGCTGCCCAGGTGCGGCCATTTGGATTTTTTGATTCTCCCCTACGCTGAGGGTGTTTTGATCGTGACCTACCCCTACTCCTAACACATGGATGACCAGGAGCACGAGGAGGGCGTATCTCAGTGTTTTCCTTCGAACCAGCGGGGGTTGAGGATCTCCGTCCCTATTCCTCCATTGAAGTACCAATCAAAGTAGGGTGCCCATGCACGGGAGGGGAAGGGCTTCGAGCACTAGGCCCTTTGCCATCAATATGGGCCCGAATCGATTTAGACTCCATCGAAGCTATAGATCGCGATGCAGTAGTATAGACAAAAAGGAAACCCTAACCGATCTCAGCCATAAATGGCCCAAAGGAAAGAACGTACCATGCAACACTTTAGGGGTTTTGAAGAGCGACACCAGGCGCCCCTAACCACTAAAGAACAACTCCAACCAATGGTCAAAGCACCGGGAAGCAGTCACGTAAGATCTCACAGAAACAGTGCCCAAGTCGCTTGCTAGAGAGCATTTGTGAACAGTAACCCGAGGAGAACCAAATGGCCAAAGCTCATTCTACTTTTGCAGTTGTTTTTTTTTTTTTTTTTTTGGGTAAAGGTAATGAATTACTTTCGCAGTTTTTTTTTTGGTAATAATTACTTTTGTAGTTTTTTTTTTTTGATGTTGGAGGAACTGCTTTGGCCGACAGCCACCACATAAACCCCCAGCTGATGCTAGCCCAGGACCCACCACCAGAACGCCACGCTTAAATCGCCTAATGATCTGCTAGCCTCCCTACAACTTGCGTTGCGGGGGCTTCGAACTCCCGACCTCTCGTTTGGAGGTCTGGAGCCTACCTAGCGGAGCCACCATGGCCGGTGGTTACTTTACTTTCTTTCTTTCGTAGTTGTTCATGTTTCATAAATCCAAGAATTTCACCTCTGATTATGAAATACGAATGTGTCTGACTGTCCCTGTTAATCATTAGTTCGATCCTGAAGGCCAACACAATAGGATCGGAATCCTATGATGTTATCCCATGCTAATGTATATTGAGCGTAGGTTTGCTATAAGCACTCTAATTTCTTCAAAGTAATAGTATCAGAGGCACGATCCAACCAGTTAAAACCAGGAGCGTATCTTCGCCAGTAGAAGGGACGAGCCAATCGATGCACACCGTGAGGCGGACCTGTCGACCCAACCTAAGGTCTAACTGTGAGCTTTTTAACTACAACCACTTAAATATACGTTATTTAATGTGAATCGTTGCGGAAAAATCGTTCTACGAAGGCCCGCATAGTGTAAATTGCGAACCTTGACCTCCAATCAAACATGTGATTGGCAACCTCGGTATAAACATGACCTGTTGACGAACGCATGTCAACCAACCAACGTTATAGACACCACGAGCGAATGAATTCGCTATCTCGCTCGATAAGTCGAATTGACCGTCACAAGGGAACCTTGATAAGGTCAAGTCCTCAAAAGAACAGTAGAAAAGAATCTCTCAACTTTTTCCTCAAAAATAAAAATATATCTGTCCCAAAGAAATTCAGTCAGTCTTTAATATAGGCCTGCTAGCCACCACACAAACCCTAAAACCAACCCTAGAAATTTAATGCATCATATTCTAGAATATTCCTAAATAAGAAAACATATATATATATATATATATATATATATATATATATATATATATATATGACTTGGTCAAATATTTGGTGTCCATATAATCAAATTACGCCAAGATTTTCAAGATTCTTCAAGATTTGATCCAAGGTCATCTCCATGCCGAAGATCACGAACCATGATGCCAACAGCTTGCTTGAATTGCTTGGCTTGCGCTCGACTAATCGAACTAGTCAGAATAGACAATGGGTCCCTAGCACCACCTCCTCAATATGGCTTGACGTCCACATCACTATTGGAGCTGGAATTACCGCGGCTGCTGGCGCTAAGCTTGCCCTCCAATGGATCCTCATTAAGGGATTTAGATTGTACTCATTTCAATTACCAAACCCAAAGAGCCCGGTATTGTTATTTATTGTCACTACCTCCTCGTGTCAGAATTGTGTAATTTGCACGCCTGCTGTCTTCTTTGGATGTGGTAGCCATTTTCTAGGCTCTCTCTCCGGAAATCAAACCCTAATTCTCTGTCACCCGCCACCACCATATTAGTCCACAATCTAACCATCAAAAGTTGATAGGGTAGAGATAGAGATTTGAATGATGCGTCACCGACATGATGGCTGTGCGATCCATCAAGTTATCATGAATCATTAGAGGAATGGGCAAAGCTCACGTCAACATTTTATCGAATAAATGCATCCCTTCCAAAAGTCGGGGTTTGTTGCACGTATTAGCTCTAGAATTACTTGTCTCTTCTACTGGCGATACACTCCTGGTCTTAACTGGTCAGGTCATGCCTCCGATGCTGTTACTTTGAAGAAATTGGAGTGCCCAAAGAAAGCCTATGTTCTGTATACATTAGCATGGGATAACATTATATAATTCCGGTTCTATTGTGTTGGCCTTTGGGATCGAAGTAATGATTAGCAGGGACAGTCAGGGGCATTTGTATTTCATAGTTAGAGGTGAAATTCTTGGATTTATGAAAGACAAACAACTAGGGTTTGCTCTTACCAAAAAAAAAAAAAAAAACAACTAGGGTTTGTTTGTTAGTCTTTTGCTCTTGTGTTCGCTGCTTTTGTGGTTTTCTCTTGGGAATCATGGCACCCTTACACTCTTATTGACTTTTGTCATCTTGAGTGTCTGTCTTTTGTTGGTGCCGGGCCTCCCTCTTGTGTTCTTTTTGCAAAATCAATACATATCTTACCTTTACAAACAAACAAAAAAACAACAACTAGGGTTTGTTTGTTAGCCTTTTGCTCTTGTGTTCGTTGCTTTTGTGGTTTTCTCTTGGGAACCATGGTACCCTTACACTCTTATTGACTTTTGTCATCTCGAGTGTCTATCTTTCGTTGGTGCCGGGCCTCCCTCTTGTATTCTTTTTGCAAAATCAATACATATCTTACCTTTACCAAAAAAAAAAAAAATACAACTAGAAACTAAAAAATAGCTTTGGCCATTTGCTCCTTCTCGGAGTACTGTTCACAGATGCTCCCAAGATAGGTGATTCTGGCATTGTTCCTTTGAGCTAGTTTGTGGCTGATTCCCGAAGCTTTGACAAGTGGTTGAGGCTGATCTTTGGTGGTTAGGGGCGTTTGGTAGCACTCTTCAAAACCCCCATAAGCTAGCCCTAGTACATCTCTTCTTTGGGCCTATATGAGTGAGCTTGGTTAGGCTTTTTTCTCGCCTCTGTGCTCCTATTCTGCAACTCTGTGCTACGATGGTTTCTGAGTCAATTTAGGCCCACAACGAGGGGGAAAGGACTAGTGCACAAAGCCTTCCCCCTCCCGTTCTCGGCCTTTCAACTTTGGTTGGTTCCTCGAAGGAGGACTTGGGTTAGAATGCTTCAGCCATTGCTATTTCGAAGGAAGTTACTGAGCAAGTTCGAACTACTCACGCTCCTGCTGGGCTGAGAGGAAGGAGCAGAGGTAGATCGAGATATAAACACCCTCAGAGGAGGGATTCGAACAACCCTAACGTGTGTACATGGGCAAGTGTGGCTAAGGTAGCTGCCAAGGGCTACGAGCTGGAGTATTCTCCCCCGTCCTACTTCAATAACAGGCCAATTGTTGAGATGACTGATGTTGATCTTGAAGCTATTGACCCTAAGCTACAAGAGTGTCTTGTGGGTTACTATATTGGTAGGAGACTACCCTTTAAAGTCGCTGAATCGGCCCTTAAAAATGCCTGGGGTCCAAATTTAGTTGAGGTAATGTCCAATGGGCAAGGCTTTTTCTTCTTCCATGTATCGGATAGAGACTTTCGAAGAAAGGTCCTTGAGGGGGGGCCTATTACGATTGCAAGAGTGCCATTGGTCTTGCAGCAATGGAAACTGGCTTTGGAGCTTAGAAAGGATACCCACTTGACCGTGCATGTGTGGGTAAAGCTGAGGAATCTCCCTCTTGCATTCTGGTCTTCCCAAGCGATTGGCAAAGTTGTGAGTGCAGTAAGGAAGCCGCTATACATGGACTTGAGAACAGAACATATGAAAATGCTGGTTTTCGCCAGAGTTTGTGTTGAGATTACAGCGAAACAGCCTACCTGTGAATCCGTTGAAGTGGTTCATAATGGTGAATCTTGTTTAGTTGGAGTGGAATATGAATGGACACCTATAGCTTGCTCTGGGTGTGGCATTTTTGGCCATAAATGTACCCCTGTTACTACTTGACCTCTTCTGCAATTAATCAGCAGCCTTTGGTTGTTGAATCCCCTGCTCCCCAAGGTACGTCCTCAACCCCTGCTCCTCTTGCTCCGATTGCAGCCCCAGCAGCTTCTTAAGACCAGCAAAGGCAGGGGTTGGATAGGATGAAAGACAATCCCCTGTTTGATAACAGGTCTGCTACTGGCTACAGCAGGCGAGAATTCCTTTGGTCTACATAAGACTGTAGATCCAGCTGTTGATCATGTACTAATTACTAGCACGTTTGGTGTTGTGTGCTTTGGCTCTAGAGATGTTCAAGATCTGGCTCTGGTTATGGATTCTGCCATTCCTCCTCCAGTAGTTGATCTGGGATGGAAGGAAGTTAAAGGAAAAAAGAAAAAGCCTCCGGTGGGTAAGGATGCTGCTTCATTTAGGTTGGACCCGTCTAGTGAAGGGGCAATCTTTGAGATTAAAGGGCTCTAATACTGTGAAAGCTGTACCTACATCGTTGGCTCGAAAAACCATTGGAAGTTTTGTAACCTCCTCTAAGGCTAATGAAGGCTATTATTGTGGCATCCCAAAATTCATGGCAACCTCCAGATACATCAAGGCCTATGCATAGGTGATGGAAGTACCATCAAGTTGTAATGTAGCCATTTAATCCATAATTTGCAATAAGATTTATGGTCAAGCTTTTTAATGGATAATTATTTGATAGGAAAGAAAATTCTATCATTGGCCATGTGTTTTATAAATTGGAATTTATTGATTTATGATTTCAAGTTTTATGGCCAAGTGAATAAGGGAGATTAGGTAATTATATGATGGGTAATTTATGTGATGATTAAAGGAAAAAAAAATTAGAAAAGTGGGTTAAATTTTATTGGCCCAAGATCAGCCCCCCATTCGGCCCTTTTGGCCTAGCCCGCGAAGCCCAAAGGAAAGGGCTGCCGTCCGACCAGCCCATAAAGCCTCATTGGGCGATCGACCAAGGAGGGTCCGGAGGGAGGAGCCGGCCCAAGAGAGGCCCACCCTCTTGCATGAAAATTTGCCAAGTGTTTCCCCCTTAGAGCCAAGTGGCGCCGGCATGCAAGATCAATGATTGTTAATCATTGAAGGGAAGAAAATTAGAGAGGAAGAGGGGGGTGGATTAAGCGAGGAAAGGGAGAGAAAGAGAGGGGTATCGCACGAAGAGAAAGGGAGAAAGAGAGAGAGAGTTACCGCCCGAGAGAGAGAGAGAGAGAGAGAGAGAGAGAGAGAGAGAGAGAGTAAATCCGAGAGAGGGAGAGTGAGCGTGCGAGAGAAGAAGAGGAAGAAGGAGGAGGAGTTCGCCACCTAGTCGCCGCCGTTCGTTCGCCGCCTTGCCCCGCCATCTTTGTCGTTGTTTTGAGCTCAGATTAGAGGCAAGTACAGTCCTAAAACCTACCCTTTGCTGCTGTGATATGTGTTGTGAGGGATGATAAACTTTGGTTGTGGTAGAAGTGAAGAAATTCGAAGCTCTAGGGAGAAGTATGATAGCCTTGCATTCTGTTTTCTAGGAAGGCAGTTTCTAGGAAGGCAGTCCGACCTTTGATGAATTTGTGAGCTGCATGTGACTTTTTAGTTGAAATCTTATTTCGACTCCTTGATGAAAGTTGTAGAAAACTTCTTGGAGAGTAACATATCAAAATTTCAGAAGAAATGAACAAGTATAGACCGGTGAAACTATTTTCCTTTGAAGAAGTTAGATCTGGAAATCGTAATGCTGACCTAGTGTGATTCTGTGAATTAAATTAAAATTCTCCGGTTGAAATTTGATCTCATGTTCTGAATTAAAGTTGAAGATTACATGTTAAGGAGTAACATACTAAAATTTTAGAGGAAATGGATGAGTTTAGGTTGGTGAAATGATTGTTATTTGAAATGGTCAGATCTGGGAATTTTTGCCGAGGTTTAGAGACGGTTACGGCGATTATAGTTTTTAATCTATCACAAATCTGATTTTGAGTTCTACATGAAATATTTATTTCTAGACCTTTTCTATAACATATAAAAATTTGAGAATTTTTGGAGTGGATTTAAGATTTTTACCAAATTTGTGAATGAAACTGTGTATGGCAATATTCCGAAATTTTAAGGACTATGATGCGTGGGTTGTACTGATTTGTGTGATGTTCTTTTGATATGGTGTCCTTCACGGAATACTTTCCTCTAGATCTTGTATATAACATTTCAAATTTTTAGAATTTAATAAGGCTGTTCACTAAATTTTCAAGAATTATGACCAAAGGAGTGCAATATGTTTTTATTCGAAATTGTTGTATTTTCAAAAATGAATGAAATTGTCCCATGTGATATGATGTCTTGAGTGGTTGATTATGCTGCATATGTGGTGACATACAACATGTTATATGACATCAAAAGTTGGTTGAGACTTTTGATATTGATGCATCAAATGCCATGTTGAAATTGAAATACATGTGTGAATATAAATTGAGATAATATCAAGACCATCAGAGGTGTGAGCCGACGATGCCTCGGGAGTTTCGAGATGCTCGGAGGTGTGTTCCGAAAGCCTCGGAGGTGTGTGTCGGGGGATACCTTGTGATGCTAGTTGGGGTACGAGATGCCCGGTGTGTGTGTGCCGGATGCCCGGAGGTGTGTGCCAGAGGTTCCTCGTGATGCCAGGTTGGATGCGAGTGATAAATTGTGGGATGCAAACATTGGTCCCTGGAAAGAAAAATGATGCGATCTGATTGAAAGATAAAGATCGAGAATTAAATCATGTGCATGAATGTATGCTTGATAGGATGGATGATATGAATCTTGGTGATATAAGTTTGGCTACTTGATGATACGTGTATAAGTGCATGGTGATATATGCACATTGCATGATGACATGCATGGCTGCTCGATAATATAAGTACAAGTGCATGGTGATTTATGCATGTTGTATGGTGATATATGCATGGCTGTAAGGTGAGCTATGCTTGAATACATGAATGATATGTGTTTTATTCTTGATATATTGATTGTTCTGTTTTGATGCATTGTGTAGTTTGGTAGATCTTTACTGCTGAGTGGTTGTACTCACCCCTTTTGGAGATTAACATTTCAGATTAGAAAGATGCATTTGCTACCAGTTGCACGCGGTACCTATTATGGATTGCCATCTGATGTCGAGGTGGAGTGCACAGAGCATTCCTGTACTAGTGTACCTGGTTTGGTATATGTTCGAGTCCATATCTTAGTGATGTACGATGTGGGTCTTGCTGATAGCCCAGTTATCTAGGAGTTTTTGTCTATTCATGTCCGGTGTGGTGGAGTGATGCTAGGGAAGCTGCCGCTGCCGCCGTTCGATGCATCGAGTTGGGTGTGATGGCACGCATAGCTGGTGGGAGCTGACACTTTTTGGGGATAGCCGATGCTTGTTGATGGAGGGGTGTACATGTTTGATGTAGAGTGGAGTTCTCTTTTGAGTTATAGCCAAGTATAGTTAAAAATCTTGGCCTTCTGTTGTACTGACCCAAAATATCCATCTTAAAAATATAAATAAAAGTGACTCAGCTTTGTCTTTTCATTTGGAGCGTAGGTGGTGTGCATTGCATTATTGTTATTGAAGGGAGGATTGGTAAGATACGTTTATGCTTCCGCTGATGAATTGCGCTGGGACCTTTATAAAAAAAAAGTAGAAAAGTATTCTATTGATCAACCCCTATGAACTATGGTTTCACTTTAAATAAAAAAAAAAAATTTACCTTACTGGTATGTAGTAGGATGAGTGACAAGTACCTGTGGTGACCCTAACGGATCGGGGGCCGTCGAGGGGTGCCACAATTATCCCCTGGTTGAGGTGAAGGTTGTCCCTCGTTCCTCAGTGCCTCCCAATTACTCGAATGAGATTGGTAGCTCCAATATCCATGCAAGCTTAGATGAGGATGACTTGCCTTCTATTGGATTTCCTTCTTTGAGAGCTCCCCCCAACGAGCGCACTGGCTGAGACCATGCAAGACAAATTATTGCTATTATGCCCAAATCCACCCCCTTCTGTGTTACCTACTTTGGTTGCTAGTCGAAGGAAGACCACAAAGAAGAGTTAATTTTTCTTTTGCTCCTATGTAAATATATATATAGGTATATGGAATATAAGGGGTCTTCTCGACCCCATTAGGTGGGTTGAAATCAGAAGATTTGTTTCATCAAACAATCTTTGCCTTGTTGGTTTGCTTGAGACAAAAGTCCCTAAGTCTTTATTTGAATCTATTTCCTCAACCTTGTTGAATGGTTGGAAGTGGGTTGCTAACTATGATTTCTCCCATCGGGGTAGGATTTGGGTTGGTTGGAACCCGGATTGCGTAAGCTATGAAACCTTGGCTATTAAAGATCAGGCTATGCATGGATGCCTAAAGCTTACCTTGTCTGGTTTGGTTTGCTGTGTATCCCTCATATATGGAGAACATACCTTTATTTGCCGTCGGCCCCTATGGGAGGACCTTCTTCGTATGAACAATCTTTTGCAGGATTTGGCTTGGATGGTTGGGTGGGATTTTAACGCCATTAAATACCCTTTACACTGGTTCGGAAGCTTCAACACCTGGATCCCTTACTTCGATGAGTTCAATCTTTGCTTAGCTCAGACAAAGTTAGAGGACCTCAGGTATGTTGGTCTTCGTTTCACTTGGTTTACCTCTATTGGAGCTAATAGGAAAATGAGGAAGATTGATCGGGTCTTGGTTAATACTAAGTGGAATTTGGACTTTTCCTTCTCGGAGGCTTCCTTCCTAAATCCGGGTATCTTTGATCATACCCTATGATTGTCAGAGTTCTTAACTTGGTCTTTAGGAGGAAGCCTTTCAAGTTCTTCAAATTTTGGTTAGAACATCCGGATTTCCTCTCCATCATTCAACAAGTTTGGGATAGGTCGGTGAAAGGGGTGCCCATGTTTAGACTTGTTTCCAAGCTAAAGGCGTTGAGAGGCCGGCTTAAGCAACTGAATAGAGAGGTGTTCTCGAATATTTCAGTGAGAATTGAGGAAGCTAGGGATGCACTTCGTCTTGCCTAGCTTGATCTTCAATTAGACCCAAACAATGCTGCACTTGCAGATCTAGAGAAATCTCAACGCCGGCTCTTCATGGACTTGCGTAGTCATGAAGAATCCTTTTATAGACAGAAGTTAAGAGTCAGGTGGCTTAAGGAAGGTGATCGAAATACTAAGTTCTTTCATCATTCCATTAAAGGAAGACAACTCGGGAATAGGATCCTCTTGGTAAAGGATTCGTCAGGTTCCTTGATCACGGACCTTGAAGCAGTGCCGCAAGTCTTTGTCTCGTTTTTCTCAAACCTCTTGTCACCCCAGGTGATCCTTACTAAGCCTTCGCTGCAGGAGTTGAAGGAGTTTATTCAACGACCTTTGTCAGATGATCAGGTTCGCACCCTTGCTAGCCTGGTTCTTGATTATGAAATAAGGGACACACTCTTCTCTCTTGCTAGAGGTAAAGCTCCTAGCCCGGACGACTTTACAATTGAGTTCTTTAAGAGCACTTGGGGGATTGTTAGACCGTTGGTGTTAGAGGCGGTCTGGGATTTCTTTTCTACGAGCCATCTGCTGAGGGAGGTAAATAATACTATCCTAGCTTTGGTGCCTAAAGTTCCTAACGCTTGTGTGGTTTCTGACTTTAAACCCATTGCTTGTTGCAATACTATCTATAAGGTTATTACCAAAATTTTGGCTAACCGCTTGGCTGCTGTCCTGAGTGACTTGATAAATCCTTCCCAGAATGCCTTTGTTAAGGGTAGAAGGATTCGGGATAACATTCTTATGGCACAAGAGTTGTTTGCCGGGTTTCATCTTGACCCTTATCTTCCAAAATGTGCAATTAAGGTGGACTTCAAAAGGCTTATGACACTGTTGATTGGGATTTCCTACAGCTTACTCTTTTGGCTTTTGGCTTTCCTGATTAGCTGTCTCGACTCATTATGGTCTACGTACACACTCTGAGATATTCTATTTCGATCAATGGTGAGCTACATGGGTTCTTCTCAGGTGGGCGTGGCCTCCGCTAGGGTGATCCGATGTTACCCTATCTTTTTATCTTGGTGATGGAGGTGTTTTATGGGATTTTGAGCACTCGCACTTCTCTTAAGGAATTCAAGCACTTTTGGAGGTGCAAAGGGGTGAAACTTTCTCAGATTTTCTTTGCCGATGATGTCTTTTTATTCGGTCAAGCTGATTGGGCATCGATGTCTTTGTTAAAAAGAGGCTTGGATTTATTCTCCTCCTGGAGTGGGTTGTTGCCAAACAAAAACAAAAGTGAAATCTTTCTCTCGGGTGGGTCTTCTTCCCTGTGTAACTATATCTTGTTGGCTTTTGGCTTCTAAGAAGGAAAGCTTCCGGTGCGATACTTGGTGTGTCTATCATCTCTTCCAGGCTTGGGAAAGCGGACTGCATTGCCTTGATTGACTGTATCACTACCAAGGTCCAATCGTGGGCTCATCGGTTTTTGTCTTTTGCAGGAAGACTTCAGCTGATCAGGTCAGTCTTACATTTTATCCAAGCATTCTAGGCTAGTGTGTTTATGTTGCTGTCTTCGGTTCTAAACAAAATTGAGACAATTTTGAGACAATTTCTATGGAAAGGCTCTACTCTTGGCCGGGGTGGGGCTAAAGTTTCTTGTGATGAAGTTTGCCTCCAAAGGAGGAGGGCGGGCTGGGTATTTGCAAGTTGAAAGATTGCAATAAAGTAGTAATGCTTAAGTACATATGGATTCTGTTCATAGACAAAGAATCCTTATGGTGTCGTTGGATTCATTCCAGCTTTTTAAAAAGGGATAATTTCTGCATCTCCTCCAGACCTACAGTGTGCTCGTGGGCTTGGAAAAAGATCTTACAGCTAAGGAGAGAATTTAGGTTGTCTTTCCTTTGGAAAGTTGGCAATGGACTTTCAATGTCCTTATGGTTCGATCATTGGCACTTGGAAGGCCCTTTGGACTTAATGATTATGGTTTCTCTCATCGAGAGCTCTGGCCTTCCTAGACATGCAGTGGTGGCAGATCTTTTCTCCCCACCGGGCTGCTTGTTCAGAACTCTTTTGGAGTGTTGGGGGTTCTCCCTTTTGGTTTTATCCCTTGCCCCCGAGCTAGTTTTCTTGGAGTTAGCACTCTTTCGGATCCTTCTCGGTGGCTTCTGCCTGGAATTTTATTAGAACCAAGAAGAACCGTGTCCACTAGGCTTCATTTATTTGGAACATCGCTATTGCTCGTAGATTTCAATTTAATCTTTGGTTGATTACTAAGAATTGATTACCTACTCAGGAGCTCCTCATTTCTTATGGAAGGATCGATTTTGCAGTATGTGCTTTTCGTAATGCAATTCCGAACTCCATTGACCACCTGTTCTTTGACTGTCACATTTCGGCGACACTTGCTTTTTTCTAGGTTACTAAGTGTAATCTCCCTTGGCGTAATAGGCCTTGGGCGGAGAATCTTCTATGGGCCGTCAAATTCTTATCTAGTAAGGATTTTTTTCATTGTATTGCACGTTTCTCTTTTGGTGCTATGTGCCACTTGATTTGTAAGAAAATGAACAGTATCATCTTTCGAGGGGAAGCCTTGGTGGTTTCAGCATTGAAAAATCATCTTATCAAGGCTGTCAAGGACAAAGCACTCACATTCAGTAATGTAACGGATACTCCAAGGGACAGGAGACTCCAAAGAGGACGGGGCCTTGACCCCTCCGTTTTCTTTGGACGCTCCCCGTCTACTTTGTATCGCTCATGACTGGTGTCTCTACTTCGCGCTATAGTTTCAAGCTCCTTTGGCTCTTCATTCTTTGTCCCTTCATCCGGATGCTGGTCGAGGTTCTCTGTTGAGCTGCTTGGTAGTTGTTGCTTCTGGCTTTTGTGTCCTGTTGTCTATTGTAAGCTTTGCTATCTTCTTGTTGTTGCCCTTGTGGCCTTTTGCTTCGGCTCCCTTCCACTCTTTTTGCTATTTTCATTTAGAGTGTAAGTTTTTTGGCGCCGAATTTTTTGTATAGTTGACCAAAGCTCAATATATTCTTACCTTTACAAAAATAAAAAACAACTAGAAAGTAAAAAGCTTTTGCCATTTGTTCCTCCTCGGCTTACTGTTCACGGAAGCTCTCTAGTGGGGCGATTTCTACACTATTCCTACTCTCGGGTGTGCAGCTGTTTCCCGAAGCTTTGACCGGTGGTTGAAGCTGATTTTTGGAGGGAATGACCATCTGGTAGCCCCCTTCAAACCCTCAAGAGCGTAGGCCCTTGTACATTCTCTTTGGGGTCGCACTATACCAAAAATTCGGTGCCAAAAACTTACACTCTAAATGCAAATAGCAGAAAGAGTGGAAGGGAGCCGAAGCAAAAGGCCACAAGGGCAAACAACACAAAGACGACGAAGTTTACAATAGACAACAGGAGCTAGAAGCTTTAGCGGGAAGCAAAAACACCAGCCATGAGCGATGCTAAGAGGACGGAGGGTGTTCGAAGAAAACGGAGGGGTCAAGGCCCCATCCTCTCTGAACCCTCCTATTCCTTGGAGTATCTGGCACATTACTGAATGTAAGTGCTTTGTCCTTAATGACCTTGATAAAATGATTTTTCAACGTTGTAACCACCAAGGCTTCCCCTTGAAAAATGATACCATTCCTTTTCTTCCAAATCAAGTGGCACATAGCACCAAAAGAGAAATGTGCAATACAATGGAAAAAATCCTTACCAGATAAGAATTTGATGGCCCATAGAAGATTCTCCGCCCAAGGTCTATTCTGCCAAGGGAGATTGCACCTAGTAGCCCTAAAATAAGCAAGTGTCGCCGAAATGTGACAGTCGAAGAATAGGTGGTCAATGGAGTCCGGAATTGTATTACAGAAAGCACAAACTGCAAAATCGATCCTTCCATAAGAAAGGAGGAGCTCCTGAGTAGGTAACTGATTCTTAATAATCAGCCAGAGATTAAATTGAAATCTAGGAGCGATAGCAATGTCCAGATAAACGAAGCCCAGTGGACACGGTTGTTCTTGGTTCTAATAGAATCCCAAGCAGAAGCCACCGAGAAGGATCTGGAAGAGTGCCGACGCCAAGAAAACTAGTTCGGGGCAATGAACAAAACCAGAAGGGAGAACCCCCAGCACTCCAAAAGAGTTCTGAATGAGTGGCCCGATGGGAAGAAAAGATCCGCCACCACTGTGTCTAGGAAGGCCAGAGCTCTCGATGAGAGAAACCAGAACCATTAAGTCCAAAGGGCCTTCTGAGTGCCAATGATTGAACCATAAGGACACTGAAAGTCCATTGCCAACTTTCCAAAGAAAAGACAACCTAAATTCTCTCCTTAGCTGTAAGATCTTTTTCCAAGCCCACGAACACACTATAGGTCTAGAGGAGATCCATAAATCATCTCTTTTTAAGAAGTTGGAATGAATCCAACGACACCATAAGGATTCTTTGTTTGTGAATAGAATCCATATGTATTAAGCATTCTGCTTTATTGCAATCTTTCAACTTGCGAATACCCAGCTCACCCTCCTCCTTTGGGAGGCAAACTTCATCTCAAGAAAGTTTAGCTCCACCCCGGCCAAGAGTAGAGCCTTTCCATAGAAACTGTCTCAAAATTCTTTCAATTCTGTCAAGAACCGAAGATGGCAATGTAAACAAACTAGCCCAGAATGCTTGGATAGAATGTAAGACTGACTTGATCAGCTGAAGTCTTCTTGCAAAAGACAAGAACCGAGGAGCCCAAGATTGGACCCTGGCAGTGATATGGTCAATCAAGGCAATGTAATCCGCTTTCCCAAGCCTGGAAGAGATGATAGACACACCCAAGTATCGCACCAGAAGCTTTCCTTCTTGGAAGCCAAAAGCCAACAAGATATAGTTACGTAGGGAAGAAGGTCCACCCAAAAGAAATATTTCACTTTTTTTCTTATTTGGCAACAACCCACTCCAAGAGGAGAATAAATCCAAGCCTCTTTTTAACAAAGACACCAACGCCCAATTAGCTTGACTGAATAAAAAGACATCATCGGCGAAGAAGAGGTGAGAAAGCTTCACCCCTTTGCACCTCCAAAAGTACTTGAATTCTTTAAGAGAAGTGCGAGCACTCAATATCCCAGAAAACACCTCCATCACCAGGGTAAAAAGATAGGGTGACATCAAATCACCCTGGCGGAGGCCACACCCACCTGAGAAGAACCCATGAAGCTCACCATTGATCGAAATAAAATATTTCGGAGTGCGTACGCAAACCATAATGAGCCAAGACAACCAATTAGGAAAGCCAAAAGCTGAAAGAGTAAGCTGTAGGAAATCCCAATCAACAGTGTCGTAGGCCTTTTGAAAGTCCACATTGATTGCGCATTTAGGAAGATAAGGGTCGAGATGGAAGCCGGCAAACAACTCCTGTGCCACAAGAATGTTATCTCTAATCCTTCTACCCTTAACAAATGCATTTTGGGAAGGATTTATCAAGTCACTTAGGACAGCAGCCAAGTGGTTAGCCAAAATTTTGATAATAACCTTGTAGATAGTATTGCAACAAGCAATGGGTCTAAAGTTAGAAATAGCATAAGCATTAGGAACTTTAGGCACCAAAGTTAGAATAGTGTTATTTACCTCCCTTAGTAGACGGCCCAAAGAAAAGAAATCCCTGACCTCCTCTAACACCAACGGTCCAACAATCCCCCAATTGCTCTTAAAGAACTCAATTGTAAAGCCATCCAGGCTAGGAGCTTTACCTCTAGCAAGAGAGAAGAGCGTGTCCTGTATTTCAGAATCAAGAACCGGTCTAGCAAGGGTGCGAACTTGACCATTCGACAAAGGTTGTCGAATAAACTCCTTCAACTCCTACAGTGAAGGCTTAGTAAGCACCGCCTGGGGTGACAAAAGGTCTGAGAAAAAGGAGACAAAGACTTGAGGCACTGCTTCAGGGTCCGTGATCAAAGCACCTGACGGATCCTTTATCGAGAGGATCCTATTCCTGAGTTGTCTTCTTTTAACGGAATGATGAAAGAACTTAGAATTTCGATCACCTACCTTAAGCCACCTGACTCTTGACTTTTGTCTATAAAAGGATTCTTCATGACTACGCAAGTCCATGAAGAGTCGGCATTGAGATTTCTCTAGATCTGCAAGCGCCACATTGTTTGGGTCTAGTTGAAGATCAAGCTGGGCAAGACGAAGTGCATCCCTAGCTTCCTTAATCCTCACTGAGTTGTCTTCTTTTAACAGAATGATGAAAGAACTTAGAATTTTGATCACCTTCATTAAGCCACCTGACTCTTGACTTCTGTCTATAAAAGGATTCTTCATGACTACGCAAGTCCATGAAGAGCTGGCGTTGAGATTTCTCTAGATCTGCAAGCGCCGCATTGTTTGGGTCTAGTTGAAGATCAAGCTGGGCAAGACGAAGTGCATCCCTAGCTTCCTTAGTCCTCGCTGAAATATTCGAGAACTCTTCTCTATTCAGTTGCTTAAGCCGGGCTTTCAACACCTTAAGCTTGGACACAAGTCTAAACATGGGCACCCCTATCACCGAACTATCCCAAACTCGCTAAACAATAGAGAGGAAAATCCGGATGTTTTGACCAAAATTCAAAGAACTTGAAAGGCTTCCTCCTGAAGTCCGAGTTAGGAACTTTGACAATCATAAGGGTATGATCAAAGATACCCGGGTTCAGGAAGGCAGCTTTTAAGAAGGAAAAGTCCAACTTCCACTTAGTATTAACCAAGACCTGATCAATCTTCTTCATTTTCCTATTAGCTCCAGCAGAGGTAGACTAAGTGAAGCGAAGACCAACATACCTGAGGTCCTCTAACTCTGTCTGAGCTAAGCAAAGACCGAACTCATCGAAGTAAGGGATCCAGGTGTTGGAGCTTCCAAAACGGTCTGAAGGGTCTTTAATGGCGTTAAAATCCCCTGTAACCATCCAAGCCGAATCCTGCAAAATATTGTTCATACAAAGAAGGTCCTCCCGTAGGGGCCGACGGTGAATAAAGGTATGTTTTCCATATATGACGGAAACATAACAAACCAGACCAGACAAGGTAAGCTTTAGGCGTCCATGCACAACCTGATTGTTAATAGCCAAGGTTTCATAGCTTACCCTATCCAGGTTCAAACCAACCCAAATTCTACCCCGAAGGGAGAAATCATAATTAGTAACCCACTTCCAACCATTCAGCAAGATTGAGGAAATAGATTCAAATAAAGACTCAGGGACTTTTGTCTCAAGCAAACCAACAAGGCCCATATTGTTTGTTGAAACAAATCTTCTGATTTCAGCCCGCCTAATGGGGTCAAGAAGACCCCTTATATTCCATATATGTATATACATATTTACATAGGAGTAGGAGAAAATTACTTCTTCTTTATGGTCTTCCTTTGATTAGCAACCGATGTAGGTACCACAGAAGGGGGTGGATTCGGGCATAGCAGCAATAATTTATCTTGCATGGTCTCAGCCGGTGCACTTGTGGGGGGAGCTCTCAAAGAAGGGCAACCAACATAATGCAAGTCATCCTCATCCGAGCTTGCATGGATACTGGAGCTTCCAATCTCATTCGAGCAATTGGGAGGCACCGAGGAGTGAGGGACAACCTTCACCTCAACCAGGGGAGAATAGCCTTCATTAGCCTTAGAGGAGGTTAAAGAACTTCCAACGGTTTTTCGAGTCGACGATATAGGTACAACTTTCACAGGAATAGAGCCCTTCAATCTCAAGGACTGCCCCCCTTCACATGCGGGGCTAAACTAAAGGAAGTAGCATCCTTACCCACTGGAGGATTTTTCTTTTTTCCTTTGACTTGCTTCCAACCCAAATTAGCTACTGGAGGAGGAGCAGCATAATCTTAAACTTCTCCAGAACTAGAGCACACAGTACCAGACGTGCTAGTAATTGGTACAGGATCAACAACTGGATGTGCAATCTTATGCAGAGCAAAGGAATTCTCGCCAGTTGCAGGGCGTTCAGTAGCAGACCTGTTATCAAACAGAGGATTGTCTAACATCCTATCCACCACTTGCCTTTGCTGGTCCTAAGTAGCTTCTGGGGCTGCAGCCGGAGCAAGAGGAGCAGGGGTCGAGGACATACCTTGAGGAGCATGGGATTCAACGACCAAAGGCTGCTGATCTGCAATAGGAGGTCGAGCTATAACAGGGGTACATTTATGGCCGAAAATGCCGCATCTAGAGCAAGCTACAGGTCTCCATTCATATTTCACTCCAAGCAAACAAGATCTCCATTATGAACCACTTTAACGGATTCACAAGTAGGCTATTTCGTTGTAATCTCAATGCATACTCTGGCAAAAGCTAGCATTTTCATATGTTCTGTTCTGTTCTCAAGTCCACGTATAGCGGCTTCCCTATTGCACTTGCAACTTTGCCAATCGCTTGGGAAAACCAAAATGCAAGAGGGAGATTCCTCAACCTTACCCACATAGGCACGGTCAAGTGGGTATCCTTTCTAAGCTCCAAAGTCGGTTTCCATTGCTGCAAGACCAATGACACTCTAGCAACCATAATCGGCCCCCCCTCAAGGACCGTTCTTCAAAAGTCTCTGTTTGGTACATGGAAGAAGAAAAAGCCTTGCACATTGGACATTACCTCAACTAAATTCGGACCCTAAGCATTTTTAAGGGCCGATTCAGTGACTTTAAAGGGTAGTCTCCTACCAATATAGTAACCCACAAGACACTCTTGTAGCTTAGGGTTAGCAGCTTCAAGATCAACATCAGTCATCTCAACAACCGATCTGTTATTAACATAGGATAGGGAAGAATACTCCAACTCGTAGCCCTTTGCGGCTACCTTAGCCACACTAGCCCATGTACGCACATTAGGGTTATTCAAATCCCTCCTCTAAGGGTGTTTAGATCTCGATCTACCTCTGGTCCTTCCTCGCGGCCTAGCAGGAGCGCAAGTGGTTTGAACTTGCTCAGTAGCTTCCTCCGAAACAGCAGGGGCTGAAGCATTCCGACCCAAGTCCTCCTTCGAGGAACCAACTAGAGTTGAAAGGCCAAGAACAGGAGGGGAAGGGCTTCACGGACTAGTCCCTACCCCCTTGTTGTGGACCAGAATCAACTCAGAAACCATTGTAGAACAGAGTTGCAGAATAACAGCACAGTTGCGCGAAAAAAGCCTAACCAAGCTCACTCATATCGGCCCAAAGAAGAGACATACCGGGGCTAGCTTATTGGGGTTTTAAAGAGTGCTACCAGTCGCCCTTACCCACCAAAGATCAACCTCAACCACTGATCAAGGCTCCAAGAAACAGCCACGAACCAGCTCATGGGAATAGTGCCAGAATCGCCTGTCTTGGGAGCATTTGTGAATAATGATTCGAGAAGGAGCAAATGGCCAAAGCTTACTCTACTTTTGCAGTTATTTTTTTTTTGGTGACCTGGAAACTGCCGTACAGTCGGTAGCTGGCGACGCAAACCCGGGGCAGCGCCACAGGGACCCACCTCCCACGGCGTTGCAGGTAAGTCGCGCAATGGGGGCAAGGAGTTTCAAATCGAATCAATCATGTTGACACCTAAATTTTCACCTCTAATTATGAAATATGAATGCATCCGACTATCCCTTGTTGACACCTAAATTTTTTGCCCAAAAATTATTTCCAAAAAATGGGAACTTGTTTTTCCACAAAAATATTTCAAGTTAAATTCTTGCATATAGATTATCTAGGCATTTAATATAGTGTTTTAAATGGAAGATGTTTTTACTTTAAAAAACAAAATTTGAAAATATATATATAAAAAGATTTTTAAAAAAAAAAAGAAAAAAAGTTGGGGCCAATGATATAAATGTGACTAGCCAAGCCCAGGAGGTCAGATTGGAATTCAAATGGCAAGTTTGGGCCAAAATGCAATTTCCAAAAGTTGAGGGACCAATTTGCAAATTTTGCAAAATTTGCACCTAAGCCCGTAAATCATCATCTTGGTCATCAATCAAGTTGAAATTGAATTTGGGCCAAGTCGAATCAATCAAATCGAGCCAAAAAGACCAAATTTGTATTAAATTGGGTATTTTCGGATAAGAAAATGGCCAACTTTGAAGAACTTTCTTGCAAAATTGGGTGGGTAAAATTGCAAAATCTGGTCGAGATCTTAAACTACTATGCATGAGCTTGCTAATTGATCAAAAATCGCAGCCAAATTGATAGATTAAAACACCCAAACCAGCTGACAAATCTCAATCTACAAGTTGGTCTGATTTCGGAGTTGCTGAGTAAGCAACTTGGTGGCCCCACGATATCCTCCTCACCTAGCCAACCAACTTGATATTTGCACGTGATGGAAGACCATAATTAGTAGTGCAAGTGGACAAGCATTGGTCAGAGATAAGGTACTGAAGGCATGGGAAATTCGCACCAAATCCGGACACTCAACAGCTGCAGAAGTAGAAAAATTGACCAAGTGAGAGAGTTGGTGAAGTAGCCCTGTTGACAGACTTGGTAGGTGGACAAAATATAAACCAAAAATCCTCTAATTGAGGGGATAAGATCATTGAAGCAAGGTCTTTCAAGAGAGGAGAGAGAGGAGACGAGAGGGAGAGGAGAGAGCTCACAGTCGTCCCCCAAAGAGGCCCTCAGAAGCAACTCCAGAAAAGCAAATCCATAAATTCAAAATCAACCTCCAGAGAGAAAAAGGAAATTTTCGCAAGCTTGCAGCCAAAAATAGTCAAAACTTTCAACTAGAGAGTGAAACTTCACTCAAAAATCTTTCCATCCATAGGTCGCACGTCCCAAATGGAGTTCGAAAAGGTCTTCTGAAGCCCCCTGAAAAACATCCTCCTAGCGGGCCAAGAAACACTAGAAATTTTTCCGAGTGTTGAGCCTGGTTGGTCACAAGTGAGGGAAAGCGAGTATTTTTGAGAGAGTTGAGAGACAAATGAGGAAATCCATGACTTAAAAGCCAAACTAGAATATATATAGTTTGGGTTTGTTTTAATTTGGCCAACAAAAGAGGTTTTGAAGCTTGATTTTGGAGATCAATGAAAACCTTCGTTATCATTTCTTTCTTTGCAAATCTCGTTTTCTAGTTGAAGAAGCCAACTTCCACGGGCCCCCGAGGATAATTTCTTAGCTTTCTCAGCCAAGAGCCACTTGAAAAAGAAACTAGGAAGTAAGGTAAGAATCCCAGATGTATTTTTGGTCAATTTTGAACATGTTCCAACTATGAAAAATCAAAAGGAAAACTAGTCCAAGAAACTGATTTTGAGGCTGTAATTTTTTTAAGTGTTAAAATCTCTTCAAGAGTTTTGCATGTGTGCTTTTTGGAGAGGTTGTTTTGATGTGTTCGGTTGGTCATTCTCTATGATGTTTGTTACATTTGAAAGCTCATATTACCTATTTTCACTCGGATTAAGTAATGTTTCCCTTAGATCTTGCATGTGATGAGTGTTGGGGCTTCAATATGGGCATGTAACCTGTTTGCTTGACTTTGGTTCAAACCCAGATTTGCAAAATCAGCTTAAACCCACATATTTGAGGATGATTTTAGCTTGGTTCTAGTGTGTTTTAAGCTATGATTTCTATTTAATATTGTTCTTTGCATGTGGTGGTATAACATTGATATTTTAATTCCACACGATATTGCTTATGAGTGGAGATTGAATGCTGCAAACATAGCTCGAGAAAGCTATTGGGGCTAGTTTAATGCACAACAAGTGTTCGACAAAATGCCCAAACTAAGCTTCGATCTTGAAACGGTTGATTTGAGCTTGATTATTGTAATATTCATGTGCTGTGTTACTCCATGTTAGCATAGATCGGTTTAAGGAATTATTATTATTTAAAAATATATAATTAAAAAAAGAGAAAAATATGAAAATTTCAAAAAAAATCAAGAAATGTTAGATAGCATCAAATTAGGATAGAAATGACATATATGAAATTTTCCTCATTTTAAAAGGTCATTTTCCTAATTTAATGCTATTTTGGTATTTTATAACCATTTTTGTAAATAATACATTTTGTGTAGATTAAAATTATTTAAAGTAATTTCATGCATATAGAGTAATTTCATACATATTTGAATTCTCATTTCGCTCATGGGGGTCCTGTCCCGGGGCGTGATAACAAGGCCATGTAATATTATTTGCCCGACTTGTATTGGGTTTTTCTTTTTCGCATTTATTTTCAAGTCATTTCAATTTCTTGGATATTTACTTGCACACCGCTTTTCATTAATTTGAGTGTAAATTTCTCTTCTAAATTACGTTAAGATTAGTTTAGACATTAAGGAAAACAAACCTACAAAAATATTTGTATGGACGCTTAGCGGTTTTATAAGGATTATAATTGGTAATCAAGATTGTGTGGCCATTTAGATGAACAACATTTCAAGTTAGTGGTACCCCAAGGGCGCTAATAGAAACATTAGCATAAACAAGTCCCCATTCCTAGAAATCTCTGGTTGTGTAGGAATCGAGACAACACTCCCATGTCTCGATTGGTTTCTAGTCGACCCCAATAGGCTAGTGGCGACTTTTAGAAATACATAGGTTGTTAAGAATTAAAATTCAAAATCCAATGTCACACGAGGTATGGACTTGAGAGAGCCCGCGCCTAATCCAAGGCCATTAATCCACCTCTTTAGGCAAATACCCCTAAAACTTCTTCCTTTTCCCCTGGACGAAAAAAGAGAGGTCGTGACATCCCTGTTAATCATTACTCCGATCCTAAAGGCCAACACAATATGACCGAAATCCTATAATGTTATCCCATGCTAATGTATACAGAGTGTAGGCTTGCTTTGCTTTGAGCACTCTAATTTCTTCAAAGTAATAGCACTGGAGGCACGGCCCGGCCAGTTAACGCCAAGAGCGTATCTTCGCCGGTAGAAGGGACGAGCCAATCGGTGCACATCGTGAGGCAGACCAGTAGACCCAACCCAAGGTCCAACTACGAGCTTTTTAACTACAACCTTTTAAATATACGCTATTGGAGCTAGAATTACCGTGGTTGCTAGCGCTAGACTTGCCCTCCAATGGATCCTCGTTAAGGGATTTAGATTGTACTCATTTCAATTACTAAATCCAAAAAGCTCGGTATTGTTATTTATTGTCACTACCTCCCTATGTCAGAATTGTGTAATTTGCGCACTTGCTGCATTCCTTGGATGTGGTAGCCGTTTCTTAGGCTCCCTCTCCAGAATCAAACCCTAATTCTCCGTCACCCGTCACCACCATAGTAGGCCACAATCTTACCATCAAAAGTTGATAGGGCAAAGATTTGAATGATGCGTCACCGGCATGATTGCCGTGCGATCAGTCAAGTTATCATGAATCATCAGAGCAACGGGCAAAGCTCGTATCTACCTTTTATCTAATAAATGCATCCCTTCCAAAAGTCGGGGTTTGTTGCACGTACTAGCTCTAGAATTACTCGTCCCTTCTACTGGCGATACGCTCCTAGCCTTAACTGGTAGGGTTGTGCCTCCGGTGCTGTTACTTTGATGAAATTAGAGTGCTCAAAGAAAGCTTACGCTCTATATACATTAGCGTGGGATAACATTATAGAATTCTAGTTCTATTGTATTGGCCTTTGGGATCGCAGTAATGATTAACATGGACAGTCAAGGGCATTTGTATTTCGTAGTTAGAGGTAAAATTCTTGTATTTATGAAAGACAAACTAGAAAGTAAAAAGCTTTTGCCATTTGTTCCTCCTCGGGTTACTATTCACAGAAGCTCTCTAGAGGGGCAATTTCTACACTGTTCCTGCTCTCTGGTGTGCAGCTATTTCCTGAAGCTTTGACCAGTGGTTAAGGCTGATTTTTGGAGGGAAGGACCGTCTAGTAGCCCTCTTCAAACCCTCAAGAGCATAGGCCCCGGTACGTTCTCTTTGGGTCGCGATGCTCCTTCTATATTAGGGTTTTGTTCGGTCTGCTGTGGGTTTTTGCTCGTGGCTTGTCTGTGATTTGTATGCTATGATGGCTAACAAAAAGACGTTTGTATGCTGATGGATTGAGTGAAGCGCTAACCTGATCGGTTGCAGCTGGCTTGCAAGCGAGAGAAAATGCTGTGTCCACAGCTGCACCCTCGACGTGATTGTATTTACCAAAGTAAAGCAGTCGGCCTTCCGTAGTCTAGATGCAATGATAAGCACTCCCAAATACCGAAACAGCAACGAGCCTTCTTGATAACCAAGGAACTCCTTAAAGAGGTTATGAGATTCAGGGGAGACTCCAGAGAAGATCTCACTCTTGTGCAAGTTCGAAACTAGGACACACCAGTGAGAGAACCTATTAATACCCACCTTGAGAAGAGATAAGGAAGGCATATTTGCTTCAACAAAGAGCAGGATGTCATTTGCTATTCAGAGTTTGACAGAGGAAGAGAGAGCTTGGAGAAAGTTGGGAGCGAGGGGGGCTGTGGAGAGATGGTGGGGCTTGCATCAGAGAGAGGCCGAAAGGCCAGCTGTTAGATTGATTTGTGTACTGTTGAATGTCAAGTTCGGCTATTAAATTAGCAGACAGAGTGGCCTCCATTCAAGCGTGGGGTTCTTCCATGATGAAGTATTCATTTGACTTCAGAGGGCTTTGGTCAACTCTAGGCATATCAATCTTCACCTATAAATATCGTTTTGCAATTGATGGGAGTGAAGAAATTTGGGGTCCTTTACTGTCCTTAATGTCCCCCTTCCTTTTCCTGGTCAAAGAATGAGATTCCGGGATGAGAAAGCATGGAAAAACACGGTGGAATGAAAGTTGGGTGGAATTCATTGGTCAAAACAGAAGCTCTAGTAGCTCATCAACAGACAACCTTGTCAGAAGAAAAGAGCAAATTGTAGATGATGCTTTCTTGGCAATAAAGGGAGCGTTCCAGTCAAGTTTCGCAGAGGTTCCTCTGAAATCTGAAACATACTCACCCAAATAGATTAATCATGTTTTTTTGAACTCGAAACCTACGTTGCGTACTTTAAAATCTGAACCTACCCTATTATATTTACAAGGTTTTACTCAAATTCTATCTATATTAATTGAACAATTGCAATGAATCATTGTCTTTAATAACTATCATTTGTTTCTACAATTCACTGAATACAACTTATATTTAAATACACGAAGAATATAAAGCATAAACAAAATAAAATTTCAGTCATAAAATGGAAGTTTAAATTAGTAGTTTTAATTGTATACTTATTATCAGTCGCTATGAAATACTGCAAGATTTTGCAAAGAAGAAAAATACAAACTTATTTCAAGTTTTACCTATCTAAAACTTAGAACATACTTGTCAAAATAGATTCTTCAATTTTTGGAAACTAAAATTTACCCTACATATCTTGAAACTTGATAGATTCACATCCATCTAGTTCTTTGATTTCAAATTCTACCTTGAAATCATGCTCGTCCGTACTTGGCAGTGTTTATCTCGTGGTTTGAAATTAATGTTCCAAGCATTCTTTGACAGCAAAACGTGTGTCACGATCCTTCTTCCAACGTGAAGATCTGCCCTTAGGCGCAGTAGACTAGGACCCTTGACTGCACAAGCTAAAACTCTCGACTTTATGGGCCTTTGAATGTTGGAATGCAGATGGACCATGTGATGGCTACGAATCATGTGAGTTTCTGGCCTAGTGGGGGACCCCCTGCTGCCATTGAAAGATCCACTATTCCACTGTTACCCGCAACTTGGACTGATGATTAATGAGAAAGGACCATGCTCATTATTGGGATGTTGATTTCAACACATATCACCATGACTCTTCATTCCTAGACTTCCATATAGAAGGACCATCCTAGCTCGAGCGGACCATCCTTGCTCAACAGGGATGGTGGATAGTCGTGACATCTAGGGATGATAGGTTCTTGGTTCAGTCTGGTTGCACCTAGGAATTGAGAATCAGACTAGGAAAACTAGTTCCCAATTTTTGGGAATGGGGACCAGTCTCATGGAATCGATAGCTTAGCAAAAAAAAAAAGATATATAAAAAGAGATACTAGAATTGCTACTATTTTTGGGTTTTATAGCTAATTTTAAGAAACTAAAAAATATATTTTTTGAAAAAAAAAAAAAAGAGTAGGTCCAGTCTGGTTTCCCCCGGGGATTGAGAACCGAAACAAATTGGCTGGTCCAATTTGGTCCGGGCGGTTCTCAGTTTGGATAGTTCGACATGCTCACCCCTAGTGACCTCGACCTACCTTAATTGCAACAGCCCTTTGGGAATTCCCGTCGAGCAAAGCTTCTACTACTCACTAATTCAAAGATTTGATACATATATTCCTTTCAATTGAGCATGGCAGGCAAGGTCAACTACGAAGCACAAAAACTTATTGCTGGGTCGAGCAGTGAAACCGTTGAGCTTGATCTAAGCATCAGTTCTTTAACTTTCGAACAAGTCGAATGAGTCGTTGAGGATGATTCAGAATGAACTATGTAGTTGATCATAATGTTTGTTAGGAGTGGTTTTATTTTGGGTTTTTTTGGGGCTGTGGAGATGATGATGCCGACGGAACTGTCAATGTACTTTTTTTTTTAATGGAAATTCCTTCTTCTTTTTTTGTGTTTTAAACCTTTGGTGTCTAATATCAATTTGTATTTTTTAAAGAAAGTTAGGGAATGACTTACGTGAGTACGTACGCATCGCTTAACCCACGATAGGTGGGCTACAATAAAATACCGTCCACTCAGCCTGCGAAAAAGCCAAAAAAAACCAGCCAAAGGATTTTCTCATTTGCCAATGTTCCAATTCAGCTTTTCCCACATATCTCCGACAGTAACGCAAAGGCTCTCTCTCTTCCCCCACCCCTCCGCACAAAAATGGAGGTTTGCCACAGCCAAGTGTCACGGGTCGGTTGATTGCAAACGATCATACACACCCGTGCGGCCTTAGGAATTTAATCCCAAGTCAGCCTCATGCACATACACTCGAACATAAGGGTCATATGAATAAAGGGGCAATTGTATTTGCTTGTGAACGAGCTAAATACAATGAGGAGGAAGGTCCATTATTTATACAAGTTCGGGTCTCATCTCATCTGTTAATCCTCCCTCCAATCCATTGATGGTGTTTGAATGTATGCCATAATTACAAGTTTGTACATTAGGCTTTAGTTCGAACTACGCAAAGGTAGGGTCGCCTGACATAGAGTAAGTGAACGGTCATGAGCTTTTGTTCGAACTACGCATGGGTTGATCGTGCGTTGATCACGGGTCATTCATGGATCAGTCATGGATTGCTCGTGGGGTGGCCCTCATGCGTGACATGGCCCCATCTGAATGGTCTTGGATCATGCTTTGTTCGTGGGCCGTGTCAATCTCCCCCGCTTAATCGGGTGACGCCTTCGTTACGTCTGTGGCATGAAAGGCATCGATATGTTTCTTGAACTACCACAGAGTCTCAGATGGTTCCCAACTCGTTTCACTACCGGAAAGACCTTTCCATCAAACAAGGTATTCCTTCTTCAAAGCACAATATCTTTTCCATATGATGCAGTCCGCCATGATGCATTCAACGTCCCGATCGTAGGAGGTTTTCGCTCCACGAGGCGCCCATTGCGATTCGCCTCAATCCGAGTCTTCCTCATTTACATGGAAAGGCTTCAGTATACTCACATGGAATACGGGTGTACCTTGAGTTTGGCTGGTAAGTCTAGTTTATATGCAACATTCCCGATCCGTTGCAATGCTTGAAAAAGGCCTTCATAGCGACGAATCAACCCTTTGTGCATGTCGTGGTACCGAAGGACCAAGTGTAGCTTGGTCAACACTAAGTCCCTGACTTGAAATTCTACATGTCATCGCTTCTTGTCAGCTCATTTCTTCATGCGCTTTGTGGCTCTATGTAGGCAGCCCACGCTAAATCCACATGTTCGTCCCATTTTTTGGTAAATTTGTACGTGGAAGGACTACTCCCTCAATATCCCGAGGCAATCGCGCTTGGTGTAAGTAGTTGCTGCCCGGTCACGATTTCAAATGAGTTCTGGTTCATGGATTCATTCTGCTGGAAGTGGTATGAGAATTGGGCCACGTCGATCAACCATGCCCAATCCACTTCCATGTTGCTCACATAGTGCCAGAGGTAGATTTCTAAGAGCACATTCGCCCCCTCCGGTTGACTATCGATTTTGGAATGCAGGCTCATGGAGAAGTTGAGGTTCGTCTCCAGCAACTTGAAAAGCTCGATCCAGAACTACTCAATGAACCAAGGATTGCGATCACTCACAATCATGCATAGTATGCCCCAGTACTTGACGACATGCTTAAGGAATAACTTGGCTGCTTCCTCAGCTAGACAATCTTTTGTGGCTGGCATGAACATTGCATACTTGGAGAAATGATCTACCACAACCATGAAAGTTCGACACCTTTCGGACTTCAGTAGGTTCACGATGAAGTCCATTGAGATGCTCTCCCATGGACGTTCCGGGATAGGCAACGGTACAAGGAGCCTCGCTGGTGACTATTGCTCTATCTTGTCCTATTGGCACACAAAACATGTTCGTACATAGGCTTTAATGTCATCCTGCATATGTGGCCAATAATATTGATCATCGACAAGTGCCATGATGTGATGGATTCCCTGATGACCCGCCCATTTAGAATCATGGCACTCGTGCATCACCTCCTTCCTGAGTTTCCCATGGAGAGGCACATAGTCGCCGTCCCTTGGTGTAAAGGAGATCATCCTCTCACCAGAATCACCTTGTCTTGCCCTTTCGCACGTACTAAGGAGGGCTTGGGCCATTCAATCATGCTTAAGCCCCTCCTTGATATAGTCAATCCATGAACAGCCAGGTCGATTTATCATGTTGGCCAGTTCTAACTTCTGGATCAAGGCAACGGTCATGGAGTTGGACTTTATGAGCTTGTATTCCAATACATAATCAAACTCGGCCAAGAAGTCTTGCCACCAAGCTTGCTTCGGACTAAACTTCTTCTAGGTTTGAAAGTAGCTCATGGCCACATTATCAATCCTTACAATGAACTAGGATCCCAAGAGATAGTGCCTCCACATACGGAGGCAATGCACCACCGCGGTCATCTCTTTCTCTCGGATCGTGTATCGTCGTTCAATATCATTCAATTTCCGAGACTCGAAGGCAACTGGGTACCCATCTTGCATAAGGGCACCACCAATAGCAAAGTTAGAGGCATAAGTTTCTATCTCATATGGCTTGGCGTGGTTGGGCAGCACGAGCACCAGCTCTTTGGTCATGGTCTGCTTCAATCGATCGAATGCCTCTTGACACCGATCTTTCCACTTTCACAGCCTTTCTTTCTTCAGCATGTCCGTGAGTGGCACAGTAAGGCTCGAATATCCCAGGATGAAGCACTAATAATTGTTTGTGAGACCAAGGAAGGATCTCAGTTCCGTCACCTTGATCGGTGGCTCCCATTCAATGATAGCATGGATCTTGGCCGCGTCCATCCACACATGTCCGCCCCCGACAATGTGCCCAAGGAAAAGGACTTCATTTTGCACGAAAGCACATTTCTCACACTTCACGTATAGGTCATTTTCCCGAAGGACCTAAAAAACTTGTCTCAAGTGCTTGACGTGTTCCTTGAGCATCCAGCTATATACAACAATGTCATCAAGGTAAACTGCAATGAATGGATCAAGGAACAAATGCAATACCTTATTCATAAGAGTGTAGAACGTGGCCAATGCATTTGTTAAGCCAAAACACATGATGAGGAGGAACTTGTACGATCCGTAACAGGTCACACACACGGTTTTTGGCTTATCCCATTCGGCAATCCGAACTTGGTAATAACCCGATCAAAGATCAAACTTGAAGAACCATCAAGCTTCCCCAAGCTAATTGAAAAAGTCCACAATGAGGGGGATCAGATACTTGTTCTTGACAGTGAGCTTGTTTAGTGCCCGATAGTCTATGCACATGCGGAGGGATCCATCATGCCTCTTTTAGAACAAGACTAGGGCACCAAACAGGGTTGGACGACCGAATGTATCCTGTGTCAAGCAACTCTTTGAGTTGTTTCAGCAATTCCTCTAATTCTAGCAGGGCCATGCGATAGAATGCCATGGCCAGCAGTCGAGCATCGAGCACGCGCTCAATCCAATGATCCACTTCCCTCCAAGAGGGCAGTTTCTTGGGCAGCTCAGGTGGCATCACATCTTGGAAGGCATTAAGGACTTGGGTTACCTTTATTCGGTACCTCACTTTCTTTCATGCCCTCCTCCTTCAACACCGCCAAAAAGGTCATCTCGCATTTCTTTACTCCCTTTGACAGCTGCATGGCCAATAACATATTCCTATCATGTTTTGACTCGCGATAGATCAAGACCATGCATTGACACCGCTTGTCCAGGATGCATATGCAATTCGCGAAAGGCGTAACACCCACATTGATCCTGTCGAGGAATCCAATACCAAGCACGAAATCATAGTCGTCAAGGGGGATCACCTCAATATCTTCTTTGCTGGTCCATGAACCGAGGTGAAGCTCCACGTCCCTAGCCATGTGTGGCATCCTAGAATTCCTTGCCAGTCATTAGGGGTGCTCAAATTAATGTCTTGCATTTAGACTTTGGCCAAGCTCTTAGCGAATAATTATTTGATAGAAAAATTCTAGTTTTGGCCA
Organism: Eucalyptus brandiana; assembly: GCA_014182725.1. Lineage (NCBI taxonomy): Eukaryota > Viridiplantae > Streptophyta > Magnoliopsida > Myrtales > Myrtaceae > Eucalyptus > Eucalyptus brandiana. The sequence continues at coordinate 14,378,380 of CM024669.1, forward strand.
TGTGGGATTATGGATTGGAATTTATTAAGGTAGGTCACAAAGTTTTGTGATTTATAAATTTCAATTAGGTGTTTATAAAATTTAGGTTTGAGGAGGATTATTAGAATGAGATATGGGCCAAAGTATTAGCTTAAAACCAGCCCATGACCTCACCCCATTTTGGCCATTTGGGCCTGGTTGCGGAGCCCAAAGGAGGAGGAGGAATCGCCGGCCCATTGCTGGCCCAAGCCCAGCCGAAGATGGAGGCCCATCTTGCATGAAGGAGGCCATGTGTTTCCTCCGAGCTGCCAAGTGGCATGGAGGTTGCGCAAGGTGTGGCTGCCCCCATTGGCCATCTTGGGCGGCCACATGCAGCTGCAATGATTAAGTTTAGGGGAAATAAAAGGAGGAGAGAGTGGCCGGTTGGGGGCTTTCGGCCAAGCCAAAGAGAGAGAGAGAGAATTGCGAGAGAGAGAGGGAGTGGCGAGAGAGAAGGGGAAGCCGAGAGAGGAGGAGAAGGAGCCATCGCCGCCCGTTCGCCGTCCGTGCGCCGTTGTCCGCTTGATTTTAGAGGCAAGTTGGGATCGATTTCCACTCTTGCATGTGTGTCTTGCATGTGTGATTTGTTGGTGGTAGGTTTCGGATCATAGGGTAGGCAAAACCGAAGCTAGAATGTGACCTGTTCTTGAGTTTGCATGCTGTTTTCGTATGAACCGCCTGAACCAGAATCTTGTGAGAGCTTGCATGCATGTTTCGAGTTTGATTTTGACCTTGATTTCTTCATGAAATTTATAGACAACATCTTAAAATACAACATACTAAAATTTTGGACAAAATGATGGAGATTTAAGGGGTCAAACCCTCATCCTACGAAGACACTAGATCTGGAACTGTTTTGCTGACCTTTTGGTAGATTTGTGGTTGCATGTCGATTTTTACCGAGAATCTCTCTTTGACTTCTTCATGAAACTTGTAGATAACATCCTAAATACTAACATACTCAAATTTGAAGTAAAATTAGCAAGTGTAGCCTAGTGAATCGACTTACTCTTGAAGACGGTAAATCTGGAGACGCGGTACAGGACACCCGAGACTTCATGGACCCATATGATGACTATACTCTGGAAATTTGACTTATATCCCTTAATGAAAGTTGTAGGGGACATCTTTAAGTAAAACATATCCAAATTTCAGAGGAAACGAAGAAGAATAAGTGGGTGAAAAATCGATATTTCGGAGATAGTTATACTGGACGTTTCGGTGCTAGAATCAGAAGCTTCGTACGTCTATATAAAATTATCTAGAACGAATATGGCCTAGATGTCTTCATGAAAAATATACTTTAGTGTCTTAACTATAACCTGGTAAAATTTCATAATTTTCGGAGGTCGTTCGGGTATTTTAATCGAATTATTTCGAAAACTGCACATTCTGTTTCTATCCGAAATTGCATGCTGTATTTGTGTGAATTATATCTTCTTGTGTGGAACTCTATTGGGCATGTGTTTTTCATGAAATTACTATCTTATTGTCTTGTCTATCACGTGCCTTGATTTCGTGATTTTTGAGAAGCATATGGATATTTAATTTAAATATTTTCTAAAATAGTATATGCTGGAATTTTGTAAACTTCGAAAAGGCATGAAATATGGATCATTTTAAATTGCATGGACTCCATGAATTGTATTGTTATGGATGATGGTGTCTTGCCGCATGTACGATAATGATTTGAGATGCATGTATGAATTCAATGATGAATATGATCTTGGTTGCCATCACATCGCATGCCATGTTGAAATTGAACCATAATTGTGAATGTGAAATTGAAAACGAGATGTATAAGAACATGCATCGTGGTGATGAGAAGACCATCGGAGGTGTGAGCCGACGATGCCTCGGGAGTTTCGAGATGCCCGGTGGTATACGGTACGTAATTCCAGGGGAGGCCTGGTGGTATGTCGATATGTAATTCCGGAGGGTAGGGGAAACCATTTTCATGGCGAGCCCCGGAGATTTCCTCGGGAGTTTCGAGATGCCCGGTGGTATACGGTACGTAATTCCAAAGGAGGGGGGGATCCTGGGGGTATGTCGGTACGTAATTCCGAAAGCCCCGGAGGTTTGTGCCCGGGGGGATGCCTCGTGATGCTAGTTGGGATGCGAGATGCCCAGCCGGGGAGTGTAAATACCGGATGCCCGGTTGTATCTTGGATACATGCCCGGAGGTTCCTCGCAATGCCAGGATTGGGCGCGAGTGATGAGTGTGGGATGCAAACATTGGTCCCGGGAAAGAGAAATGTAGCGGTCCAAAATGAAATTGAAATTGAATTATGCATGATGATATATGCATGATATGATGAGATGTGCATGGATGCATAATAATGATGATGGTACATGTGATATGATGATGAGATGTGCATGGTTGCATGGTAATGATGATGGTACATGTGATATGATGATGAGATGTGCATGGATGCATGGTAATGATGATGGTACATGTGATATGATGATGATGTTACATGCATGAATGCATGGTAATGATGATGGTACATGTGATATGATGATGAGGTTACATGCATGGATGCATGGTAATGATGATGGTACATGTGATATGATGATATGATGATGATGTTACATGCATGAATGCATGGTAATGATGATGGTACATGTGATATGGTGATATAATGATGATGTTATACGCATGGATGCATGGTAAGGATGATGCCATATGTGACATGATGATGGTAAGTGTATGATATGATGGTGATGTCTATATGATGATGATGGTACATAAGGTATGATGACATGTGCATGATGCCATGGTATGTTGTGCATGGATGCTTGTATGACATGTGATGCTATGATTGTGATGATTGCATGGCATGATGTATTGAGTGGTTTATTGATCCTTTACTTGCTGAGTGGCTGTACTCACCCCTTTTGGGGAATAACATTTTAGACTAGATAAGATATCTCTACTGCCACTACTACCAGTAGATGAATCAAGTGGTTGGATATGATTGCAAAGAGGAGGATAGCAAAGGGAGGAACTTTTGGACGCCGACACTGATCGATGGACTTTAAGTATTCGACTGTTGGAGAAGATGTCGGTCATCTTTTGAAGTATAGCCGAGTATAGAAACATTGGCATTTCGATGTACCGACTAAAGATGTCCATTTGCTTTATGTAAATAAACATGTTCAGCTTTAACTTATATAAGATGTTTAGTAGGTGTGCATCGTTTTCTGAATATAGGGAAGGGAGTTGTTGGATGTGCTTCCGTATATAAATTGCACAAGGGACCGATCTAAAAGACGTAAACCCCCAGGTTGTATGGACCCGCTGCAATTAAAATGGTATCAGAGTGACATGTTAATAGGGAAAGTAAAAGGTAAGCGAACTGTGGCGACCCTAACGGATCGAGGGCCGTCGAGGGGTGCCACACCATGTCGCTAGTCAGGACTTCCTTAAAGTTCACCGTTTTGAGTCAACTAGCTTTCCCTTTCTCGACTGGAAGATTTAGCTTCTTCACGGCCTTTTGGGATATAAAGAGGTTGGATGCCTTAGTATCCATGAGCATACTCATCGTGGTACCATTGATCTTCACATCCACGAACATCATCCCTTTGGGTTCCTTAGCTTTTTTGGTCTTTGATCGACCCAAGGATATGCAACAATCCTAATCGTGCCTCCTCTCGCAGTTCATCCTCCTTGCATAAGGTTGCCAACTTTCCTCTTTTCAGACAATCTCGGGCCATGTGTGGCTCGTCGCAAAAAAAGCACTTGTAAGTGCGTACCTTGCAATGATATCCTCCATTGCTCGACTCTGGTTAAGTCTTAGGAGAGGCCGATAATGGTTTGCCTCTATTCCAACGGTAGTATCGACTTCGATCTCCCCCACCGTTGGCATCTTCTCTCGAACGAGAGTCTGTTTTAGCCGAGGATGGCAGCTTGTACTCCACAAGGGACTCAGCCATGGAGGTAGTCATTGCAAGATCCACCACATGACGTTGTTTGATTTCTTCTTTGGCCCATGGTTTAAGTCTGCTCCTGAACTAAGTATATGCCTCCGTCTCAGTCATAGATGGGATTTGGAGCAACAGCTCTAAGAACTGTTTCACGTACTTATGAACTTCGCCTTTCTGCTCTAGACGCTTGAATTCTCCACGAGCTTCCTTCTCCACATAAGCAGGGTAGTAGGTTAGACGAAATTCCTCCATGAACTTGGTCCATGTCATGATAGGGTTGCCACTCCTATCATCTGACATGGGATGCCACCACAGCAACGTGTCATCAACTAAATACATTACTACGGTGTTTACCTAGATCATGTCTTCGGTCATTTTCATGGTTTGGAAGTATCGTTCCGTGTACCATAGGAAGTTGTCCATGTCCTTCACCACCCATGAGCCCTTGAATTCTTTTGGCTTAGGTGTGTCAGGACATGATTGCGCAGTGATCACTCCGTTCATGTGTGCCACTTCAACCTCAGCGAGCTTCCCTTTAAGCTCGACGACTTCCACATGCATGGTTGCCATCGCAGCTTCCCAAGTCTCGTCCCGTTGCCTCAGCTCATGGATCAGGGACCCCAGCAACTCACCTCAAAGCTCTCCCATGCCGGCTTTTAGCTCTTGCATCCTGACCCAAAGCTCATCCCTTCGGGCTTTTGCTCTATTGATGATCGAGCACAAGTCCTCTACCGTCCCCTAGATGTTTGAGACGGTCTCCTCCATGACCGTCATTCAGCATTCCAAGTCACCCATTTGATCTGTCACAACCCCAATTCTGTCCTCAGGGTCACGAGCAACAAGGATTATTTTCGCGACGTCCTAGGCTCGTCGCCATCCTAATTCTTTTTATCTTGTTATCATGCACATGCGGAAACGTGAACAAACAACTCCCCAAACAAAGAACAGCTGGAAGACTAGGACATACATCACACAGAATACACTAACTTATATTATAACAGTACTTTTACAAGCCCTTCCTCTATGGCTCTCTTTTCTTTTTACATTACAGTACAAGCTTTCCACATAGGCCAAGGGAAATCCTATCTCCTCTAGCATGATTGCAGCTCTCAAAATTGATGAGAGACTTCCATTCCTACAAGACTGAGAGATGAGTTTTAGGGAAACTCAATAAGTAAAATTCCTAGTTCTCTACTAGGAAAGCATCTCATTATCAAAGCCTAGCAAGTACAATACTCGTAAACAGTGTCGATGGCAGATCAATTGCAAATCATATGTCATGCTTTATCTAAACACATGCCATCCATGCCAAAACTATCATCAGCTTACCAATTATCATATCAACATATCATGCTCATGCATAACCGGCATTCATGTAAATTCATTTATCGTCGTCCTGACTCAACCAGGCCCTCTTGGCTCGACCGGGGTTTCCAGCTTCTTGCTGGGCTTCCTGGCTCGACTAGGGCATCGTGGCTCAACCCAGGCGTCTCGGGGCTAGCTTCCCGAGACTTCTAGGTTCAAGACCCAGGCATCCTAGCTCAACCGAGGCTTCGCGTTCAATGAATGAGGCATCGCCGCCAACGCTATGTGGTGACTGATGCTTTTTTCTCTTTAAATGCATCATACAAGCCGGTTCTTATCTTTTCTCTTAGTCAACACATGCATGGCCCAAAGGCGTGCTCATTCATTCATGTGTGTCACGAGTTTCTTATACTTCACTAGCAAACATGTTGGGAATGATCTTTGGTCCGTAGCTTGAATCAATCACTTATCGCCAATCCCCACACTAGACAAGGCTCGCAAATGGTACGCCTCAATACTGATCCAAGACCTCAAGGCTTGGGTACACCTCGCTTAAGTGACGATCCCAAACTTGACAAACCTCGACTCCAACCCAATGTGAACATACCATGTACCGTGAATGACTCTCGGCTCTTGGTTTGATTCAACGCCAAGCACAAAGTCCTCGTGTCCATTTGGACTATGGAAATCGACATACTTGGTGGGTTACCAAGACCTCGTGGATTTGGTGATCCCAGTACCGATCAAGGCATAAGATCGACACGCCTCAATGTCCACTTAGAACCTTGCGGCCTTAGGTGATTCCTGCACCAAGCGAGACTTGGACTCGGCGTCCTATTTATGCCAAAACCAATGCTTTATGGCTTGGGCGACTTTGTCTTGTGTTGAACTTAACCTGAACGAACCTTGACTCCATTCTAAACATGAACAACTCAAGTACATGTTCAAGTACAAACATGAGTAAAATCATACAAAAGATCCAACATCCTATCCACGGTTCGACGAGTGAGAACCTAACTAGACTCGACAATGGAGACCGCCGCCCTAGAGGAGACATAGGAATCTTACTTACCTAGATGAACCTTGAATTAAAGCTTGAACTACACAAGATGGGTGACTTTCTTTGGATGCCAAAAGAGAGAGAGTGTGAGAAGGAAGGAGGGGCGTTTTAGGAGGAGGAGGGTGAAGAAAATGGGAGGCAAGTGAGGAAAATGGGAAATGCTCATCCTATTTATAGCCCTTAGAGCCATCATTACCAAGCCAAGCAGTCCTCTCCAATGTTTCTAAGTGTCCCGCCTACTTTCCTTGGGTGGCAAGCCTACTTGCTTCATGATTACACCTAGAAAGTGAGTTGGCCAAGCTAAAGGCTTTACTTGGCAATCTAGACTCCTAGGTGTCGTTAATTATGGCCCGTTTTTCATTTTCTCATTGGTCCACCAATACCCCGCATTTAATAGGCATTTAATGAAGTTTAATGATGATGCTAATCTAGGTTGCCAACTAAGCCATTCTAGAACATTCGGTTATTAATGAGGGCTCACGTAGCGCTCTCTAATTGGTCCACTTGTGTGCCACATTTCTCTAGAATCTTCGAAGATATTTTGGAATTAATCATGACATTTGATTTTCAACGGACAACTCACTCCTTCATTTAATGAAGGGTTTCTAGAACTTTTCCTATTTTGTCATTTTCTCCATTAAGATGATGTTCTAGGGAATTCTACCGTCTAAATTGATTCCGGGGCCGAGAAAGAGATTATTAGGTATACCTCAAAAAATCGAATGACGTACACTCGAGGTTCGGCCCTTACGTCCCATATTCGTCCAAACCGTTCATTTGGACGGTCGGTCAACCAATAGGATCGATTGTCCTTTAATTGGTTCGACACATATTCTAAAGCTACCCATGACCTAGCACAAAGCCAAGGCACCCATAGACCTTAGAATAAGCAATGGAATAGCTGAGTCTTTCTCTGGGCTCATTCCAGTCGGCACCCGATCCACCGGTAGGGTTCATGGTCGATGCATTATCAATTCATGATCGAACATTTCCAATTAGAGATTCCTCTCCGATCACTAAGAATTAAATATAATATGATACATTTTCTGTCGGAAGGAAATCACATTTGGTCAATTCAGACTGTCCGTGTATTGCCGCATAATCGAGCAGAATCACCCGCGACCAGAAACTGTGATTAGTTGGATCGACCCGTGACCATCCACTAATCCAAAATCATCCCTTGACTAATTCTCGTGTTCGAAAAGTCATCTTATGAGCTATTGATCCTATCCCATTGGTATGGTCGGTAGAAATTCATGGCTGACACCTCAACCAATTCGTGACCGGTCGATCAATGGGTCGATCGGTCATGATTGATCCTTGATTCCTTGTCGATCGAACCAATCAATCCATGGCCAATGGTCCATGATCGATTTTTTTAGGACCTTATGGCCAATCCTTATGGGGTCGGAATCAAGGATGTTACATGATCCCTCAAACTTGAGGCACCCCAGGTTTTCTTTAGCTTGGTAGGATCCTTCTCGTTGGTCCTATCTCGTTGGTCCTATCACGGTGCTCATGATCCTCGACCTGAGTGATCACAATATTGGGACATTGATCAACCATCGTGCTTGGAACGAAAGCTCCGATACCACTTGTCACAAGTCGATCGATTGCAAATGATCACACACACCCGTGCAACCTTAGGAATCCAATCCTAAGTCAGCCTCACACACACACACTCGAACACAAGGGTCGTATGAATAAAGGGGTGACTCTATTTGCTTGTGAACAAGCTGAATACAATGAGGAGGAAGGTCCATTATTTATACAAGTTTGGGTCTCATATCATCCATTGATTTTCCCTCTGATCCAACGGTGATGTTTAAATATATGCCATCATTACAATTTTGTACATTAGGCCACTCAATGGCTCTAGGGCTTAGGAAAGCCCAAGGACGTGTGTCAAAAGCAAGGGTAGGGCCGCCTGACATAGAGTAAGTGAACGGTCATAGGTTTTGTCCACACTGCACTTGGGCCGTCGTGCGTTGATCATGGGTCGTTCATGGATCGATCATGGGCTACTTGTGGGGTGGCCCTCGTTTGTGACACGGCCCCATCTGAACGGTCTTGGATCATGCTTCATCCGTGGGCCGTGTCACAAGCCTTTGGGGTGCTCCATCTTCCTTCTGCAAATAGAGAGATCTCTCCGTATCATTTTTTAATCTTAGCGTTCACACGCATGTATGATGTCTAAACCGACAGGTATAATGATATGATCGAATTGAAGCCTAATCTTTAGCCTGCTCGTCCATGAACCAGTCGTGCCGTCCTCTACAGCGCAAGCTTGTCATAGCACGATGCTTGATAATTGCTACTTGACCGACATGGTTAACCATTGTCATTGAGAATGACAATCTGCATAGACTTGAGTGCCTATAGCTCTTCAACTTCTCATAAAAAGACTTTTGATAGTTATCATCTTGCGTGTGAAAACTAAGAAGCTTCCCCTCATCACCGTCAACTCATTTATCGTACTAGTTTAAAATTTTTAGTAATATTAACTCCTAATATAATTTTTGAGGCTTTATTTTGCCTCTTTTCGTCTTAACAAATGACCATTGGAATGTGAACTGGTTTGTTAGTGCGAGAAAGAGGAATTGGATGAGTGAGGCTTGGCTTTGCACTTATCAGATACAGAGCATTGTTTAGTGGGTGTTGGAATTAGGAAAGTGTTGAATTCCGTATTGCTGAATGATTATTAAATTATTTGTACTAGAAATGCTATTGATATAATAATAAGTGTCACCCTTAAAACGTAGTGATCTTTTAATTTCTGTTTCCTTTGTTCAAAATGAGATATATTTGGAGGTTAAAAAAAAAAAAAAAAAAAAAAAGCGAATAGTAACGATGTCTACAAAATAAGTACAACTTTTAAGGGTATACTATTATTTACTAACTTCAGGGTCTATTTGTTTGTTAATACTTTAACAAGTAAAGAGTGCTTATTTAATTTTTGCCAAAATTTAAATATTATTTAAACTTAAAAAAATATACTTGTAAATGTTTGAATTTTTTTGGATCAATCGCATGCAATGCAAAATATATATTATTTTTCCGTGGACACTCGTGTCTTCTCTTGTATTTTTTGCTTTTTCTAGCCGGTTGCCAATCATGCCCTCATCAGACCGACCAGAGGGCACACCCAATGAATCAATCTGGTGAGGCCTCGCTATCACTAGGTAAGGGTGAGCTCGCCCAACATCGCGACGACGAGCCTCACCATGGCTAAGTGACCTCAACCTCGCTCAGCGATGACGAGGGAGAGCTCGCCATAGTGGCGAGCTAAGTAACACCGGCATGCGACACAAACACACGACACGACATGCCAACACGTAATTTCTCAAAAATAGAGAATTCCGACATGTTGGGACATGTTATATATTAAATGAATATTTTTATTTTTAATTAATTTAATTCAAATTCATAAATAAATAATAAATAGCTTACAATGAATTTACACTAATAATATTAATAAATCTATTCATAGGAAATTTGAAAGACATATTAATAGTTAATGGGTACCATATTTGGGAACATATTTCTAACTTTAACAAAAATTATAAATGAAACTAATGACTAACAAAATATTATAATCAACTTATTTAAAAAAAAATCTATGATCTTTTATAATAATAAAAATTTATCATTATTTAACTTTTAACATTTTTGAAAACTATTTTAAACTAATTTGTTTATTTTTCAATAAATGTAACATCACCGTTCAAAAATTATTTTCCTCCTTTATTTTTTTCCCAAACCCTCATTTCTCTTTTTCCCACACCACCTTGAACACCCCCTCCCCCATTAGTTTCTTTTCCTCCTTTCTCCCCCACTCTAATGACCTGTAATTTCCCGAATTTTCTCTCCCACTCCATCCCCAAAATTTATTTCCTTCCCCTCATTTCTCTCTCTCCCACGCCACCTCAAACACCCCCTGGTTTCTTTTCCTCCTTCCTCCCTCCAATGATTCTGGATTTTCTCTACCACCCCACGCCACCCCTCTGATTTTGTTCCTCCTCCCCCTAACCTTTCATTTCCCTCATCTCTCTTCCCCACTCCCGCTCATGCCACCCCCCACCCCTTGGCCCCCCATAACCTATTGTTTCTCTCTCCCCCTCACCCCCATACAACCCCTACCCCCTAGGCCCCTGCCTCGTTTCTTCGCCTTTCTTCCACCCCTCCCATCCATTGCTCGTTCTTTCTCCTCCCCGCCCCCCCCACTCCCTCCTCTCCACCTTCGATTGTTTCCCCTCTTCCCCCCTCCCCCATCACTCGTTAACCATAACCTCCTCATCCTCCTTCTCACACAATCCTTTCGACTATCTTTCAGTCGCCTCACTGCCCCACCTCCCGCCCTTCCTCCTCGCAGCCACAACCTCAGCCTCACCACCGGCCCTCTATCGCAACATCGTAATCATGACGATCGCCTTGGTCTTTGCTCTTCCTTTGACCCTCCCTAAGCGTCATGGCGTCACCTATGCTCCCTCGCCCTTGTCTCCACCCTCCATCGTCTTCTTCAATGATCTTCTTTCGGACATGTGTGTCGAAACGTGTCAAGAAAAGTTGATCACGTGTCAAAAAATCCGACACGCATTGACTGCGTGTCCCAGCATGTCGAACACGTCGACACATGTCAAACATGACACGAAAGCTCCGACAGCGTGTCCGTGTTTCATAGGTGGCGAGGCCTCACCAATGGCTAGTAAGGTGCCGCTGATCGTACTCCTAATCAGTCCGAAGAAGAAGAAAAAAAAAGATAAAAAATGGAAAAATAAGAATAATATAAAATTCGAAAAAAATAATATATTATTAAAACTTGTCACATCAATGTCGGCCAAACGGCATTTAGGTCATTGTTGGCCAACCAGATTTGGTTAGATAGACTGGATTGGCATAATCACAAAAGGTTTAGGATTGAATTATCAAAAAAAAAAAGGGGTCTCGGACTTAACTAGAAAAATTATAATAGATTTATGATTGTTTTGGTAAATTTTCAGCTTTAAAATAATAATGAATGAAAAAAAAGAAGAGGTGATGGTATGATAGTCTTTTTGGCTAATGTAAGTTAGGAATAATTTAATGCTTTTTCAGCATGCCTATGGCACTTTAAATGTAAACCACAGGGAAAGTGAGTTATTTTCGATATCTCAAGTTCTATTTTTGATTTCCCGAGGTCCTATCAGCCATGTTATGCTTAAAATTTTGCTTTACCAAGTAATTTGAGTAGACACGTCATAATTCTTTTTTTTTTTTTGTGTAATCGCAATGACATTATTTTACGAGTCATAAGATCGAAAAATTATCAGTGATCGCAAGAGATTTAGAACAATGTTCGCTTTGATATAATCAAGCTACCTGGCCTATCTTATAATTCCAAATGTCACTACAAAACCAAACCCATGGATGATTAAGAGTTAAAATTTCCAAATATTGCATTTTTTAAGAGGATTAAATAAAAATGTTGGTTTTAGACTCTTCACTACTAGTGAAATTTGAAAAGATGTATGGAATTCAAGAATATAGAAATTAGGTGTACGATGATAGAAAATTGGGGATAACCATAGAAACAAAACTTAAAATTTTCTGGACGCCTCAGTTCCAACATGGCGAGCTCAGGACCTAATTAATAGTGGTTCTGTACCGTACATGTAAGACAACAAAATTTTGTTGCAAAAATCAACGATGGGCGAATAATTTCTCTAGATATTATTTATATTGTTGTTACCTATAAACTAATCTAAGTCATGCAAAGACTGACACATTGCGTTGAATTAATATGCTTGATACATGATAAACGACAATTTTTAAGAAACATTTTGTAATGAAATATGCGATTGGCTTGATAAATAATTCTTCGAGGTCATAGGGATTAACAAAACCAGTTCAATTCGTTATGTCGATTTAATGTCTCTTAATTTTTCAATCATTTTCTAACGAGGGATATAGAAATGAGGAGTTTCGGCCAATACAGTTGCAAGAAGAAGGCGATAACATAAATCTGGTTGGGGATAGTTAATTTTTAGATTAGACATATTCTTTTTAGATAATGCAAATTTACAGATCAAGTAAAAATTAAGCTTAACTAAGCTAATCGACTCCATGTTTGAATTTAATAATAAAGATACCGAAATGCTTTTATTGCTTATCACACAAATGAACCTTGACCCTGGAGAATTTTAAAGAGCTATGAAATGATTTTTTTTGATGAAATAGAGAGACAATCTTAAAAATACTTCATGGAAAATTATGTATGACTTTTGACAAGGGTAAACCGGTCCAATCAAAAGGTAAAATTTGAGAAATTTGGGGAAGAGTTGTACTTTTTAGTTGTGGAAATAGCATTCTGCTAAGATGAAATAGCAAAAAAAATATATAAATTTTTTTGGGTCTAGAAGTGTAGACAAAATATATAAATCAAGACAAGTCAATTCAACGAATAAATGTTAAAGTAAAATAACTATGCAATGTGCTTATGATGATTATATTCCCGATGCTTTCCATCACATAATAGTGCATTGACAAGAGAAAATTAAACTCCCGTCTTTTCTATGTTTGGTCAAGAGTTTATAGCTTTCGCTTCAAATTAAATTTCTTACCAAAATATTCATGTCGCTTCCTAATTTAATTTCATATTGGAATATCATTCAAGACCTACTTTTATGTTGGAAAAAATAGCACAAAAGAGCACGTTGATGCGAAAGACCTATCTTTTTGACTAATTTATTTGCTAAAAATGTTTTCTTCTTGTTCTTGAACCACTCCGTCCTATTTGAATATGTAATTCTGCTATCGAGTTCTACGAAGGTGCGGTTATTAAGTTCACCTAAATTGAAAAATTATGGAATATTTGAAGGATTTATTAAAAAAATAGTGAACCAAATCTAAAAATCCCTTTGTGTTCGATGTATAAATCCAATGATTTCCGTTCCCTAGAGGAGTCTTGTCATTCCTATGTTTTTATTAAGGAAAAATACCACAAAAAATCTCAAATTTTCTTCATAAAAAACCATAAATTTATACATGCGTGACACATTTACTTCAAATTTTTTTCTATGACACAAAAAGTCACAAATTTTATTAAATGTAACACATTTACCCTAAATTTTTCTTTGTGATACCAAAAATTCTGAATTTATATTAATGTGACACATTTACCCTAAACTCTTTGATTGAAGGGTATTTTAGTCTTTCAATTTTAATTTTTTTCTCTATTTCTTTCATTTTCCTGTCTTTTCTTTTTTCCTTTTTCTCTCTTCCCTATGCCTTGGTCGGTAGAGGGAAGTTGACGAGGGCCATGCTCACACGAGGGAAAAGAGAAGAAGAAAAAAAGAAAAGAGAAATAAAAAACAAATAAAGAAAAGAAAAAGAATTTTCTAAGACAAAAATTACCCTTCAGTCAAAGAATTTAAGGTAAATGTATTACATGGATATAAATTTGGGATTTTTAATATCACAAAAAAATTTGGGTAAATACATGACAGTTTGCAAAGTTTGGATTATTTGTCACAGAAAAAAAAATGGGAAAAATGTATAGTATGAGTACAAATTTAAGGTTTTTGTGTCACAAAAAAAGTTATGAATAAATTTATCACAAAATAAAGTTTAAGATTTTTTGCGATACTTTTCCCCTTTTTTACAAGTCAATGCTAAAAATCACCCATTTTCCACAACAATTAATGGGAAAGTCTATCCATCAATTTTTTTTTATTATTTTAGATATTGAAGAAACTCTGCTAGATTTTTCATTTTAAAAATACTTGAATTAAGTTAGTTTTAGGAAAGAAAAGGGTATAGTCCGATCGTCTCTTATCCCAATTAAATCGACCGATCCTCCAGCATTCCATAGAAATTTAAAATCATAAGGAATAAAAAGTGGGGAAAATATCTATTTCCAATGAAGATATCGCGAGGAATGGCAGACCCATACGCACGAAAATCACATCACACGCTCACTCACTCTCTCTCTCTCTCTCTGCATAGAGCAGTGGACCAACGCCAAAATCATGTCCAAACTGAAGGATTCTCTGCCTCTTGCACTGCAGATTTGGAAACTTCCATAGTACATTGACTATGTGACTGCCCATCCACGTTTATTTTCACCCAAAGAATGTAATCATGATTCATAAAAAGTGATGGAGCTTGTAGATAGATGGTTTTTTTATTATATTTAAATATATTTACTTTTTTAATGATTAATTTAAGATAAATTTATTGTAAATAAATTAGTTAAGAATTTTTTGTGATATTAATATTTAGTAAAAAGTGATAGAATTTGTAGATAGGCAATGGGCTATTTCAAATTTCGCATTATGTTTAAATGTATTTACATTTTTAATAGATGTAAATGTTAAAAGAATTTCAAATTTTAAATTTAATAAGTTTTTAAATGAAAGCTATTAATTATGGTCGCTCACCCTTGCCTCTCTTCTCTCTCTTCACTTTAGCCTTGTGAGTTATGAGAAGGTACAATTGATGCAAACAGCTAAATCGATTCATTATAGCTCCTCTGGCTGGCTGACTGGCCAGTTGGGGCTTTTGCCTTTGGATAAATGGTATTATTAAGGGTGAGCGGTTCCCGATTTCTCATAAATTTCGTAAGGAAAATTTGGAACTTACTTTTGGATACAAGTTCCTCATTTCTTAGAATCTAGAACTTACCTATTGAAACCAAAAACCTGAAATCTAACATATCACAAGTTCGAAGGTCAATTCCAAATTTCAATAGGTTTTTTATTTTTCTATTTTCAGTTAAAAAACAAAAATAAATGCAAGAATAATAAACTCTTCTCCCCTGACCTCAATGCCCTCGGTTTTCCTTTCCTCTTTTACTATTCTTTGTGTGGTGCACATTTGTCTTTTTAGAGCTTATTAGTGATCAGCAAGTGGCCTAGGATTCTTTTTTTCCTTCAATGGCTTGTTGATTATGACTAAATCTATCCATTCATATGAGTAAATAATACCGTATATTTCTACAAACTTGTCCTATATTGTGAAGAACCATAAGCTTATGGTTGCAGAGCTCTCAGCAAAACCCACCTCAGTTATTTATCCCTAACTTGCTAGTTCTACAAACATATTACTGTATATTTCCTACCTCATAATGCTCTATGAGATAGTGGGGGTTTAGCCAACATATGCTACCATAGATGAATCTAGCATACCACGCTTCATAATACATGGAAGTCCGTGATTAAGGTCATGCAAGCAGAAGCAAAAATATTATATCATGCAAAATAAGAGGATCATTGTAAAGAAAACAACACAAGAAAAGACTAATCAATCCCGACACAGGGAAGAGATCACAAGTACTAAGGGAGAGGAGAATTTCTTCTCTTAATCAATATGGTGGTTGAGAGAGCCAAGGAATAAGCTGATAATTAATAACGTTCATATCATACGAATTAAGAGTTCTAACCAAATTTAAAGGTTCAACAATGGTCTATGTTGAAAGGACGGTGTTGCATCAACTCACAAATGATTTATCAAGAGCAGCATCAGTTCTCCTAAGGATGCTAGAAGTACACGATTGAAATATGCTATTATAATTAAAAGAATTGATACAACTCAATACTCATGCAAGTGAGACAATTATACAGCCAAAAAGAATTTATGAAACTTTCGATACAAGAAACAAAAAAACCTGAATGACCTTTACCACTAACAATAATAGAAATGAATTTCTACAAAGTAAATAGAATGCAATCAACAGAGACAATTCAGAATAAGGAAATATCACAAGTGAAGTCATGTATGAATCTATTGACATCCTTGAGTCTTCTTATTAATGCATCAAGAGACTTCTTTTTTGGATTTTGTTTGGCTCATCTTATTGTAAAGGAAGGTAAACACCTTTTTCTTAAGGATGTCTCAACTTTTTTGAGATCGTCACAACTTTCTTATAGTCCAAAGTGCTGTAACTCCTCTCCCGAATGATAGGATTCAATAAATTCTCTGGGTGATTGCTTCAATAGTCTCTAGTCTAGATAGTAGCATTGCAGTGGTGGTCCATCAATAGCTCATTGTTGGGAGGCAGCACGCGCAATGGCAAGAGCCGGTAGCATCGTCAAATAGAGTAGTGATACAAGCGAAGAATCACATGAACTTCTTTGCTGTAGTAGAACCTCCAAGCGCAAAACGACTTGGGGGATGAAATTAGCGGCAATGCGTAGGTTCCAAGCCCTAATGATCACCCACCTATAAAGATTGCACCATGTGAAAAACCCACCAAAAATCAGTAGAACCCAATTGAATCACAGGTCCCACAAGCTACAAATTTAGGGAAACATTGATTGGGAACGATGCAATAAATCCAGAGAGGGACAGCCCTTCCTTAACGAGCTTGGCGTCGGGGACAGCGTCAGTGGCAACGTCATGGGTTATGATGGCGGCGTCAAGGGTGGTGAGCAACAGCATGGGGTCATCGAGGGCTTGGGAGTGGAGTGTTGCAGACTTGCAGTTGCAAAGGAAATAAGGAAAACGAGGAAAGCAAAGAACAGAACAGGTTTCTATGCTATGTTAGGGTTCCCGATTCCGATTGGAATCAGGAATCGAACCGGGAATCGCCAATTTCAAAAAAAATGGAATCAAGAACTGAAACCGGCTTCCCTATAATCAAGAATCGAACTAGATTCATCGGTCCAATTTTACGATTCCCGATTCTATCCATAAACCATGTTCATCCTTAGGTATTGTTGCAATGCGGCTTTCTTTGGCTAGGCAATGCAAACATACACTTAGGAAAGTCTGTGCCAACTTTCTCTAAGGAATGCCAATCGGTACCTGGCATCAAAGGATTGAAAGGAGAAAAACAAAGGAAAATAAAGCGAAATGTGATCTTGAAGAAGTGCATTTTCTTTAGACCATCTTGTGTCCTTTTTCTGTCCAAAATATAGGGTGCTGAAGAGCTTTAATTGTAGTTACCGAGGTGTAGTTCCACCAGAACCAAAGAATTCTAGTTGTCTAGACGGGCACGTGTACAAACAGGGTGGATTCCCTCGTCATTTTTCACGTGTACTGAACTGAGGTTCCTTTTCCATCACGTAAGATATCGAAAGCAGTGGGGAAGAGATACATCAGGATCTCCCTCTTTGTACGGTCAAAGGCACGATCATAGTTTAGCGAGGCCTCCTCTCCTCACGTTCTACCCCCACCTTCTACCCCCACCTTCTGAATTTCTCTCTTTTGCTCCAATTTTCTTTCCTTCTCTTTCGTTAAAATAATCCTATAGTTTCCAGTAAAGCTTTAGGGAATTGAGGTTGATTAATGAGAAGTATCACTGCAAACTCAACCAAATTGATGCATAGTTTCAGTAAGGTCTGAAAAGAATCCTATCGCGTTCGATGAGTCAAATTATGAAAATGGGAAAAGTGCATAAATTAGAGCGTCTAAAGCAGACGGTGTAGGTGTAATTTATTTTGAACGATAAATGAGCTCACGAATCCTGATACCAATATATTTTTAGGCAAAAATTACAAAATTTGTCTCCCCCTTCGCTTTTAAAAAATTTAGCCGCCGTGTTGATTGAAGTCCTAATCTCATCTCATGCTTTTGAGATGACGCTCTAAGTAATGGCATGAGTTAGTTCCTTCAGACTCTTAAATGTTTCCGTGGGGAAAATGCGAAGAACAATTATGATCACTCGATGATTCTCTGCGGTGGTCGGTGTGGGTGGTCATAAAAAAGATGATTAGCTCTCAATAGGATTTAGGGCTCTGCTTATTTAATTATTGAGGATTTTATCTGAATAGTATTGGATGCCAATTCAATTAGAGTTAAGCACGGTCCGGGTTGGACCAATTAACCCCTGAACCCTAAAACCAATTCGCATAGTATTAGTCTTCAATTTTTAGGACAGAGGACCAACCTTATTGAGCTTGAGATCGAGGACCGGACCGACCCAGTGAGTTCGGTCTGATTCCAGGGTTAACCCGGAATCAACCAATAATTTTTTATTTCATTTTTTGTACTCTTTGAAAAAACGATTGAGAATCGGATCAATCCAATAGTTTTGGTCTGATTTTAGGGTCAATCCAAATCAGTCAATAATTTTTTATTTCATTTTTTTTACTCCTTGAAAGGGCAACCGATAACCGGACCAACCTAATAGGTTCAATGATAAGTGAGGTCAGCTAAAAAAGATAAGCGATAAGAGTCGAGTGGAGTGAGTGTCGAATAGAGTGAGCATCAAGTGTCGAGCGATAAGCAAACCAAGCAAACATCAAGCGGCAAGCACGCACGAGTGATCCAAAGCGAGCAAGGTGAGTATTGAGTGGTAAGCGGAAAAATTGTTTCTTTCGATTTTGGCAAATTGAAGACTAAAATGATAACAGAAGAAAACAAATACTATAGGAGAATGCCATAAGGAACTGTTTATGCCCTTTTGAATGCCATGAGAACTCATTACAAAAATATTTCCTCATTTGTAAATTATGATTGTTGACATTGTAAAAGATATTAAAAATCTAAATTATTAAAGAATAATGTAAAATTATTTGAACTCCTCATTAAATAATTATTTAATGTAGTTGACATCGTTTATTTTAATTTATATAAAAAATTATAAATAATATTTTTACCAAAAAAAATTATAAATAATATTTTATATATATAGTCAAGGTTGATCCGGGTTGGACTGACCTTAAACTCTTAGAATCGAAGGCCAATCCACACAATGCTGGTCCAGGAAATCTAGAACCAATGACCGACTCAGTCTTCTTGGAAACCAGACCAGGACCGGCAAGGCGGTCTAAGATCGACCCTGAATCGATGCTTACCCCTAAATCCAATTTCCATTACCCCAATCTTTTTGCCTTTTCTGTTTTATATTTAAATTTACATTTTCTCTTTCTTTTTTTTTTTTTTTTTTTGTCCGTGAAATTGGCTTTAGAACAATTTCAACTTTTGCATTATTGCTGAATTTTCAAAATCAAGGTGCTTGTACCGTGATTTTCTATCTAACAATGATAATTATAGCCCTTGAAATATAGTGAATTTTCAATTTTTATTTAATTTGTTTAAGATCATGGCCCTTTTCTTATTTCTCTGGCATTCAACTATGTGGTACACTTGGGGGGCATGACAAACTATAATTTTTGTTTTATAAACAATTTTTCTATTCTAGACTTGTTTTTGAAATAAAAATCATTTTGGTAAAATTATTTCATTTTTCTATTTCTTAAATAGATTTTTATTCTAGAAATAAGTTTGGAATAGAAATCGAAGTAAAATTTTTTTACTTTTCTATTTTTAGAATAGAAATGAGAAATAAAAATTCTTCTCATTGTTCGTCCTTACTATGAACTAGTTGTCCATCCGCCGTTGCTGACCACCGTCCACCGGTTGCTGACCATTGCCGCCGCCATCACCACCGATCATCGGCCGCTGTTCGCCGTTGCTGCTGCTCACCAATTACTGTCGTCCGAAAGGAATAAATTTTATATCGTTAACAAACAAATTTCTATTTTTAGAGTATAAATTTTGTGTCATTATCAAACGAGTATTTTTGCTTAGAAACTCATATATAAATAAAAATAGAAAAATCTATTTCTCTTTCAAAAGTCAATTTTTGGCAAGAATAGTTATCATTCGTGCCATGGATGACTAGGAAATAAAAAGAGAAAATTTTCACCCAATCCCCATTATATTTATATTCAAAGATACAGATTCAACTGAGATCGTTTTCTTGTTTTCTTCTCTTGTATTTTTGGCCAAAATAAAACAAAAAATAAAGAATATATAGTAATTCAGTTGCCCATGAATATGTGTAATTCCACTATCAATGTCTATGAAAATGTAATTTTAAGTTCACCAAAATTGAGAAACTTGTGAAATGAAATCGACCACTATTTCAAAATGATTTAACCAAAAAGAATTGAACCAAAACTAAAACTCCCTCCGACCACTATTTCAGAATGATTTAACCATAAAGAATTGAACCGAAACTAAAACTCCCTCCCTTTGGTGTACGTCCGATTGTTTACATTTACTCCATTTTGTCATTCTTTTGTTTTATTAGAGGGAGAATTACCAAAAAAGTTCTAAACCTATTGCAATTGTGGTAATTCAGTCATAAACTTTTTTTTGGCCAATTTAGTCCTAAACCTTTTACGATTGAGTCAATTCAGTTCATCCGGCTAAAATTGACCGGCCGGCGCGACTGGACCCGGCGAACACGACGTGGCATTTTTAAATATTTTTTTAATTTTTTTTTTCGAATTTGTAATATTTTTGGAATTTTTTAATTCTTTTTTTCTTTTTTTTTTCCATCATCTTCTTCGCCTCCTGGCCGGCCAGCGCCGGCCGGAAGTGAGGGCCAGTGAGGTCAACCTCGCCGGCCGAGGCAAGGGCCGGCGAGAGCGAGGCCCCGCTAGATCCGGCGAGCTCGGCCCTCGCCAGATCCGACAAGGCCTCACCCAGCCAAGGTGAGGGGTCGACCTCACTAGTGGCCAGCGAGGCTCCTCGCCTGCTGTCCACAATGCGGCGGCGATCGAAAGCCGCAAGCTCGCTCACACTCTGGAGGCGCAATCGCAAGGCACGGATTGAGGCGGATAGAGAGAACGATTCCAAGCGAGCGCTCGCAACTTCAAACGAGAGAGAGAGAGAGGGATAGCCACTTGTTGATCCTCCCGTTGAGGAGGTCACCTCGCCGGCCACAGGCGAGGTCGACCCTCGCCTTGGTTGGGCGAGGCCCTGCCAAATCTGGCGAGGGCCGAGCTCGCCGAACCGGCGAGGGCCAAGCTTGCCGGATCTGGTGGGGCCTCACCCTCGCTAGTGGCCGGCGAGGCTGACCTTGCCAGATCTAGCGGGGCCTCGCCCTCGCCGACCCTTGCCTCCAGCTGGCGGGGGCGAGCCTCGCCATTGGCCGGTGAGGCTGACTTCGCCGGCCCTCGCCTTTGGCCGGCGTCGGCCAGCCAGGAGGCAAAGAAGATGATGGAAAAAAAAAAGAAAAAAAGAATTAAAAAATTCCAAAAAATATTAAAAATTCGAAAAATAAAATAAAAATATATATTTTAAAATGCCACGTCAGCATTCTCCGGTCCACGTCGAGCTAGTCGGCCAATTTTGGTCGGATGGACTGAATTAATACAATTGTAAAAGATTTAGGACTAAATTAGCCCCAAAAAAATTTATGACTGAATTGGCATAATTACAATAGGTTTATGACTTTTTTGGTAATTCTCCCTTTTATTAGAAATAGATGCTCAAACCTCTTCAATTTTCTAGAGCAATTAAAAAAAACATCTGACCATCAATTAATTCGTCTTTACTTCAAGAATTTGGAAAAATTGCTCTTTTGGACTTTTCGTTATTAAAATATTTAACTTATAGAGTTTTTGGAAATCAATATGGAGGATGAGGCTTGGGCTCGACTTGACTTCTTTTCTACGCTGCTGCGGGAGCGACTTCTTCCATGTCAGTGTTTTAATCCCTCTTTTTTTTCTATTCATGCATTGGAAAACACAAGCTTTCTGTTCTTCTTGCCTGCTTTGCTTGCTTCACCTCCCGATTGATCTTTGCATTAGGATTCCGTACAATTTCGAAACTCGCATTTCAAATTTTGGATCTCGGTGCCAAAAATAAAAAAAATTGGTGGAAAGTACTAAATCTTCAATTTTTAAGATTAGCGATTAAAAAGCTCCCAAATATTAAACCTCTCGCCTCTATCATTAGACTAACTAAAATTTATTTATTTATTTACTATTTGGCAGAGTAATGTCAGTGGTTGATGTGCAAGGGGAGAATTACCAAAAAAGTCCTAAACCTATTGCAATTTTACCAATTCAGTCCTAAACTTTTTTTGGGCCAATTTAGTCCTAAACCTTTTATAATTATGCCAATTCAGTCCATCCGGCCAAAATTGGTCGACCGGCGCCGACGTGGACACTTTGGCCGACCGGCGAACGCCGACATGGCATTTTTAAAATGTTTTTAATTTTTTTCAAATTTTTAAATATATATATTTTTAATTTTTCCAAAAGGGGCCTTTGGAAGAAAAATCAAACAGTTTGAAGCCATTCGCTCTGCATCGTATCCATCGTCATATTCTGTCACTCTCTCTCTCTCTCTCCAAATCTTGATTCTGCATATTCACAAGCATCGTCCTTCTCGAGCAGAAGGAGCACGAACCCATCCATGGCACCGATAGTCCCGCGCCCTCCTCCCCTTCTCCCGAAGAGCCCGACCTCGCCGAAGAGCTTCTTCCCTTCTCAACAAGACAATGTCGCTCTCCGTGACGCCGCCCCAACGGCGGAGCGCCGCCGCGTCCCGCCTCTCCCTCTACTCGACCAAGAAGGACTCCCCTTTCAGACCCACCAGTTTCTTTTCACCGTACGCCTCCCAGCGCTCCCCAACCTTCTCGGCGCCGCAAACCCACATCGTGGCCTCGAACGACTATCGGCTTCTCCACATTCTTATCCTTTTGTTTTCCGTCGGAATCCTCCGTCTTGCGGAAACAAAGACATTTCCTGAAGCAAGACAACATCTTCATGCGGACGAAAAGTGGAGATGCGGCGTGTTGTTTCAAGCGTTGATCTGTTATTGTCGATGAAGGTGGTTAGAAACACCTCATCTCTGTCGAATTCTAAGCTCCTACGTATCAATCAAATTATGTACTGTGCCACGCAGGGATATTCGCAGGTTAGATGAGATGATCAGGAAAAAAAGGCCAAACCTGGAACCGGAAAGGAAGTCTTTTGCAGGTAGACTCAGGCAGGTAGACTCAGACCAAGACGATGTGGGTTTGCGGCGCCGGGAAGGTTAGGGGGCGCTGGGAGGCGTACGGCGGAAAGAAACTGGTGGGTCTAAGAGGGGAGGCATTCTTGGTCGAGTAGAGGGAGAGGCGGGACGCGGCGGCGTCAAAGAGAGCGACATTGTCTTGCCGAGAAGGGAAGAATCTCTTCGGCGAGGTCAGGGCTCTTCGGGGAGAAGGGGAGGAGGGCGCGGGATTGGCGGTGCCATGGATGGGTTCGTGCTGCTTTTGCTCGAGAAGGACGATGCTTGCGAATATGCAGAATCAAGATTTGGAGAGAGAGAGAGAGAGTGATAGAATATGATGATGGATACGATGTAGAGCGAATGGCTTCGAACTGTTTGATTTTTCTTCCAAGGGCCCCTTTTGGAAAAAAAAATTTAAAAATTCGAAAAAAAAAATAAAAAAATATTTTTAAAATGCCACGTCAGCGTTCGCCGGATGACAGGCGTCCACGTCAGCGCCGACCAGCCAATTTTGGCCGGATGGACTGAATTGGCATAATTATAAAAGGTTTAGGACTAAATTGGCCAAAAAAAAAAAGTTTAGGACTGAATTGACAAAATTGCAATAGGTTTAGGATTTTTTTGGTAATTCTCCCGATGTGCAAGTCAGGCCATTGTTCCAGACCGGTATTCCCTAAAATTATCAATGGGATTTTAAGTAATTTGATTTGAAGACGATGTAGTCAATTTATCTCCATGGAGTGGCCAAGACTCCCGACAATGGAGGTGTGACCGATATCCTATCCGGTCTATTTTGTTGTACTATTCATTCTCGATTATGTCTCCACTTTTTATTTTTGTGTCGTAATAAACCCTAACATTAAATTGAGTTACCCATCCGTGAGTAGCAGCTGTATTGGTTGAGAGTCCCTCCATCATCGCAAAAATTGAGAGTTCGAAACCTGCAATTACTAGCGATTTAAATGGGGGTTATGACGGTGGGTTGCTGAGCTAATTTCCTCCGAGGTATAGGGGCCCAACCCTCAAGAGCCGCTCGGGTATGGGGGGTCCGTGGTGGAGTCTTCATAAACATTAAATTGAGTTTTTACTTGAAAATTACTCATTTCGATATTGATATTTTTGGTATGATATTTACCTAAAAATATTGGCATGTGTCTTGACAGTGACCATCAATTTCATCTCCGTGAACATTTATTGTTCGAAGAATGAGAAATGATTTCTTATCCCAAAAAATGAGAAATGATTTCTTTTGGATCATATTTCCCTTCCATACATTTCGGTGTACTTTTTTTGTGCTTTAAATTGTTGGATCTACCTAGTTTTTTTTTTGGTCTCGGACCCACGTCTTTGACAGACTACGATAATGATGTAAACAGTGATTGACGGGATATTACTAAGAAGCCTTCTAAGCATGTCCTTAAACACTTTCACAACGAAAGCTTCATTTCACTTTTTATTTTCATAAGGGTTGGAAAGGTCGGTCTAAATGGTTCAGAGGTACCCATCACGCATCCTATCTATCTTTTGATGACTTAAAAGTTTTTTTTTTTTAATTGTATGGGAAGTTGGACAGTTAGAAGTATTAGATATCACGGTGATTATCGCACATATTGATTCCACAGACCAGTCTTACATCAGTGATTTGGGCAAGGTATGTTTCTTCTTCAATTTGTCTTGGAAAAATATAAAAAAGCACTCTTTACTCATGTTAAAAGTATTTATCTCAAGAGATGACCAGCGAAAGCTCCGCAACATATATACACACACATATATCTATCTCCCTCGTCGCCCATGACCCGATCAACTTCATCTATTTTGCAATATCGCCATGTTAAAGATAAAGCCCAAACCCTTACTCCTTCACTCATTCTCCCATCTCTCATGACTTCGACACCATTCTTCCCCAGCATGCCATCTTGTTTGCGAGGCTGGGCCAACAGTTTTCAATTGCAAAACCTTCCATTTATCGGCAAACAATGTTGTCGGTATGGTACCACCGGCCTTGGTGGCTCTACTGGATAAGAACCCCTTGCCTTGGGAGAAAGGTGAGGGGATCAAACTCCAAGGGAAGCATCGGCGATTTAAGCGTGACGTCGGAGTGGTGGGTCCTCCGCTAGCGTCGTTCCAGGGTTTACTTGGCGGCTATGTACCGCCGTAAGGCGACGAACGGCTGATGGGGTTCCCTGGATATCAAAAAAAAAAAAAAATATTGTCGGTATGGTCTGTCGCAATAAAAGTAACGGATGATCACTCTCTCTCTATATATATATAATCTCCCTCGTCGGTGCCCATCAGCATCGCCATCGTATTCTTCTTCTCTTCATTCATTGTTAAACCATCATATTCTTCTTTCCCGTCAAAACTTTATGGCTTACGAAATCATATATTTTTAGGTTAAGCAAATAATTATTTCATGATTTTTTCTTTGTGTTTAAATGTTGATCATCCAAATCGATCCATGCAAGTTTAGACTGCAGAGCAGTTATGTCCATCCATCAATCGAAGCTAATCTCGGGAATGGCCAAAAAAGCAAAAACGCAGAGAGATATGTAGTGTGTAGACACAACATGTCTACCTAATACACAAGAAAGTTGCTTCAACAATTAAAACTTCACTCCGTTCACAAAAAATCTCCAATGTGAAAAGTCAATGTACTTTTGCAACAATCTACACATCAGTCGTGGCGTCGTCTTTCGCATTTTTCCTATAAAAACGTTTATGGATCTGATGGAACAAACTCATTTCTGCCATCACGATTTCAAAAAGTTTTGTTTTTAAGTAGATTAGTTTGATTTCCTCCGCCTCACTTGAAAGGAGATAAAGGTATGATTTGATACAAACTGAAGGCTTTAATTATTGGGCTTAAGGCCCGTCCGCCCAAGTTGGGCCGAGAAAGCCCGGCCCACGGGAATAAGGCCCGTGGAAAGAAGGGGATATAAAAGGAGAGAGAGAGAGAAAAAAAACATACCGTTTGATAAAAGGAAAAGACGTACGTTCTCTCCACGCTCTCTCTCTCCCAAAAGAAAAGACAGTAAGCATACGGCTTGTTCTTCCTCCTTTCAAGGCTTCCTCGGATCGAACAGGACCGGATTCTCTTCCTCCATTGGTGTCGGTGTTTAATCTGTGGCTTAAAAGGTACGCTCGACTCCGTGGTGTGCTTTAGGATCGGTGATACGTGTTGTAATTCTGGGTTCGTCTTCCGCATTGATTTAGGGGTTCGATTTAGTGTCGAATCCGGTGTTTCGGGGATCCGTTCTTCCCAACATTGGTATCAGAGCCCTAGTTCACGTTTTTCCCGATCAATTCTGATGTTTTTGATTGATTTTTCGCAAAAACCATTCGGCCGTACGGATCGGGGCGAGCAATCCCAACACCCGAGCGTTCTTCGGCCATTTTTCCAAGTTTTCGTAAGTCGAAATAAAATTCTGATGGCATAGGAAGAAAGGCGACGTCGAGACGAGTCGGGAGATGCCTCGAGCGCCGCCGGGCAACGCCGCACGCGCCCACACGCGCGGCCGGAAGGCGCTGCGCGTGGGCGCGACGCGCCCGGAAGCGCTGGCTCGCCCAGCGCGTGCGGCACACGCGCCGGTCGGCGAACCGGCACGTGCGCGCCGCCGGCGGGCGAACCGGCACGCGCCGGTCCGCGGACCGGACGCGTGCTTGGCGTCATCATGCGTCACCCAACGGTCGGTAACCGCCGGGGTGACGTCATCGATGAGGTCAGCGATGACGTTGGTTGGCCGGGCGACGACCCGACCCGACCCGACCCGCTGACGATGGCACGCGCACGGCACGTGCCGCTGACGTCTGCGTGACGTCAGCCCGAGCACGCGCGTGGCACGTGCGTCGATCCGCGCGAGCGGTCCGACCGGCCCGACCGGCCCGACCGGTCCGACCGGTCCGTCCGGTCCGACCGGTCCGACGACCGTTGACAACCGTTGACCGTTGACCCAAAAAAAAAAAAGGAAAAGAATGTGTTTCTTTTTCAATTAAGTCTATATGGATTATATGTAATCCCTTATTTGTTCTGCATTTGTTGCAGGAACAATGCCTCCCCTGAGGTTGCGCACACCCATTCGCGCAGTTACCGATGAACAAAAAGAAAGGCTGTCTAAGCTGATAGCTGAGCTGACTGATCATCGATGAGAGAGTGGTGACTTAATTGATCACGTCCTTGAAGTCAACGGGAAAATTCAACAGGTCATATGAAATGATCGTCCTATGTCACAGTCAGAGATGGTGCGATTTTTCATAAGTACTCTTCCACCTGAATGGCAAGATGTGTTGAATCGCATATGGGATGTCAACGGAGATGCTTCCTATAAGAAAATTGTAATGAATTTTGTAAATGAATATTACTGTATTGTTTCAAGGGAAAAGATCAAGAAATTGAACAAAATAGGATCTTTCCCGGTTCGTGTCTTGACTTGGTGTTAGTTGTATTGGTGATATATGTTAAGTGTGCTTTGTGGACATATTATGTAATGATTACTACCTATTTGTATTGATTGAAAGCATTATTGTTTTATTGGATATCATTTATTTGTTGCTTTCTGTTATTGCTAGTTGCTGTGGGTAATTAGCTATGGGTAGTTATAGAAGTTTTTGTAACTTTATAGAATTTATTTTGCATAAGATAATTATATTAATGATAGTTTTAAGTTAGGATTTTGGAGGATGATTGGAAACGTAGTGACCTTTTGATTCTAAAGCCTTACTTGAAATTATTCATTAATATGATGGGTCTATGCAAATAGGGATGCGTAAATGATAGGCATTAATAATTCGTGCATATTTGTCTGATTTGTTCAGATCAATAGCTTCAGCCACAAAGAGCATAGTTGCCGAGTTGAACAAAGGTGAAAAGCTCAATGGTGACAACTATGAGATTTGGCAAATGAAAATCCAGTATGTGCTGGAAGAGCAAGAAGCACTTGAGGCTCTTGTCATGACCATGGTAGAACCTGAAGAGGGAACCACTGAACAGCACAAAAAGGACAAAGAAGCTTTTTCTGTGTGGAAAAGAATGAACTCTCTAGCTCGCATCACGTTGCTGAGCAGCATGGAAAATGACGTCATGCGAGAGTTTCGGCGTTTTGTCAATGCCAAGGAAATGTGGGAGGCATTGGAAGCTAGATTTGGTCACACTTCGGTGACTAGATTGAGGCAGCTCACTATCAGGTTTGACTCTTATAAGAAGCCTCATGGTCAGACCGTGAAGCAACATCTTAGAAAGATGTTAAACATGATAACTGAGCTGAGAGATGCTGGCCATGTCCTCACAGATGAGCAGCAAGTGCAAGTAGTGATTCGTTCCTTGCCTCAGAGTTGGGAGCATATGAAGGTGCACCTGACTCATAATGAGAATATCAAAACCTTTGAGGATGCAATGCGTCATCTTGAGCTGGAAGAGGACCGCCTGTTGGCGGCTAAGCCGGATGCTGAACTTTATCATGTTGGTTCTAGCTCAAATGGAGCTTCGAGCTCCAAGCACAAGCGCCCTAGCTGGTTTGATAAGGGGAAAGGCAAGGAAGAAGCTGGTCCTTCAGGGAAGAAACCCAAGTTTAACCAACATGATAGAGGAAAGCGTCCTCACATGAAGAAGCTAGCAAGGGTGAAATGCTACAACTGTGACAAAAAGGGTCACTATGCTCGCGACTGTCGTGAGCCAAAGAAGGTATGCACCCCTTGTACTTTTCAGAACTTTGCTTATGTGTCGAGTTCTCTCGTGTTCTTAAGCGAGTCTAATCCTTTGTGGACTGTGGATTCGGGAGCGACGGACCATGTAGCGAAGGATAGAGGATCCTTCGTGGAATTCCGACGAGTACCAAGCGGAACTAAGTGGATCTATGTGGGAAACAACTCGAGCTGAAGTGAAAGGAATTGGCACATGCCAAGCGAATATGCGTGGTGGACGCACTTTGTTCCTTCATGATGTCTTTGTTTGCTCCGGAGATTCGTCGGAATTTAGTGTCTGTATTAGTGTTGGTTAAATTAGGTTTCAATATGAACTTCTGTAGTAGAGGTGTGAATTTGTTTTTGAATACAAATTACTATGGTTGTGGTTACTTTCTGAATGGTTTTATTGTATTGGATATTGAGTATATTAATACAAATGTTTGTTATTCTCTTCTCACGTCTCCTAATAAATATGATGATGATGTGAATGTGTGGCATGCTAGACTTGGTCACATTGGCCAACAACGTATGAATAGACTAGCCAAAAGGGCTTGTTGGGCAATATTGAAAAAGTCGATTTGTCCATATGTAAGCATTGCCTAGAAGGGAAAACGACAAGGAAACCATTTGGAAAAGGAAAAAGAGCTGAATTTCCTCTGCATTTAATCCATTCTGATATCTGTGGTCCAATGAATGTGAGAGGAAGGCATGGGGCTGTTTATTTCATCACATTTATTGACGATTATACTCGATTCGGATATGTCTATTTGATCTCTCATAAATCTGAAGCAATAAGTTGTTTTAAAAGGTTTATGAACCTGGTAGAGAATCAATTAGACAAGAAAATAAAAGCATTGAGATCCGATCGAGGTCGAGAATATTTATCTGATGAGTTCAGAAAATTATGTGATGAAAAAGGAATAGAAAGACAGTTGTCTATTCCATATACTCCTCAACAAAATGATGTTGCGGAGAGAAGAAAAGAACCCCTTTGGAAATGGTTAGGTCCATGATGGCGCATGCTAACTTACCAATCACCTTTTGGAGTGATGCATTGTTAACTGCTGCCTACATACTTAACCGGGTGCCTTCCGAATCAGTTACTTCCACTCCATATGAGTTATGGACAGGTAGAAAACCGGACTTAAGTTTTCTTAAGCCATGGAGTTGTGCTGCCTATACACATGAGTCCTCTCACAAGTTTGGGAAATTAGGTCCCGAGAGGAAAGAAGAGTATTTTCATAAGATACTCGGAACACTCAAAAGGGTATGTGTTCATAGGTGAGCAGGAAAGTGGGAGTATAACTGAATTTGAATCAAGGGATGTAACATTCTTAGAGGATGAGTTTCCTAAGAAGGGCGAAATAGGGGAAGATAACTCCCTATTTGAAACCTTGGATCAAGATAAAGATATTAGTGGAGTTCATCCAAGTGGGAGCACAATAGGGAATGATGTGCAAAGTGTACAATCTCCCATACAGCGAACAAGTCGCCGAAGTATTCCCCGTCGACGTTTTAACATTGAAGGGGAAACTTTCATGGTTGCTCCACAAGATGAGGATGAGCCAAGAAATATCAATGAGGCTCTGAAGTGCCCTAGTAAGGAAAAATGGATTAATGCAATGGAAGAGGAAATGGAGTCAATGGAATCAAACCAAGTCTGGGAACTGGTTGATCTTCCAAAAGGACGCAGAGCTATTGGGAACAAGTGGGTTCTCAAAATAAAGCGAAAGGCTGATGGTTCGATAGAAAGGCATAAGGCTCGTCTTGTGGCGAAGGGGTATAATCAACAGGAAGGAATTGATTATGAAGATACGTTTTCTCCTGTAGTAAGATTTACCTCGATTCGCATTATTCTGGTAATAGTGGCTAGTCTGGATCTTGAGTTACATCAAATGGATGTAAAGACTGCTTTCCTCAATGGAGAATTAGAGGAAGAGATATATATGGAACAACCTGCTGGTTTCATAGTGAAAGGCCATGAAGAAAAGGTATGTCGACTTTTGAGGTCGATATATGGCCTTAAGCAGTCATCAAGACAATGGTATATACGTTTTCATAATGCCATAATGGCATATGATTTTACAATGATAGATGAGGATCATTGTGTATATATCAAAAGATCCAAGGATCAATTTGTGATCATATCATTATATGTTGATGATATACTAATTGCCGGAAGCAATATGGAGTTGGTTAGTACCGTCAAGAGATGGTTGTCTTCTAACTTTGAGATGAAGGATATGGGTGAGGCTGCATACATACTTGGAGTTAAGATTTCGAGAGATCGTTCGAAGAGATTGTTGTCTCTTTCGCAAGAAACCTATATAAATAAGGTTCTTGAACGATTTCGTATGCAAGACTGTAAACCTATAGACACTCCTATTGCAAAAGGTGAAGGATTGAGCCATAGCGTGTCCGGGGACTCCACAAGAGAAGGAACAAATGAAAAATGTTCCTTATGCTAGTCTTTGTCGGGAGCTTGATGTACGCTATGATGTGTACAAGACCCGACATATGTTTTGCAGTTGGAATAGTGAGTAGATACCAATCAACCCGGGTCCAAAGACATTGGAAAGCTGTGAAAAGAATACCGAGGTATCCGAAGGGAAGCTGGCGATTACAAGTTGAATTACCAAGGAAAGGATCGCGACTTGAAGGCTATTCGGATGCCGATTGGGGAGGAGATTTAGATGAAAGAAAATCTACCTCGGGTTTTGCTTTCTTCGAGCAATGGTGCCATATCATGGAGTAGTAAGAAGCAAACGTGCATAGCCTTATCCACGATGGAAGCTGAGTTCGTGGCATTATCGCGAGCGGTACAAGAAGGAGTTTGGCTTAAGAGATTCTTGGATCATTTAGGTGTTATTGAGAAAGCTGCAAATCAATTATTGATTAATTGTGATAGCCAAGCAGCTATAGCGTACACCAAAGATCCAAAGTATCATAGTAAGACCAAACATATAGATACCAAGTAGAACTTTGTAAAAGATATGGTTGCACGAAAGGATGTGAACTTACAGTACATATCTACGCATAGAATGGTAGCAGATCCTATGACAAAGCCAATACCTAGAGATGTGTTTTGTGGTCATGTAAAATCTCTAGGATTGCGTAGAATCTGATGTACTGGATATTGTAATTTCCCTGAGTTGTTCACATTTATGAAATTTTGTTTTTCATTGATTAATGCCTATGAATCTATATGTGATCTTTATGCATCTTAATGCTCAGTGCATTATTTTAAGTTGAGAAGTATGTCGGACAGATATAAGATTAGCCCACTCACACGGGTAATCGCCTCTGTTTACTGTATGATAAATAGAGATGAGACTGATTTTAAGCTTATTATCTAGGTGATAATCGAGATCTCAAGCTTAAAATATATATGTTGCCTTAACTAAGTGTTAAGATGAGGACATAATACTAAAGATGTCCAAAAGTAAAATAACCCACATATTTTACTTTATCTGTCTAAGATGCCAAATGTGAGTTCTGATGAATTTTGTGGTTGAGTAGATACGTGAACTCAAGTTAGACATTAGGTATGTCTGAACTATCATCTGTACGGTATTGAAAAATGTAGACATACGCTCCATGGGAAAGGAGTTAATACCGTAATACGTATTTCATACTACGTATGCATGAGACGACCAATAAGAGTGGCAAAAAGTTTGATCTCAACTTTTATGACGTGTGAGACTCTTGAGGAAAAGAGTTCCTCAATTTTTTAGTCCCCTCGGGACTCTTACTTATTCTCAAGGTTTCTATTTAGTGTTTGCTATCTTAGGGTGTTGCCAATGGTCATGAGATGATTCGATCTAATGGGGCATTTCTAGAAAAGCAAGCTGGACTGAAATTGAGAGTTTGAAGGAAAGAGGAAGATCGATTTTGGAGAATCACATTGTGGTTTTGTATTCACTGGTCGACTAATTATGACTGTCTTTGTGATAATTATAATTGTGAATACAATATATATATATCATTGTTTAAAAGAGATCAAGAGAGATATAAATGTGATCGATCGATCTAGGGTACTGCATACTAAATCTACTCAGAGTATGACGCCCAATTATGAGCTGCTATATATTCCTAACAGATGTATAGCAACGAGCTCTCAAAGTATGCTGGTCGCACGGATTATTCACCGGTATGAATGTTGAAGAGAGGTAAAGAGAATACTGTTCGGCCCACCATGTGCGAGTGGGAGATGAAGGCTTTAATTATTGGGCTTAAGGCCCGTCCGCCCAAGTTGAGCCGAGAAAGCCCGGCCCACGGGAATAAGGCCCGTGGAAAGAAGGGGGTATAAAAGGAGAGAGAGAGAGAAAAAAACATACCGTTTGATAAAAGGAAAAGACGTACGTTCTCTCCACTCTCTCTCTCTCCCAAAAGAAAAGACAGTAAGCATACGGCTTGTTCTTCCTCCCTTCAAGGCTTCCTCGAATCGAACAGGACCGGATTCTCTTCCTCCATTGGCGTCGGTGTTTAATCTGTGGCTTAAAAGGTACGCTCGACTCCGTGGTGTGCTTTAGGATTGGTGATACGTGTTGTAATTCTGGGTTCGTCTTCCGCATTGATTTAGGGGTTCGATTTAGTGTCGAATCCGGTGTTTTGGGGATCCGTTCTTCCCAACACAAACACCCCAGGCACCCGGAGGAGTCTCGTTCGCGTGCCGCAATGATCCACTTCAGCTTTCCCTGCATTTCTCTGACGCGGCGCAAAGGAGGGTCCTTTGTCTCTCGTTTGTATAAAATGGTACCAAAGCGAGAGAGAGAGTGAGAGAGGATAAGCAAGGGAGAGCGACCATAATTAAATACCTCTGCAAGGGCTTTTATTTTAAAAGCTTAGCAAATATGAGGCGATGGAAATCGAACTAGTCTGCTTAGAAAAAAAAACTTTTCATAATCTCGAGAGTAGAAAATAAGTTCGTCTATCAAATTCTTAAATATTTTTATAGAAAAAATGTGAAAGATGACGCAATGGTTGGTATGTATGCAGACACAAAAGCATATCAGCTTTCGACACTAGAGATTTGTGAACAAAGTGAAGTTGTGATTGTTGGAACAACATTTTTGTGTGTCAGAAAGACGTCTTGTTTGTCCCTACTACACACACTCTGTTTTTCTCTCTGTTATTTGGTTTGTTTAGCCATTCCTATCAACTAGCTTCAATTGATTGATGGACTAAGGATGAACATCGGTCTCGGATCAACCTAGACTAATCCAAGATCAGTCCAACTTGCCAAACCTAATCCGACTCTCAAGAAGATTGGATCGGTCATTGGCCATGGGATTCCTGAATCGGCATTGTGTGAGTTG
This sequence comes from Eucalyptus brandiana, assembly GCA_014182725.1. Classification (NCBI taxonomy): domain Eukaryota; kingdom Viridiplantae; phylum Streptophyta; class Magnoliopsida; order Myrtales; family Myrtaceae; genus Eucalyptus; species Eucalyptus brandiana. Next base: position 14,412,403 of record CM024669.1, read on the forward strand.
CTCTTCGATCCTAAGAATTTAGAGTCGGTCCAACTCGGATCAATCCTATCTAATCTATTATTTATAATTTTTTCATATAAATAAAATCCTAAAATAAACGGCGTTAACAATATTAAATAACTTCTTAGTGAAGAGTTTAAGCAAATTTCACGTTATTCTTTAATAATTTAGATTTTTAATATCTTTTATGGCATCAACAGTCATAATTATAAAGGAGAAAAATGTTTTTGTGAGAAATTCCCACGGTATTCAAGAAAGCATAAATAGTTCCTCACAACATCCTCCTTTAGTTGTTTTTGTCTGTCTTATTTGTCTTCTTAGTCTTCAATTTGCCAAAATCAAAAGAAATTTCTCTACTTGCCACTTGACATTCGTCTCGCTCATTTTGGGTCACTTGTACTGCTCGCCAATCGATGCTCCCCACTCAACGCTCGCTGCTCACCTCTCTTAACTAATCTTGCTCATCATCCAATCCATAGGGTCGGTCGGGTCCTCAATTGCCTTTTTAGGAAGTACAAAAAATGAAATAAAAAATTATTGATTAGTCCTGAATTAGCTTTAGAACCGGATCAAACCCATTAGATTGGCCCAGTTTTCGGTCGCCTTTTCAAGGAATACAAAAAATAAAATAAAAAAATTATCAGTTAATCTTAGGTTGATCATAGAATCGGACTGAATCCACTTAATCATTTCGGTCTTCAATCCCAAACTTAATATAGTCAGTCCACAATCCTAAAAATTGAGAATTAACACTGTGCATGTTGATCCTAGGATTAAATGGTGGATTGGCCCAACTCGAACCATGTTCACCCTTAAGATGGACACAGCTGCTTTACACTCTAAGTTTGCATGGATCAATTTAATTGATCTTCATTTTTAAACATAGAGAAAGAATCATGAAATGATTGTTTGCTCAATTCGAAAACATATGATTTCGCAACTCATTAAGTTTTGACGAAGGAGATAGACCAACTTTAAGACGCTTGATAGAAAATTGTGAATGAGCTTTGACGAGGGTAAATTAGTCCACTTGAAAGTTGAAATTTGAAAAAGTTGGGGAAGAGAGGTTCATTTTGGTTGCGGAAATATCGTTTCGCTAAGATAAAATGGCAAACAATTTATATATATATATATATATATATTTTTTTTTTTTTTCTAGAGACGTGGACAAAATGTATAAATTAGGATGAGTCAGTGCAACAAATAAATGTTAAAGCAAAATAATTAAGGAGTGTGTTTGTAGTGACTATATATCAAATGTGTTCCTTCAAATAATTAGTGCAATGACAAGAGAAAATTGAACTCTAGTCTCTTCTATATTTGGTCAAGAGTTTATAGTTTTGGCTTCAACATTAAATTTCCTTACCTAAATATTGCATGTCACTTCTCATTTTAATTTCACACTATAAAATCACTAAAGACCTACTTTTACGTTTCGAAAAATAAGGCAAAAAAATATGTTGACATGAAAAACTTTATTTTTGACTAATTTATGTGCTAAAAATGTTTACTTCTTCTTCTTGAACCACTTCCTCCTCTTTAAATGTGTAATTCCGCCATCACGTTCTACAAAAGTGCATTTATTAAGTTCACCTAAATTAAGAAATTTTGGAGTGAAACCAACCCTCCTTGAAAGATTCATTTAAGAAAACAAGCGAACCAAAGCTATAACTCTCTTCCCGTGACATATAAATCCAATAATTTCCATTGCCTCCGGTCCTCATTCCCATGTTTATATTAGAAGCTAACGCTAAAGGTCTTCTATTTCCCACAACAATTAATGGAGAAATCTGACCAACAATTTTTTTTAATTATTTTAGAAATTGAAGAAACTTTGCTTTTTGGATATTTCATTTTTGAATACTTAAATTAAATAGTTTTAGGGGGAGAAAAAAGGTAGTGATCCAACCGTCCCTTCTCCCACTTTCCATGAAAAATTAAAATCATCTCCAAAATTAAAAGTACATACGAAAATCACATCACACACTCTCCCTCTCTGCATAGAACAGAGAGCCAGCGCCGAAATCATCTCTAAACTTTACCAAATTTATAGCTGAAGGATCCTCTCTCCTGCACAGCAGATTTTGAAACTTTCACCGTACAGTCATCATGTGACTGCCCATTTGCGTTTATTTGCAGGCAAGAAACGTAATCACAGAGGTATTTAATTATGGTCGCTCTCCCTCTCTCTCTCTCTCTTCTTCACTTACGAAACGATTTGATGCAAACGAGAGACAAAAGGACCTTCCTTTGCGCTCCATCAGAGAAATGTGGGGAAAGCTGAAGTGGACCACCGTGACAGGCGAACGAGACTCATGCGTGCCTAGGGCGTTTGCTTTTCTTCAGGCCTAGGGTAGAAATACAGCTTAAGTGCTATAACTTGACACAAAGGGATACTTAAGTGCTATAACTTTAAAATTATACACTTGAGTGCCAGTTTTAAAGTTAAATTTGATACTTAAGTGCTATTCCGGCGAAAATCCGACCAAACGGCTGACGTAGTGACTTTCCAGCAAGTTTGATCCAAAACGGCGTCGTTTTGCACACTGACGTGGCGGAAAAAATACAAAAACGACGCAATTTCGTGTCTACGTATAAATAATAATATAAAAATTAATTAAATTAGATTTAAAATTAATTTTATTTAAAATATTCAAAAAATTAAAAAATTAAAAAATTTTAAAAAAAAAAATGAGGGGAGGTCAAAGGGGCGGGCGAGGGCCGAGCCCTCGACGCCGCCGCCTCCCCGCCGTCGCCGGGAAGGACCGGCGACGGAGGGGGAGGGTCGGTCGGGGTCGCCGGCCCCGGCCGACCGACGGCGAGGTTCACAACCCTCGCCCCGGATCCGGGCGAGGGCTTGTGGGCCCTCGCCGGGGCCGGCGGCCCCGCCGACCCTCCCCCTCCGTCGCCACCCCTTCCCGGTGACGGCGGGAGGCGGCGATGGCAAGGGCTCAGCCCTCAACCGCCCCTTCAACCTCCCCCTTTTTTTAAAAAATTTTTCTTAATTTTTTAAAATTTTTAAAATTTTCTTAATTTTTAAATTTTTCTTAATTTTTCTTAATTTTTTGAATATTTTAAATAAAATTAATTTTAAATCTAATTTAATTAATTTTTATATTATTATTTACACGTAGACACGAAACGGCGTCGTTTTTGCATTTTTTCCGCCACGTCGCCGTGCAAAACGACGCCTTTTTGAACAAACTCGCCGGAAAATGGCCATGTCAGCCATTTGGTCGGATTTTCGCTGGAGTGGCACTTAAGTGTCCTATTTTACTTCGATAGTGGCACTCAAGTGTATCATTTTAAAGTTATGGCACTTAAGTGTCCCTCCATGCCAAGTTATGGCGCTCTAAGTGTCCCAACCTCGATTGGTATTTATCGTAGCCCTGCATTGTTTATACTAGGCATGTGTATAAACAGTGGGAATTCCCTAACATAAGATATCAAAGAATCTCTCCGCATAGTTGAAAGTATGATCATCACTCAGCGAGAAAAGCAGAAGCAAAAAATGACCAGGCGTCCTCTCATCCTGCCTCGCTCCCAATTTCTCCAACTTTTGAATCTCTCTCTTCCGCTCTTCTTTTTCTTTTGATCTTTTCTTATTAATTGCATAATTTCCAACAAATTTCTCTCTTCCACTCTCCGTTTTCGTTCTTCTATTTTATATTTAATTGATGGCCACACATTTCCATTAAATGTTCTGGAAAAAGCAAGAGCTTTGGCGATTTCATTCCACAATTTCTCAATTTAGATGAACTTAATATACTCTTCATGGAAGTTTAGAACTCGATGGCCGAATCACAAATTCAAGGGCAAGGGAGTGGTTTAAAAAGAAGAAAACATATTTAGCCCTGTCCCAATGCTATTTACCTAAATGAATGATTTAGATATTAACATTGATTAGCCTTGGATTCCCTGGACTAGAGTTAGGGTGTAAGAATTGAACATTGATCAGATATCATTTCTCCAATTTCCCAAAAATACCTCTTACATGTTAAAAGGAAAGAATCATAAAATAAAAAAAATAAAAAAATCCAATTTATTACTTAATAAACATTTTCTGAAAAAAAAAATTGGGGGACAAACCCATTGTTAAAATTCCTTTATAAATGAAGAAAATCATTATAAAATGCACATATAAATATAATAAGTCTTCCCCATACTGTATAAATCTATCTCTATAGTCGTCGTCCAAGCTGCTGTGAGATAATTTGAAAAATTTTGGCTTTGCTTCACCAACGATTTAGCATACACCTTTTATGGTCGCTATTGGTAAAAAGAGAAATTTGAGAAAAAGGAAAAAGTGAAAGAGACAACACATCAAGTAATTTCAACAGGGGTGAACCCATTTACACTATAAAGGACATTTAGTGATATTGTCTTACGCTTAATATTTTTGTAAAAAGTTCATATGGAAGCCATCTAAATCCGCTCAAGAATTGCAAATGTGCTGTTGACATTTAATTTTTAATAAACGCGTCGAAAAAAAGATAAAAATTAAGATTTGAGTTTCTGATCACGATAGAGCTCATACAAAAAAAAAATGTCGTTTTTCATTTCTTTCTATTGTGCTGTTGCTTTTAAGTGATTTCTAAATCATTTTCAAGAAAAACCTAAAAATTCAAACGGTTGATTTTTGGTCATTCTTTGATAAAAAATCAACCATAAATATGAATTGGCTTTTCATCTAAAAAGATGCCGTTTAGTTTTAATTTCACTTTGTCAAATTAATTTTTCAAAAATTCAATTTGACTAAGAAATCAATCTTTTATGAAAAGTCAACAAAATTTTTTGACTTTTGATCAAACTTTGACCAAAAAATTGAAAAAAATCGAAAATCTCCAAAAATACATTTTTTGGTGTCAATTTGATTCGTGTGTTGAAAATTTCACAAAATTCAATTACGAATCTTGTTTTCCAAATCTTTTCGATTTTAGGTTTTATATCGGCTAAAAATCAAATTATTTGTGTTGTAGTTATAATTACGCGTAGTTTCTTATTTGACATTTGGTTTAGAGATTATTCTAAATCCATTTGTGCATTCAATTTCGAGAATTGCCGGGTAAAAATACAAATTGCCATTTTGAGCTCTAATTAGGAGACTAAAATTAATTTTTCATAACTTGCAAACAGACAATTGTTCTTTACTCATTTCCTTAAGATAAGTCCAAATCTGAAATCGATTTTGAAAAATTCACATCAAAATTTCTCAATTTCAATTTGAAGAATTTTAATCTTCCAAGCATAAGAAAATTGAATAATTAAACTTCAATTGAAAAAAATTGAATTGAACCATTCAAGATTATTGTTTAATTTCATAAATCTAATTCCAGTTTTGATATTAGACTGTAGCAATCTAACTTCGAGTGTAACACCTAGAGTTTGGCTAGTAAACTATTAAGCTTAGACTTAAGTTCAAGTTTTTAGCATATAAATGAATTTTATCTAAGAGAAACCGCTAATTAGTTTATGGTGGGTCGATTAAATAATAGGAGAATTATTTTACTTCTCGAATTAGAGAATTTGGGTATAGGGACTTGGTTAGATTAAATTTCTCTAACGCATTTTCGGTACTATTAAGTCTAAATTGATTTTAACCTAAATCATCATGATGCAATGGGGGTGATCATGCAGGCATGCAATTATTATTAAACACTCAATAAATCAAATAAATTGCACTAAAGCAAGATTTTTTTTTTTTTGGATTTTCTCTTGTCTTGAAATTAAAACCTATATGACATGCACAAGCTATTTTTGTATTTTTATATTAAAATTCGAAATTAAAAATTACTAAAAATAAAAATCTACCTTGACATGTTATCTATTTTAAGTTGGGAAATAGACTAACCTAAATCCTATCTTAACTCAAAAGCTTATCTCAACATGCCATTTATTTCAAATTGGTATCTAGCATAGATATTATCTAGGCATGCATTCTAATTCTAAATGATATGATATGCCATGCAATCTTTTCTTTGTATTTTTTTATTCATTAAAACTTGCAAGTCTATCTAAACAAAATTTCATATATAGCAAAAATCATTCAAGATACTCATCGAGATTCAAATAAAAGATTATGATATTTGGAAAAATAATCCGTCGTCTCATGTTTTAGGTTAATGGATATTGTAATATTATAAGGCACTTACTCATAATCAAACATAACAAAAAAAAAATGATCATAATAGAATTTTTCCAAATTTCAAATCTCACAAAAATGAGCTCGCAATATTTCCTTCTCAGGCTTGCCCTTAATGAGGATATGTATACGAAAAATCAATTGTCATATTATCGAAAATATCAAATCGCCAGTTCTTGTAAGTTAATTTTTCTGTCATAAAAAAATAACAGGCTTGGGCCAATTCTCTCTATTCGTGGGCTTAGTCCAACTTGTCAAATTAAAACTCAAAACATTAGTTCGAACACATCCATCACCGGTCTAATGCAAATGCAATAATAAACAATGCTCCTAAAACTATATGATACGCAATTTAATTCTGTTTTTTGTTTTATGGGCCTAATTTTTCTATGCAATAAATGGATGATCAAGTTGCCAAAATTTAAGTGTCGACATAGACCTAGACTTAGTTTTGACGTAAGCTCGAGTACTTCAATTCAGGGCCAAGTGCTATGTATCTTAATTGCACCCAATTTCAGTTGCATTGCCTCTGGGGAATGTTCAGTAATTTAAGAAAGGAGAAAAAGAAAAAACAAATTGAATGTAAAAATATTTAAAATGAAACTTCTACTCCCTATTAAATTTCTTTATTCGGTACATGAGAAGATAATGACAGAAAATTTTGAAACAGAATCACCGTGGATGTTATCTCGCTCTAATTAGTGTTTCCCAATTTGTGTCTCGTTTCCTTTTTGGGTATTTATTCACAATGCCGACTATGTAAATATTCATGACAAGACATGTACATGCAACAATATTATATATACTTGTTATTTTTATGGTTTGACAATTTTCATAACATGTGTTATTAATATTTCGAAAAATTGAGCGCTTTCTATTACTTATTGAGATAACCGAGTCTCTTGATTTCTTACTTGGTATTCTTTTTGGAACAAAGAAAAGTTCCTTTTATTGATAATATTCATTCTTATATAGGAAAATGTCTCTGACTTATGGTAAAAAAGAAGGAACACAATGGTATCATTGGAATTTTTTTGCCAGAAAATTGTGCCAAAGAATATTGTTTGTTAAGTTGCTTTTTCCATAAAAGAAATTTAATACTTTGTCTGTCAAAAAAAGAAATTAATACTTGGTACTTGATAATTGATAGTGGCAAATCATGCGTGCGATAACTTGATCCTTATAAACTATTCGATGACTTTATTTTTTTTTTTTCACTTATATGTCTATTCCACTTGCATGTGTGATAGTCACATTGCTCAACAGCAATTCTATTTGATTAGTGGACTCAAAGGCTATCAAAGGTCAATGATGTGCTAGTGGTGTCATAATAATTGCTCATATGAAAGAGGGGTTGTCACGATAACTATACATTTTTCTTTTCACAGTTATCGGTGTATTTGAAGATATTTCTACTGAAATATGATCAACAATTCATTTAATTTGTCATTGTATTTATTGTTGAAAAATGATCTCGAACAAATAATATCTAAAGTTAAGATGATATGATAAAGTAGATAACGTAGATAAGAGATGTTAACGAAATGTGTCATGATAATTTTTATATTTTATTTTAGTTTTGATGTTTATTATTTGTGATTTAACTTTCGCTTAATATTAAGTCATATTTGTTAAGTTACTATAATGGATGTCTTTTCAATTTTGTAGAAAAGGCGCGATCAATAGTTTTGATAAGTCCATCCATATAGCCAGAGACTTCTATCAATCACATTGTAAACTATGAAAATCAATATATTCCCAAATAAATTCTTTGCCTTGTATTTGGAAAAAATTATACCATTTGTTTTTAACGATTTGAGCCATATTTGTTTAAAAATAATTGCTCATATCAATTCAAAAAAGAAGGAAGGAAAAAAAAATTCTATTTTTAACAAAAATATTTAGGGATAAATTGTTAATAACGATGAAAATGATCTTTGTTGATTACTTTTTCTCAAAAATAAAAATAATTATTTTTGAAAAATATATTTCAAATAATTCATTTTCGGTTAAATAACGGACGTTAGAGGGAGACTTTAGAGAAATGTTAGATATTTAGAAATTGGAAATAATCCCACCAAAACATTCACCAGCAAAAAAGAGCACCTAAAATTGTAAAGTATTACTAAAATAGAAGGAAAAAAGACCGACGGATGTTACCAAATATCTTTTGAAAGAACATAAGAGTCAACCTCATTTAATTGCGTCCGCTGCCTATGTTAAAAACATTTTGCACATTTATATTTAGATGAAGACCTATAAATGAATTCAGTTACATAATTATATATATAAGCACAATGCATAAAAAAAAATTTCTATGCTAACAATTGACCTAATAAAAGTATAAAATTCATTATCGAGACTTCATTTGGAAGTTGTGAGAAATGAAGAACTTTTAAATGTGATGATTTACACCATCTTTTTTTATTTTTCTCTTTGATCAAAGTGAAAAGCACGTTGGTTAAGTGATCTCCTTCGAAAGACAAGATTTACATTATTTTTTTACTGATATTTCTATGATAGATAAAAATTCATCATTTCTTTAATAAACATTATTTTAAGAACGAGTCCTAAAGAATTAGTGAGACAAGCTTTATATATTGGTACGGGCTTGGCCCGATAAGACTTCCGCGATAGATACGCTATCATTTCGTATCTCCACGCTCTCATTATTACCTTCTTGCGGAGCACGCCAACTTCGGTCGCAGATCGCTCCCTCTCGGCCACAGTTTCACTTCCTCTCTGTCGCATGTCACTTTCCCTAGTCAGAAACACCGAGGCGTCCCAAGGCGTCGCGTAGAGCTAGGGTTTCTGCGACTCCGGCCGAGCGACTCCAGCCGAGGCGTCTCTTGTCTTCTTCGCGAACACAGCCAGCTGTCTTCTTCGCGGAAACGGCCATCATACCTGCGGTTGAAGTTTCCGGGGAGCTGTCGACCCACAGTCCGTCCACAATCAGGTTCCACTCTTCCGGTAAGAAAAAACTCATAGATGCCTGAGACCAAATCGCTAAGTTCCTGTTCGTTACTAGGGCCTCGTCTAGAATGGATTGCGGATTAGGCTTGCATGCTTGAAATAAAAGAGATTGCGCGAAAGTATAGCCGCCATCCATTCACCCAAATGTGCGTTAGATTCCTTCAGTCATTGCTCCTAGAAACCATTTCTCTACTTTGGTTATGTTCCACGGGATATACTGATATTTAGCCTTGGGTCTGACCAAATAACCGCATTTATCTACTTTGACCAGTACTTGGAAGAAAAAGAAACACACTGAGACCTCGGAGCAAAGCCCTCTCTCATGTCTTCAAAGCGTAAAGTTCTTGGCAAGGAGAAGCTGCTGGCGGCTAAATCGGACAATCAGCAAAAGAATAATGAGGAAAGTCCCTCGCAGCCCAAGCCTGCCCCTCCTCGACCGCAAAAATCTCAGGGGTCTTCGTCGGCACGATCTGGGCACGAACATGAGAAGGAGGCCCCGTCTTTGAAGAAGTCGAAAACAGTGGCATCCACTTCCTTGAAACAAGTTGAAGTAGACAAGCTTGGACATGCCAGAGAGGAGTCAAAGAAGCTGGCATTCCAGAAGATATGGGGCGACGGCGACGAGATAACCCTTTTGCAGGGTATAATTGATTACTGTGAGAAGGGCATGGACCCCTTCACAAATGTTAGTGCATTTTATCATGATGTCAAGGGATTACTTCGGGAAGACTTCACAGAGAGCCAATTGGCCAACAAGGTTCGGGTTTTTAAGAAGAAGTATAGGAATAATAAGGGGAAGGGCAAGGTTGGAGAGGATTGGGTGTTTTCGAATTCTCATGAGGGGAAAATTTTTGAGTTGTCGAAGAAGATTTGGGGTGTTGAGATGCGAGGCAATGCCACTAGTGGTAGAGAAGAAATTGGTGTGACTATTGATAATAAGAAGACTGATGGTGCTGGAATGTTTGTGGCTCCCCCCTGGTCAAAGTCAGAGGCATCAAAGTCAAATGATTCACAGGAGCATCTTGATGACATATCGCACATGTGTAGGATCGGCTTGGACGAGGGATCTTTGAATCAGGGGTTGGCATTGTTGGAGCCCTCGAAGAGGGCGGAGTTGAAAGAAAGATGGAGTAAATTGTTCTGTGCTGAGATGCAGATAGTGGCGGAGAGATGCGCAGTGATTCAAGATCAGCTCAAGCTCATTTTGGAGGCCTATTCTCACTCTACTGAGAAGTAGGTTGTGGGCTTCAGGTTTTTTGATGGGTGGTATAGCATTCTAACAATGCTGTTTTGTGCACCATGGTTCTAATGACTTTTTGATCATTTTGTATATCCTTTTCGGGCTCCAGGTTTTTTGATGGGTGGCGTAGTGTTCTAACAATGCCTTCAGGTGTCTATTTCGATCATTTTGTATACCATTTTCTGGAGCTCTAATCTGATGTAAAGTTATATTAGACGAATTAGAAGGATGCAATTGGAAGTACTGTTATCCTTGTTCCCTCCAACATCTGTAATTTGCTGACGTTGTTTACTCACTAATTGCCGTGGTGATGGAGCTAACCTCTTTTAGGTGCTTATTAGATCCAAGAGTTACCGATTTACATTTATTTGCACCTTTTTTTGGGATGCACGAAGCTTAGCAAATTACTTATAGTCCAAAAACGGAGGACTGTCTGTTGCATATAAATCGTTTTGTTTAATTGCCATAAAGTGTGAGTACTCTCTTATAGATTCTTGTTATGCTTGATTTGTTTGATGCAGTCTTGCATCACATGCGCTGGATGAGTACATGTGCACTTGCTTGTGACTGAATGTTTCCTGTATTGTTATAATGGTCTTCATGCTGCAGCAATTTTTATATCAATATGACTTAAATTAATCGAAACCAATTTGTGTATTTATTAGATAATTGAGCAAAGCAAAGTTTCCAGATCCTTTCCGTGAAGCCAGACCAGAGCATGCCAATTATTGGGTAACAGCCACAAAATAGTTATGGATATTTCTAAAATTTTCCGGAATGGTGATTCAATTTTCATTTTCAGACTGTTTGGTTACCTGATTTGAAATTATCTGTATGCTATCAAGGAGCGTATGTCTTGGCTGAGGGAGTTTTTAGATTATTTTACTTATATGGATGGCAAGGTTGCATCTTGTCTCGTTGCTTCACGGTGGCCACCGATCAAAATCAGTAGACATATTCTGGTATGTGATGCTTCCATGTTTCTCGTTTGAAAATAGCATGCTATTTTTGTCCTGAGAAAGAAGGAGAGATTTTTCATGAAATTTTGTTTGAAGATCGTTTTCTGAGAAAGGAAAGATGTGTCATAAATATGTATCAAGATCATAAGGACCTTCAGAACTGACACTATTTTCTCAAGAAATTTTGTTAGGCTGACCTGAGCAATGGTTGATGATGATACTATTTTCTCCACATTAATTTGTAGATTCTCAAAATATTCAGCAACTAATTGATATACAAACCGCCTTTGGGTCTCAGAGCAAATTCATAATTTATTTTTGATAAGCTATGCATTGTTTTCCAAAAATGAGGTGGAAGTGCTCAAATTATATGCTTCTCCTTTGCAGGATTATAGGTTTTCAGTTATTCATAGAGCCATGTTTAGACAATTAGATAAAATCCTTCTTGCAGCAACAAATGCCATTTTTGATCTCATCTTGTTAGATAAACAATCTAATGACAGTCTTACCCCTTAAAGATTCGTCAAGCCAAGCCAATTGCAGCCAGCAAGCTGATGCGTTCAGCTGCATTGATGGACCTCTCTGCCAAGAGCTGATTGGTTTGCTCCAGAGATGCTTTTATCAGCAGGTGTTTGCTTTTGAAATAATCCTCCTTGGTTTTTTGAGAGATATCTACTTTCTTTTCCGGTTCATTTGTCCTTGACTGCACTTTTAACTAAAGTTGGATTGCAGTGTTTAGGCAGAAGTAAAAAGAGTCATGTACTCTGGACTTGTAAAGTCCCACTGGACCGATCAATTGCTAGGCCGGTCCTTGATTTTCTCTTGCGTCATTGCCTACGTTTTCATTAAGAGGTACCAGTGTTTAATTTTTCTCAGAACGTGAAATTTTATTATGGGCCTGAGTATAGTGCTGAAAGTCTCGGAGTCAAACCTATTGAATGGACCTCCTTTATTAAGTTTCATGATTCTTTTCAATCTTTAGCCTGTATGATCTGTTGAAAATGCGCTAATGCATGTCCTTGCTAGAAGTAGCTTTTGGTTTGCACGAATTTATAAGTTGCTTGAGGAAATTTTCTAGGAGTTTAGCAATATATATTATTTTGAACATATATGTTAAGTCTCCAATTCAGTCAATTACCTTCTGGGTTCGCTGTCAACAACAGAAGGAGACAAACTTGCAGATTATTTCACGGCAGTGCTTCCATCCTGCTTTTGCTTCTTCTTGGCAACAACTAGTGGCGTTTCCATGACTACATCTGGGATTTTTGTCCACGAGTCCTTTGCAGAAGACTTTTTCTTAGTGGAGAAAATACAAAGAAATCTTCACCATCGGGTTCTAATGACTGGGCCTCAGGATTCTGATGTGGCAAGCTATCGTCCTTCCTGTTCTTCTTTTTGAACTTCTTGCAATTCTCTCCGCTTGGAACTTGCTCAACTTTGACAGCAGAACTCCTATTCATCACAGATAAGCAGATCCCAGGCAAAGTTGAATTTTTCCTTGTTGCAATTATTGTTTAACCACTTTCATTAGTGTCTAGCCGACCGACCAGTGCTTGCCATGAGAATACAAATAGTTCGCAAATGCAAGTAGAAAGGTCATCGCTCAACATTTACCCTTGAAGTAGTCATGCTTAGGTATCTGCACTAACAAGCCGGCCGGCCACCCAGTCTTTCGACTGGCGACATCATTACCCTGTACCGCGCCCGGCAGTCGTCGAGAGGCCGGGGAAGGCATCGCGGGGTTCAGCCGTGGCCGCCCGTACCCCCGTATGGGGGTCTGTGGCCGGGTCGGCCAATGGGGCCGGAATCTTTTTCGTCCCCCGGATCCCGGGGACTATCCCGTCTTTCCGGGATGTCAGAGCCTTTTAAGGACCTGCTCAGGTCCGCATAACACCAAGAGTTCCAAGACGAAAAATTCTGAAGTTTGCTCGAAGGCTTCAAGCACAACCATTTTTAAAAATTTCTGGTTGAGTAACTAAAACATAAGTTCCAAGTCTCACTATGGTCGAGAGTCCTTGTGACAGTACCTGACCTATTCAAACTGAGATAAATGCGAAGCTGACGTATTTCCAGCATATAAATGACTTCTCTTCTCGTAAAAAAAGTAAAATAGGCAACATATTATCAAGTCTCTAATTCAGTCAAATGAAAATCCCAGGTAAAGTTGAATTTTTCCTTGTTACAAGGATCGTGTAACCACTTTCATTAGTGTCTAGCCAACCGACAAGTGCTTGCCATGAGACTTAATACAAATCATTCACAAATGCAATTAGAAATGTCATCGCTCAACCTTTACTCTTGAAGTAGTCATGCTTAGCTACCTGCACTAACAAGCCATAATAATAAGAGTTCCAAGACAAAAAATTCTTAAGTTTGCTCGAAGGCTTCAAGCACAATCATTTTGAAAAATTTCTAGTATTTCAATCTTTTATCATATACGTATATGTGGAGTCACTGACATGAATAAAAGGTAGGTAGGGGCGACATACAAATGGAGGTCTTTAATAATTTCAAGATGGGTCCAACTTGTTGCTACATCACGTCAAAGATTACATGTGGAATGAACCCTAGGACACCCGGCTACAGGATCAATGCATTCAACCAGGTACCATTGCATATATGAGTTTGGATAACGAGAGTCAATAAGAACGTGAGGACATGAAGATACGTTTTACTCTGATCATCGGCTTTGGGCTCCTTGTCTTCCTGCCATGCTTGATTCTGCATCTCTCCCTCCCTGATACGCAATTTACTCTTCATTTTTTTTTTTTTTTTGCAGTGCCGATTCCAATGTATCAAGATGTTAGATGGAATATACGCATCCAAGTGTATCTGATTTTATCATGTTTATAGGGAGGCCCTGTGCTTTATACGAGTAACTAAAACAAAAGTTCCATTTCTAACAATAGTCAAGAAACCATTCCTGAACAATTATCTTCAGTTAGACATTACATAACCTATTCAAACTGAGATAAGTGTGCAGACAAAACATTTCCAGCAAATCAATGAGAACTCTTCTTGTGGAAAAAGTTAAAAAGGTAACATATTGTTAAGTCTCTAATTTAGTCAATTAGGCCCTGCATGGTAACACTTCTCAAAAGTGTTTATAAACACTTTTTCTGTTTTTTTGTTCCAGGGAACAAAAAAAGAACAGAAACGCGTTTGTTTGCGTTTCTGTTCTTTTTTTTTTGTTTCGGAACAAAAAAAAAGTAAAACGGAAAAAAAAAGTTGTTTCGTTCCGAAACAATTTTGAAGAAACAATTTTTTGTTTCGTTTCTTCTTCTCTCTCTTCTCTTCTCTTCCTCTTTTCTTCTTCTTTCTCTTTGGCCATGGCCGGCCGTCGAGGGCCGGCGACGCCGTCGAGGGTCGGCGACCTCGCCGGAGCGTCGCCGGCCCCCGGCGAGGTGAGGCGTCGCCGCGCGGGCAAGCTCGAGCCTCGCCGGATCCGGGCGAGGCCGAGCGTCGCCGGCCCCGGCGAGGCTCGGCCTCGTCGGATCGGGCGAGCTCGAGCTCGCCCGATCATGGCGAGGCGCGGCCTCGCCGGATCCGGGCGAGCCCGAGCTCGCCCAGCCAAGGCGAGGCTCGGCGTCGCCGCGGGCCGGCGAGGCCGAGCCTCGCCTTGGTCGGGCGAGCTCGGGCTCGCCCGGATCCGGCGAGGCCACGCCTCGCCATGGCTGCGAGGTCGAGCCTCGCCCAACGACGGCGAGGGTCGGCCTCGCCAGGGGCCGGCGAGCCTCGCCGTGGCGGGCGAGGCGAGGGCCCGGCCCCGTCGGCCGGTCGCGGAGGCCGGCGACCGGCCGGAAGAAAAAAATAAAAAATAAAAGAAAAACTGATAAATAAAAATAAAAATATTAAAAAATTAAAAGAAACAAAAAAAGAACAAAAATCTACCAAACATGTTTCTGTTTATTTTTTATTCCGGGAACAAATTTACCAAACGCATTTTTTTGTTCAAAAAGTGTTTCTGGAACAGAAACACTTTTTTTTTGTTTCTGTTCCCTGGAACAAAAAAAGAACAAAAACGTTACCAAACAGGGCCTTACCTTCCAGGTTCCCAGCCAACAAAAGCAGACAAACTTTCAGATGATTTCATGGCGGTGCTTCCAACATGCTTTCGCTTCGTCTTGACAACATCTAGTGGTGTTGAAATGACTACAACTGGGAAATTTATTTCTGAGTCCTTTGCAGAAGACTTTTTCTTAAGTAGAGCGGATACAAAGAAATCTTCCTCATCGGATTCTAAAACAGGGCCTCCGAATTCTGCTGTGGCAAGCTATTGACCTGATCAGATCCGCTAAATTCATGCTTTTTCCTAAGTCGTCAATGATGGTCTTTTCCATTCCTTGCTTTCTTGTGGTTTGGTTTCTCCTTCTCTGTTGTAAAAAAATTCTTGTAGACACGTCATATAAACATTCTCCTAAACTGAAGATGCGAAACTGAGCAGAACAAGAGCAATCAACATCTGTACTTGTCCATGTAATGCCATCATACGAGTATACGAAGGGAAATCAACTTAAAACTTCAAAGTCAAGAATGCTAACAACTATAAAATATAATCTGGCATGATCTGAGTTCCTACAACATTAATAAATCCATGAAAAAAAAAAGAATAATACAATATGACAACTCTATCGCGGTGAAGGTCAAAAGAAAAATGCACCAATGACATCACATGAATACAAGAAGGAGGAGCAATTCAAAGTGAAGAATGACATCAGTAATATAAGATTACGTGGCAAGCATGAAAATAGAAGCAGAATCCTCTGACGTCATATTCTTTCTCTATGGTCACACAATCATATAAATTGCTCAAACATCATAATCTTTCTCTATGGTTACACAATTAGTATATTTTGTTTGTGATCGTTGATACTACATTATAGATAAAGCAATCCAAATAAAAAAATGCTGAAGGCGAAATTTTTAAAGAAAGTCAATTTCTTCATAAGTAATGATCTTTTTTTCTAAAAGATAAAAGCAACAACTCATCGGAAGATTTTGATGCAAAAATCTTTAGCAGCAAAAAGTAGACTAGACTCTGTGCACGAGCTCCACATTTCATTTTACCAATGCATGCCTAGGCTACTGGTACTTAGTGAGCCAAAATGCAAATTATTCAAAGATTTAAATTTCATTGAATCTTAAAAAAAAAAAAAGGAAATTGAAAGATTAGTAATATATGTTGTTGTAATTGCTTTTAGGTGTTACTGATATCAAGCAAAAAGAGTTTAAGCAATGTCAAGAATTGAACAAAGCATAAACCAACTCCACGGAGTTTAGATGCATGATTCAACAAAGCAAAATGGTCTATCGTATTGTTGTGACATCGACATCAAATCACAATAGATTCCAAATAGTTCGTTTTATGAAAGATCCAATTGATTTCTCAAAATGAAGCATTTTGTGCATATATAATTCTCCAAGCAGAAGCTCATTGACAACTGTATCATGAAAAATAAGGAAAGAACATTGTTAAACTGCGAACACTTGATTTATTCGGCACAGGAGAAGGTGGAAGGAATTCAACATTAGTGTCATTGTTAAAGCATCTTCATACTCGTTGTCGTCCTCAGAAATATCTGTCTCTGTGTCTGCAATATCTTCGCCATAGGACTCTCTAATGATCATTGTAAAAGAATGCAATTCTAGAATGAAGCCTCTATATTTAGTGTATAAAACTGTTTAGAAAGTGAAGTCCCTAAGGACAATGATTTGTCATTCTTGATTGTGATATCCTGATTTTCAACTCTGTTTTGATGAGATGAAATTGGTTTTTCATCGATGCTTCTATAGCCTTTTTTCTTTGAATTGGCCACTCAAGAGATAACTAGCTTATTAGGTGAAGTTATTAAGAAATCTTAACGTAATAGACTTGAGAATTCAACCAGGAATCGACTACTCGACTGTATTCATCTGCAAAAGTCATTACGGCACCGTCAAAATTGATTAGTAACCAGAGATAGGTCGATTCAATAGAGGTATGTGATTATTGTGTAAGTGATTTTACCTAATTACAAAATTTCTATCGAATGGCACTAAACCAATTTTTCTGTCATTTTCATACCCTGTGTCCATATTTGAAACATCGAGATTTTCATGACAACTGAGAGTCACCGATGTGTTGAAGATGTACAATGTGGCTTGAAAATAATCAACCACGGATTAATTGCACTAAAAATTCCTAAAAGTTACTCAGTAGGTTAAGTCATACTAAAATCGTGCCAAATCGAAATTAATCGCGAAATTGAATCCGATTAAGATTCCTAAAAGTTATGTCATGTCATGTCATGAGTCATTTTAGGACCGTTGGCTCATTTTTCAAGGATTTTTCTGCAAACCGAGATTTTCGACAAATTTTCAAAGTAAAGGTATTTTGGATCTGAAAAATCCGAGGATTGTTGTTGGTTGCATTTTTGGGATTCGAGAAAAAAATGTGAATTGGAGTGTGAGTACTTTGGTTGAATTTATGGGGACTGGATTGAGTTCAATTGAAGGAGAATTGGAGGAGAATTAGAGGATAATTGAATCAAATTGAGGGAAAATGTTTCAAATTCGTAGCCCCCCATGATGTGCAACATTTGGACCATTTGGGAGGCTTGTTTGAGAAGCCAAGGAGCTGCAAATGGCTGAGGATGACAGCCTATGTGGTGGGGCTTGTTGGTTGAGCTCAAAGAGACAAAGAAAGCCATTTAGAAGGTTGGTGGGCCCCCTTCCCTTGCAGCTGGCTTCTCCCCCTTCAGCAGATCACCTTTCTCCATTGTTGGACAATTTTGGAGCTCCAAAAACTAGAGAAAACCTAGCAGCAGCCCCCTCCTCCGTCGCACGCTCGTCTGACCACCGCTAGCCTAGCCACTTGCATGCCGCTGTTCTGCCTCCCCTACTCGACATGCGCTTCTGTTCACCCACCTAGCAGGTCGCTTGCCTACCTTCAGCAAATCACCTTTCTCCATTGTTGGATAATTTTGGAGCTCCAAAAACCAGAGAAAACCGAGCAGAAGCCCCCTCCTCCGTTGCACGCTCGTTTGACCACCGCTAGCCTAGCCGTTTGCATGCTGCTATTCTGCCTCCCCTACTCGACGTGCGCTTTTGTTCACCCACCTAGCAGGTCACATGCCCGCCGTGGGTTATCGTTTAGGCCGCTAGAGCCACCGTTTGCCTCTGCCTAGCCTTGCAGCAGCTCCATCGGTCCTCCTTCATCATTTCAACCGCTGGAGTGGTTCGGTTCGCTCCTTCGACAGCAAGCAGAACCGGAAGCTCAGCCAAGTCGTGAGGCTTTGTGGAACTTTTCTAAGCTTTTCCCGGCCTCGCTTGGTGTCGCCGCTTCGGAGTTTGTCGCTTGTCTCCGTGTCACCATCGCCATGGACTCATTGGCTCGTAATCCAGTGAATTTACTCACTAAACCTTGCTTAGGAGGTTAATTACGCTTAGGGGTAATTTGTTTAAGCTAATTAAGAATTATGTGGTTAGTTAGATTAAATTAGTGATTTAATTATCCAATTTTGCATGTTATGTGATTATATTAAATTAATTAGAGACTAGTCAGGTTGTATTAATTATCTAGATTGATTCAGAAATATTTCGGGCTCGTCTCGGTATTTAATTAGGTTTTTCCGGCCTAAGTTCCTATTTATAGCATTTAATTGTATTTATTTAATTAATTTTGGTAATTATTTAATTATTTATTATTTTCCGAAAATTAGACCGTGATAGTCGGTGATCGAAATTTCATGCCGATTACAATGGTGTGTTTAGTTTATGCAATTGTATGTTAATTTGTGCAAATTGAGTGCTGATTGGATTTTTGGTCATTTATTTCAAAATTTGGGAAATTTCATTATTTATTTAGAAAATTTCGAGTGTTGGATTTTAACAACTAAAGTGATTTTATATACTATATAAAATAGTGAGATTTTTAAAAGAAGGTTATGAATTTTTCAAGTTCGATTTGACCGTGTACCCACACACGACTATTTTCACTGGCTGTTTTTAATATGAAGAAAATAGACCAAGATCACTATTTTAATTAAGACATTTGAGTGCAAAGCACGGTATCCTAGACCGAGAGTGAATGATTGTGTGTTGGTTAAGAGAATCCATCACAAGCGTTTACGCCGGATGTTACCCATTCATTGGGATTTGGGTCGCAATAGATTCTGGACCTATGCTCATTGAGTTAGATGCGCCTAATTATGAGCAAAATTGTGTGGCGTAGTATGGGACGTGTTATAACGGTTTGGCCTTATAATCGGGACCTCTTAGGTCTGATTGAATTGAGTGAGGCGTTTCAATTGTCGTGTGCCTTGATTTTATGTAATTCGTGTATATGAACCATGCTAACGTGCAAGAGGGAAGTGAGGCGAGGTAAGTTGTTTGCATTGTGTGGTTAGGCTACTCTTGGGTGTATTTTCTTCATAATAAGGTTTTACGGGGTGAACTTGCTTGTCGCGACCTAATTTTTCGGATGCGCCACCTAAAACTAAGTTAATGGACTGCTAAGTTTTTACACTTAGCTCGGGCTCTCCCAAGCCCATACCAATTCGCGACTTAAGGTTTAATTTTTAAACATGCAAGAGGTTATTATCTAAGAGTCGCCACTAATCGGTTTATGGTAGGTCGACTAGACACCTAAGTAAAATAAATGGAGATTTATTTTACTTCTACGAACCAGAGACTAAGGGTACGGGGACTTGGTTACACTAGAATTTTCTAATGCCCTTTCGGTACCATTTCTTTTAATTTTCAAAATATTTTCGCAGGCAGTTTGGATTTATTTTAAGCTAAATCATTATCATGCAAATGTGGTGACCACACAGGTGCTAATCCATTATTAAAACATTCAAATAAATAAATTGCATTGCACAAAGCAAGCAAACAATTTTTTTGGATTTTCTTAAAAATTAGAATTCTTTTATAAAAATGCATTTTAAAACTAAATGACTTAATTTTATTAATATGCAAATTCTAATTAAATGGGCCTATTATGCAAACTAATTATTATGCACCTAGATTTTTTGTATTTTTGTATTTTTTATTGAAGTTTAGAATTTATGAAAAGCCTACTTAATCTATTTAAAAATAATTTTCTAATCCATTTTTGGGATTAATTTGACTTAAACCCTATTCTGTCTTAGAAAACTATTTTTATTTTTTTTTTTATTTTAAAAAGAGGATGAGAATATGAAAACGCGCCAATTATATCTAAAACTCTAAAAAGGCTATTTAAGTCTAATCCTAACTTATTTCTTTTAAAATATCTAAAAATGCAGTCCTAAAAATATTATCTAAAAATGCAATCCTAGAAATATAATCCTAAAAATTTGATTAATTAAACCTACGTGTCTATTATATTAAACCTTAATGTCCTATATGCTCATGCAAATTTTTTGAATATTTTGATTCTTTAGTTTCTTTTTAGTTTTTTTTAGTTGAATTGTTAAATAAGGATTAAATCTAAACAATTAATATAATCACTAAATAAAGGATCAAAATAATTGAAAAAATAACTTGACGTCTCACAGGTTAAATTAACAATTATTCTAACCCTAATCATCACAACAACTTAAAATAATTTAAAAAATCTGGTACGAAGTCTTACGGACCAAATTAAGTAATTATTATAATTTAACAATTGAGATTCTATCAAACAACCCAAAAATTAAAAATAATTAGAAAAATGATCCGATGTCTCTCGGATCAAATTAATAATTATATTAATTTATGAAATAAGCAAAAATAACATAACAAATAAAATAAACTAAACTATAAAAGTAAAACAAAATAAAATAAAAAGAACAAAAACTACCTAGAGGGGGGTAAAGGCGACGGTGGACGGCGGCGGTGCATCGTCGGGGCTGGGGCGGGAGAGCTGCAGGTGGACGGCGGCGAGTGAGCTTCTGGGCAGCGGCGTCAGCTGCGATGCAGGGTCTGTTGGGGCAGCAAGCCGGCGAGGGGCTGAACAGCAGCGTCGGGCAGTGGATCCGCTGGACGTCGAGGCAGAGGAGAGTCGCGGCGACGGGGCACGGGCTGAGGCGCGGCGGCAGAGCTGCGGACGTCGTAGGCGCGGGCGAGGCACGGCGTGGCGAAGGCGAGCGAACCAACGAGGTGGCGGTGTGGAGGCGCGGCGGAGCTCGGAGATCGACGGGCGGCGTCGCGAGCGGAGCGAGGGTGTTGCGGCGGTGCGGCGTCGGCGAGGGCGAGAGCGCGGTCGTCGGGGCGCCTGGCGTTCGGTGCTGCTGGTGCGGTGAGATCAAGAGCGGCAAGCTTCGGAACTCCGGTGTCGGCTAGGCAGCAACAGGTCGCGATGGGTCGTCGGGTGGTGTGCGCGAGTTGCTGCGGGTCACAGGTTGCTGCGCGGCGAGGCTTGCGGGTGCTAGTGCGCGGAGGTCGCTGGGTTCACCGGAAGGAGGCTCGGAGGTGGTGCTGTAGTGCTCGCGGGATGTGCAGGCGGTGACGGACGGGAGTTGCAAAAAGCTGGAGCGCCGGTCGAAGAATTGTTGAAGAAGAAGACCCTCCCCTTTTCCTCTTTTTTTAACTTTCTCTCTCTCTATATTGACTTTTCTTGCCGCAATCTTCCTTCTCTTCCTTCTGCAGCTTGTCAGAAGGATAAGAGAATGATTACTTCAAATGGACGGAAAAGGCTTGTCTCCTTTTTTTCTTTCACTCTTTCTCACGCTTTTTCTTTCTGCACTTTTCTTGACTTTTCCCTTTCTTGGTCAGAGAAAGAAAAGAGAAATGCTTTCTCTGACCAAGATGGACGAAGGCCTTTTTTGCACGAATTTTCTTCTCAAATTTCTCTCTCCATTTTTCGAAAATCACCTCTTTGAAGATTTTTCTGAATTCGCTCCCCTAGTTACGAAAAATGAAACTCCCTTTTATACTAATTCCGAACAGCCACTTTGAATGGTATTTTTCGAGTTTCCATCTTCTGTCGCATTAAATCAACGCTGCAAATCAAAGCGAGATTTCGCAATCAACTCGATTTTGCTCCGATTTATTCCGTTTTATAAAAATTCTTGCCCTTTGTTCACCTGATTTTTAATTGTTTCTGCATTTATCGAAATCTGAATGCTCATCAGAATTTCAAATTTCCTTGCATACTTCGATCAAATTAATTTCCCCCAATTTCATTTTTTTCTTTTTATTTGTCCAAAAATGCAATTTTTATTTTCCTTATTTTCCTAGATTTGCTAAAAATAGGTATCAACAGCTGCCCCTCTTCGAATGTGAGCTCGTAAAGGTTGCCATCAAAGACAAGTTGAGACCTAAATGTTAATCATGTAGATGTATTGAGTGACTCTTTTTATTGTTTTTTTTTGGAAAAAAAATGAATCCCATTTGGAAATGAAATTTATATAATGCATGGAAATGTTAATGCAAATGATAAAGGAACTTACTTTGAATTACTTACCTTCGAGGATGGTAGAGTAACTCAAGATAGATTGGTGTTACACGTCTATGACCCGTACCATTCTACGGTCGCCCAGCATAGTAACATGACTTCACAAAGTGACTGTTTTCCCAGGACCCGTACCATTCTACGGTCACCTAGTATGGCATTGTTTGGTTGTGTCTAGGACCCGTACCATTCTACGGTCGCCTTGACGAAAAAATGATTTTTTTCAGGACCCGTACCATTCTACGGTGCCGCCCGGGCGAGGTTGTCTAGGACCCATACCATTCTACGGTCGCCTTGACGAAAAAATGATTTTTCAGGACCCGTACCATTCTACGGTCCCCTGAATTGAGGTTGTCTAGGACCTGTACCATTCTACGGTCGTCTTGACAAAAAAATGATTTTTCAGGACTCGTACCATTCTACGGTCACCTGAACTGAGGTTGTCTAGGACCCGTACCATTCTACGGTCGCCTTGACGAAAAAATGATTTTTCAGGACCCGTACCATTCTACGGTCGCCTTGACGAAAAAAATGATTTTTCAGGACTCGTACCATTCTACAGTCGCCTGAACTGAGGTAATTGCTTTTCCAGGACCCGTACCATTCTACGGTCGCCTGAACTGAGGTAATTGCTTTTCCAGGACCCGTACCATTCTACGGTCGCCTGTTAGAGCAAGAAATGTTGTCTAGGACCCGTATCATTCTACGGTCGCCTAGACTAAGGTTTTGCTTGGCTAGGACCCGAACCATTCTTCGGTTGCCCAGCCTTGTGATAGAAATCATCCGACCAGGACTGGAACCATTCTTCGGTCGCCTTAATCAAATTGAATCTGGAGGAAAAATCTTTGGGGGACAACTCCATTGAGTGTCGGTGCTTGAAAAGGAACACCTGTACAATGACAAGTATTTAAAGTATGGATAGAGATAGACTTACCTGATGACATCTCTGTTCCTTGGGGATACGTTTCCTGCAAAACACAGTTGTAGGAAAAGCAATATGCATTCACAGACATGCATTAATTCAAATGAGATTCATGCGTGATGATTTCTATCAATCTTGCATCGCTTAAAAAAATATTCCAATCTGAACACATGAGTGTCATGGATGTGTCAAATGAGAGATCTCTTGGTCTGAAAGGGCTTTTCTCTCATCCTTATCAACAGGGTTGTTTCATCCTGACCTTTGACGCAGGATTCTAACAATCACTCTATCTCACTGTCATCATGCTAAACAAGGTTTTGTGCAATCTCGCAAGTGGTATGACTTTACCAATCTGAGAGGTCTTTAATAGGGACCGTAATGTGGGCATGGTCAATGGCTTAACAAAAGGGACTCTTTGAGTCGGGGCTTTCGAAAGAATAAGTGATATTCTGTAATCATCTCTGGGTTTACAAGTCAAGAATCCTGTAAAATGAGAAAGGAATAATTTTGCTCGCACTTCTTCGAGCGATGCTTAAAACATGTGAACCCCTAGGTTAATTCAAGTGCCATAATCAGAAGAGACTTTGCAAGGGACGTAACGTAGGCTTAGTTCATGGGTTAAGAAATGAAATGATCATTAGGCTCAAAAAGTGTTTAGAGGGGTTAAAGTTGGTGATCATCTTGACATTTCCACCACTTTCTTTCTCCACTGTCAAAGATTTTTTATCACAACTCCATTGATTGCAACAACATTTGAGAGGTTTTTGGTACCACCTTACTGGGGATACAACTTACTATATCAAGAGTTTGATTTTTTTTTCTTGGCATTGGCCTTACTTTTACCAGGCACACTGCTTTTTCATGCCCCATTATTTTGCACTTATTTTTTTGAACTTGCACAACCATCCTTTACAGCATTCTAAGCCATGTTACCTGAATGGTTCTTTTTTGTCTTGCCCCAGTGTGGGGGATGATCACCAACTTGGTTTAATATGAAATAAATTCATAGGCTCAAGTGGGCTATGCAATGGATAGAAGTGTATAGGATAAAGAAAGAACTGCTCTTCATCATCTTAAGGCACTTCAAATTACCGTACGAGTTACACTGCAAAAGTAATATTCGAAGATTGATGCAAGTGGGAGCAAGAAGATTCCTACCATTCATTTCAAATTTGTCCCAATGTGGGATGATTCTTGACAGGGATAATTTTTTTTTTTTTTTAAATCTCCATAAGTGTATGGGGCTCAAAGGGGTTGAGCAATGGATCACCTGTAGTGTTTAGGATAAAGAAACGAATGACTCTCATCACCTTGGTTGACGTATCCTTTGCAAGATAGCCCTCTTCCTTGTGGGCATGGAATTTTTCACACAACTCACTGAGGGTTAGTGTATGAAACAGTGTATGGAACAAGGCTTGCCTTTCATAATTCCAAAGTATCCCATTTGACACATTCAATTTATCTCACACAATTCATCAAGGGAGAAAAACGCAAGATTTGCAATAAATTTGAACGATTGAATTCATTGAAGCAATTTATTCATCATTGAAATGCTTGCAATTCAAAACATGACATGGCAAATTCTATCATGGGTAATACTTCTTAACAGCATCTGAATTAACAGGAATGGAAAACTCACGACTGTCCATTTCTGCCAATATCAAGGCACCGCTAGGAAGTATCTTCTTTACCACATATGGGCCGCTGTAATTTGGAGTGAACTTGCCTCTAGGCTCTGGAATTGGATTGGACCATTTCCACACCTTCACATGTTACAAGACTGTCTCTGAAACAAAAAGTGGATGGGTCAAAAAGACAAACAGAGTAAATCAAGTTTTATTATTTTTTTTTTTTTTGAAATTTTTTTTTAAAAGCATTTGGAAAAGCATTTTTTGAAACATTTTGACACGAGAAAGCATGATGAAGCCCAGACTTCAGAATTCTCCTTGGATTTTTCTTTTCTTTTATCGGTTGGATATCATCACTGGGCTGGTTTGGTATACCTCATCATGCCCTCAAATTAAAAATTGTAATTTCATTGAAATTCATCAATTAATTACATTTATTGAATGGAAAAATGCCATACTTAATCACTGAAAACATCTCTAAGAAAATAATAGAAATTCCCACGCAGGGGAATATGCAAAAGCAGTAAAAAAAAAAAAAGTTACTCTTGTGGGCCAAGGCCCATCTCTTCAGGGGATTCTTCATCAACAGCTCTTATGATGAGGTCATCGAACAAGTTCGTAACCCCTTCCAGTACATCATCTGGGTTCTCCATCTCCTGGGGTGTCGGCTCGTCCATGCCACCCCATCCATCATTTGACTGCCCCAGGGTGTCCATCATATGCACCTTCAAGCTCTTGATTCGACCGGCGTCATGTTCCAAGATAGCATTCACCGTACCCTCATGCTCTGGTAACGGATTTTTTTGGACGTTCGGTCGAGCAGTTTGAAACGAAAAAGCCTTCGTGTCCAAGAGGTTTTGGATCTTGTGCTTGAGGGTGAAACATTCATCAGTTGAATGCCCCAGTTTACTGCTATGATAGTCACACTTTTTCATCAGGTCGTAACCTCGATTGCTTTCGCGGTTAGGATGCTTCGGTTCACTAGAAAGCAAAACTTTCTTTCGGAGAATCGCTAACACTTGAAATGGAGATCCAGGGAGAGAAGAGAACTGCCTTGTATTATATGCTTGGGCAAATGATTGACGACCAGCAATTTGTTGTTGCCTTTGATTCATTTGGATAGCCGGGGTGCGATTAGTACCTTCTGGGCTATAGGTCACATTCACATCTTCAACAACTTCCTTATCTTTCTTGGCGGAGAACCTTTTAGTAGATGGCTCAGAAAACCATCCTTCCCTTATCCCCATCTCGATCTGTTCTCCCACAGGAATAAGCTAATTGAAGCTCTCGACATATGTACTGGCCATTCAATTACGGAACTCAGATGGAAGGGTCTTCACGAACAACTTCATCAACTCCTTGTTGGTAGGCTCAGGAGTAATTTGAGCTGCCAAGTTTCTCCATCTCACAGCATATTCTTTAAATGACTCACTTCTTTTCTTTTCCATCCGCTCCAAGTCTTCTCAGGAAGGCGCGATGTCCATGTTGAACTTGTACTGTTTGAGGAACGTGTCCGCCACTTCATTCCAGGTTTCGAGGAGGTTTACGTTCTTCATCACGTACCAGTTTAGTGCGGGCCCAGTCAAACTCGCATGAAATGATTGAATCATAAGGGGCTCATTTTTAACGTGCTGGGCCATGCGGACGTGGTACATCTGCAAATGAGACTTTGGACAAAATGTCTTGTCATACTTCTTAAACTCCGGCATTTTAAACTTGCTTGGCATTTTAACCTTCTCATAGACCGAGAGGTCAAACGGGAGTGAGCTTTGAGACTCCTGCAGCTATTTTACTTTCTCTTCCAGCTTTGCAACGCGCTCATCTTGATTTGTCTTGAGAACTATATCATCTTCCAGTTCGGGCATTTCGTCATCACTCATTTGGGCCCTATTTGCTTGCCTCGGGACTACTATCTCGGGGAGAGCGGGTGGAGGAATCGGGTTCACTTGGAGGGATTGAAGTTGAGCTGTTACAAGCTGTAGGGAAGCGGCTAACTGTTTGAGTTGATCTTCCACGGAGGACATGCGATCTCACATCTCACTTTGGTCTGCCATTTTAGCCTTTGATCGTGTAATAATGGGAGAGCGCGGAGGATCCGTTATTACCTAAGGTGAAAAAGAGGTAATGTAAGAACCAATGATAGGATAGAAAATGGCCCATGACAATGGTCTAATCGTCTGATTTTATTTGAAATTTTAACCAAGTTTCCTAACAACGAACTAAGAATTGAAATCCAAAATCCCTAAACATCGAATCTAAAAATTGAAAACATTGAGCTAGAAATCAAAGTCCCTAAACATTGAACTAAGAATGAAAATTCAAGACGTCTCATTTTATATGCTTTCGGGATTTCAACGCCTTGCGAAGCTTCTTATTTTCCGCTTCAATCATTTCCACTTTCCGCTTAAGATGCTCAATTTGTGCTCGTTGGGTTGGCTTCTCAGTCACATCAGGGACCGCTGGACGCAGGGTGGCAGAAATCCGATGTTGTTGGATATAGAATGTTGACACATGGTGAATCTCCTCCTCGCCTTTTAGTCTCTTTGGCATCAAAATCTTCTCTGGGTGGCATTCATTCCATGCGGCAATGATCATCTGGATCTCGTTGAAGTAGTTATAATCTATTCGAATGAAACGAACTTGAAACAACTCTGTCTTAAGTGGCGGAGGAATTTCTTGAAGAGCTTTGTACTGACGGGCCACCCTATACGGGTAGTAAGAAGTCGCACCAGAAAAGCCCAATAACGGAATTGGCTCATCATACTTGTGTGGGAAACGAGCTTCCTCAACTCGGAACCATTTAGTATGCCATAGGAATGCCTTAGGATCAGGATTTTTCAAAAAATTAATCCAACGGGCATACTGTTTATTTGGGGAAAAACGTTCTAAGACCGCAAACTTTTGTATGGGGTGCCTAAAATCATCAATCTTAAGTTGTTTCATGAGGTGCCCAAATCCTCTTATGTGGGAGAAAAATCATATTTGTAAAAGTTCAGGGAGGGCACGCATGGTCTTTTCTTCATTTTGTTTGAAACGGTTTAATGACAAAAATGTTTCAGCTAAAACCATATTGACATAATTTAAGTCGTCACAAACACGATTAACCACCCATGAAATTGAAGGATTAATGGCATTTCTTCGATAAGGAAAAACAATTAGCCCGAAAAATGCTAACATGAATATCCTAGCTTTTGAAATCATTGATTGATTTGCAAAACATTTTTCCGAAAACGAAAATGGGAATGTAAAACAATTGGTTTTGACAACTTTCCTTACTCTTTCGGCTTCGATTTCTAAAAACTGTGATAATTCAGAAATAGAATCTATACCGTTAGGTGGTCTAACAAGTTCCTTTTCCATGTGCATTCCAATGGCAACACTATATTATTCTAGTGTTGGAGTCAATTCATACTCACCAAATATGAAGGTGGAAGTTTGTGGACACCAGAAGTGAGGGAGTGCTTGTATCACACTAGAGTGGATGTTGATCTCCAATAGTGGGAGAAGTCGGGCAATCCTAGTTTTCACATACCCGGCCCTCTTAATCTAACCGATCCAGCCACATCTTGAGCTCTTTTTGGGAGTGGAAATGAATTGTACGTCGGTCCTCCCCATAGCATATAAAACAAGACGCGACGAAACCTATTGTCATGGACCAACAAAATTGCAATAAAGTAAGTAAATTGCGAAGTAAGAATTTAGACAACTTACTTTCACCAGAAGGAATGACAAGCACATAGACACACGCATGAAATGTGAGGCTCGATTTCTATCTAAATGGCTTAACAAAGTGGAGCTAAGATGATGATCTGACCGTTGCAGTCTTGCATTAACGTGTCAGGTCCCCCTAACTCCGGCTCAGTCGAATGGAATGTCCAATAGTCACGCAGTCTCGCGGATATGGACAAACACATTCAACACCATGAAAAGACTTTCGGGGAAGAGAATGTCAACCTCTACATAGCAGTCTCGCTTTGGAGGAAGTATCCTTCTCAACACCATCCTATAAATTCTATCGCAGCCTAGGTCTGGCCACAGGTTGTGTGTGCAAAAGTGTAGTGCTAAAAACAATAAAACATGCACAACAGTTTAAATGCAAACAACACTTCTAATCATGGAAAAATAAATCATTAATCCCACACTCCAACCTACAAGACAAAGGTTAGCATAAACTACTCCCCTTATACCTCCCATCTGCAAAAATATTTAACACCTTAGAAATGTTAGGGACGTACCTGGTGTCCTTGTTGCCAAACAAAACATTTTTTTTTATTTTGAAAGAAAAGAAAAATTGACCTAAGTCCATTAAGTGTTTTAACACAAGTCCCCAGCGGAGTCGCCAAGCTGTCGCGACCTAATTTTTCGGGTGCGCTACCTAAAACTAGGTTAATGGACTGCTAAGTTTTTACACTTAGCTCAGGCTCTCCCAAGCCCATACCAATTCGCGACTTAAGGTTTAATTTTTAAATATGCAATAGGTTATTATCTAAGAGTCGCCACTAATCGGTTTATGGTAGGTCGACTAGACACCTAAGTAAAATAAAGGGAGATTTATTTTACTTCTACGAACAGAGACTAAGGGTATGGGGACTTGGTTACACTAGAATTTTCTAATGCCCTTTCGGTACCATTTCTTTTAATTTTCAAAAAAATTTCGCGAGCGACTTGGATTTATTTTAAGCTAAATCATTATCATGCAAATGTGGTGACCACACAGGTGCTAATCCATTATTAAAACATTCAAATAAATAAATTGCATCGCACAAAGCAAGCAAACAATTTTTTTGGATTTTCTTAAAAATTAGAATTCTTTTATAAAAATGCATTTTAAACTAAATGACTTAATTTTATTAATATGCAAATTCTAATTAAATGGGCCTATTATGCAAACTAATTATTATGCACCTAGATTTTTTGTATTTTTGTATTTTTTATTGAAGTTTAGAATTTATGAAAAGCCTACTTAATCTATTTAAAAATAATTTTCTAATCCATTTTTGGGATTAATTTGACTTAAACCCTATTCTGTCTTAGAAAACTATTTTTATTTTTTTTTTTTAAAAAGAGGATGAGAATATGAAAACGCGCCAATTATATCTAAAACTCTAAAAAGGCTATTTAAGTCTAATCCTAACTTATTTCTTTTAAAATATCTAAAAATGCAGTCCTAAAAATATTATCTAAAAATGCAATCCTAGAAATATAATCCTAAAAATTTGATTAATTAAACCTACATGTCTATTATATTAAACCTTAATGTCCTATATGCTCATGCAAATTTTTTGAATATTTTGATTTTTTAGTTTCTTTTTAGTTTTTTTTTTAGTTGAATAATTGTTAAATAAGGGTTAAATCTCAACAATTAATATAATCACTAAATAAAGGATCAAAATAATTTAAAAAATAACCTGACGTCTCACAGGTTAAATTAACAATTATTCTAACCCTAATCATCACAACAACTTAAAATAATTAAAAAATCTATCCGAAGTCTTACGGACCAAATTAAGTAATTATTATGATTTAACAATTGAGATTCTATCAAACAGCCCAAAAATTAAAAATAATTAGAAAAATGATCCGATGTCTCTCGGATCAAATTAATAATTATATTAATTTCGGACAAAATCCCTACGGATAATGCATACTAAATTCACAAATATTAACATCCACCATTACAAATTAAATACCTAAACTAAAAATGATATCAAATGAAATAAGCAAAAATAACATAACAAATAAAATAAACTAAACTATAAAAGTAAAACAAAATAAAATAAAAAGAACAAAAACTACCTAAAGGGGGGGTAAACCGACGGTGGACGGCGCTGGTCTGTCGTCAGGGCTCCGGCGAGGAGCGGCTGCAGGTGGACGGCGGCGAACGAGCTTCTGGGCAGCGGCGTCAGCTGCGGTGCGGGGTCTGTCGGGGCAGCAGGTCGGCGAGGGGCTGAACAGCAGCGTCGAGCAGCGGATCCGCTGGACGTCGGGGCAGAGGAGAGTCGCGGCGACGGGGCACGGGCTGAGGCGCGGCGGCGAAGCTGCGGACGTCGTAGGCGCGGGCGAGGCGCGGCGTGGTGGAGGCGAGCAAACCAGCGAGGTGGCGGTGCGGAGGCGCGGCGAAGCTTGGAGATCGACGGGCGGCGTCGCGAGCGGAGCGAGGGTGTTGCAGCGGCGCGGCGTCGGCGAGGGCGAGAGCGCGATCATCGGGGCGCCTGGCGTTCGGTGCTGCTGGTGCGGTGAGATCAAGAGCGGCAAGCTTCATAACTTCGGTGTCGGCTAGGCAATAGCAGGTCGCGATGGGTCGTCGGGTGGTGTGCGCGAGTTGCTGCGGGTCACAGGTTGCTGCACGGCGAGGCTTGCGGGTGCTGGTGCGCGGAGGTCGCTGGGTTCACCGGAAGGAGGCTCGGAGGTGGTGCTGTAGTGCTCGCGGGATGTGCAGGCGGTGACGGACGGGAGTTGCAAAAAGCTGGAGCGCCGGTCGAAGAATTGTTGAAGAAGAAGACCCTCCCCTTTTCCTCTTTTTTTTAACTTTCTCTCTCTCTATATTGACTTTTCTTGCCGCAATCTTCCTTCTCTTCCTTCTGCAGCTTGTCAGAAGGATAAGAGAATGATTACTTCAAATGGACGGAAAAGGCTTGTCTCCTTTTTCTTTCACTCTTTCTCACGCTTTTTCTTTCTGCACTTTTCTTGACTTTTCCCTTTCTTGGTCAGAGAAAGAAAAGAGAAATGCTTTCTCTGACCAAGATGGACGAAGGCCTTTTTTGCACGAATTTTCTTCTCAAATTTCTCTCTCCATTTTTTGAAAATCACCTCTCTGAAGATTTTTCTGAATTCGCTCCCTTGGTTACGAAAAATGAAACTCTCTTTTATACTAATTCCCAACGGCCACTTTGAATGGTATTTTTCGAGTTTCCATCTTTTGTCGCATTAAATCAAAGCTGCAAATCAAAGCGAGATTTCGCAATCAACTCGATTTTGCTCCGATTTATTCCGTTTTATAAAAATTCTTGCCCTTTGTTCACCTGATTTTTAATTGTTTCTGCATTTATCGAAATCGAATGCTCATCGAATTTCAAATTTCCTTGCATACTTCGATCAAATTAATTTCCCCCAATTTCATTTTTTTTCTTTTTATTTGTCCAAAAATGCAATTTTTATTTTCCTTATTTTCCTAGATTTGCTAAAAATAGGTGTCAACATTGTTGAGACAATGTCTCACCCTGTTGTGAGCTTAACTTTTTAGGTCCTTAGATTGTCACGCCTCGATCCTCTGAGTGTGTGCTCATCCCTTGATAGTCGATTAAATTGCGACGTCTTAGGACTTGTCACCGACCCATTCATTTTAATACGCATGCGGAAGCGAATAATAATCCCTAGATAACAATCATATGGGATAGGAGAGCAGGGTCACAAATTTTCGAAAACCACAACACACTTATATACACATCAGACTAAGTCATATACAATATTAGTCTATATATACAAGTCTACAAAAGATGGAAAAGCTACAGGTCCTCTAAACATTTGAGTCTTCACCTAAATACTTCGGGGACCCTATATCCGATAGACTCGGGTTCACCATTAAACCACTTGAAGGGTCAACCGTACCTTTTCTAAAAGCTACCTCCAACACCAACATAGGGATCTCAAATTTCGGTAGGAGACTTCCTCTGGGTTCATTTCGCTCGCGATGATACCATGATCTGTATTGATGGGGTATCATCTGAGATAGATCCGCATCAACCCAAGCGATGGATCTTACGAGCTTCTAGACCCATGCCCTTGGGTCCCCATGAAGCGGAATGTAAGATACTTGCTTGATGACCTTCTTTGGCTTGCCAAAATGCTCAGGAGAAGCCTCCATCTAAGGACCTAAAAATGTTAGCTCACGACGGGGTGAGATGAAGTTTCAACAAGTTCACCCCCTAAACTTCGATTAGGAAGGAAATACGCTCCAAGTGCTGCCTAAGCACAAGCACAAGTCAGAGAACTTACCTTTGCCTCTGTTTCTTCCTGCAAGTGAGTACAATTCATATAATTATCTAATCATTTTAATTCAACTTGCATCAAACATCGATTAGTCGACTCACTTGACTCCATACCATCAATACCATCCACACGATTTGATCAACTTGAACATTGCTCACCCTAAGCTAACAACATATAGTATATAGTTCATCGAATCTGATCAAGTATACTGCTCACTCTAAGCTGATATATCAAGGCCCTCAGACTGATATAGTATACTGATAATGCTCACTCTTAACTGATAAATAATATAGCTCGCTTTATGCTAATAAGTAATATAGCTCGCTCTAAACTAATAAAATATACTGCTCACTCTAAATTGTCATATCAAAACCCTTAGGCTGATATAGTATACTAATAATGCTTACCGGAAGTTGCCAAGATATACTGCTCACTCTAAACTAATATATTAAACCCCGTAGGCTGATATAGTATACTGATGATGCTCACTCTAAGCTGATAAAGTATGCTGCTTGCGCTAAGTTGATATTTCAAAGCCTGTAAGCTGATATAGTATACTGTTCTCACCAACTGAGAATTTCACAATTTTTATCATACCCGATAAAAATAATCGTGTATGGGTATACGATCGATCTTAGCCAAAATACAATATTTTCCTTTTCAAAAATCCCACCATTTAATGTAGTCCACAAACTCATTTTTGGTTGTAAACCAACGTTGGGTATTTTTTAATTAAATACCGAAAATACTCAATTTTGGGATAAATTCCCAAAATTACAAATTCCACTCAATTAGCACAAAATAGCACTCAATCAGCACGAAATTCCGGTTACCGGCTACCCGGTCTAATTTTTGAAAAATAATAAATAATTAAATATATACTAAAATTAATTAAATAAATACATTTAATTACCGTAAATGCAACTTAGGCCGGAAAAGCCTAATTAAATACCGAAACGGGTCTGGAAAATTTTCGAACCTATCTAGATAAATAATACAACTTATCTACTTGCTACTTACACTACTTTAACCACCTAACATGCAATACGAACAATTAAATTGCTAATCCGTTCTAACTAATCACCTAATTCGAGCTTAACCTAAATTAATCAACTCTTAAGCATAATTAACTCCCTAAGAATATTTTAGTGAGTAAACTCACCAGTTTTGAAATCCGATGAGTTCACAAGGACGGCGAGGTGGAGATGATCGATAAACTCCGAAGTAGGGACACCTTTCGAGGCCGGGAAAGGGTCCAAAGTGAGCCTCGAAGCTCATGATGGGTTGTTGGGTTTCGGTTTTGGATGGGGGATCGAAGGGTGGCTTGGACGGTTGGTTGGGTGAGCAAGGATTGGTGGAGGCAGCAGCAGTCAAGCGGGTGGAGGCGGTTACTGTTCAGTGGTGTGACAGGCTTCGACAACCTCCACGGCGGTTAAGGGACGTGGGGGACGATGGCTGGGCGTGATAGGAGGTGAGACGGCGCGATTGGACTCGCGGATAGTGGGCAGCGCACGTGGGCTCGCGGCTAAGCGCGCGACGGCAGCGATGGCAGTGATGGCATTCTAGGGCTTCGGCAGACTGCTTGACGACTAGGGGGCTGTTGGCTTCCTTTCTTTGCAACTTTTGGGAGCTCAAAGGGTTTCTAATGGGGAAAGCAACTAAAGAGGAAGAAGAAGGAGACAACAAAGCTTGTGGAGGGTCCTAACTTGCTTCTTCCTATCCCTTTTGTCTCTTGGAGAGGTCCCACCAGGTGGGCTGGCTTCCTTAGCACAATTGCAGTAGCCAAAGCTTCCTTAAGAAGCCAAGGAGATGGTCAAAAAGGTCATGGACCAAGGGGCTACGAATTTTGGACTTAATTTCCCAAAATCCTCTTCAATTCTCACTTGAATTGATTCAATTCGGCCCTCGTAAATTCCATCATCGTTTCCATGATCAAACTGACATTTTTCCTCGCCAATAGAACCAACTTGTATCCCAAAGACGTGATAATAAATAGTCCTCTGAATTTTCCAGTCCAAAACGGCCCTATATCGAATTTTCGCGGAAATCTTGGTTTGCAGAAAAATTTTCGGAGGATGGATTGACGGTCCTAAAATGACTCGTGACATAATAGAACTTTCAATTTCTAAAATTGGATTTAAATTCGTGGTTAATTTCAATCTGGCATGATTTTAGTGTGACCTAGCCTACCGGGTAGCTTTTAGAAATTTTTAGTGCAATTGACTCGTGGTTGATTAATTTCAAGCCACAATATACCTCTTCGACACATTGGCAACTTTCGGATCATGAAAATCTTGAGGTTCCAAATACAGACACATGGTACCAAAATGACAAAAAAATTAGTTTAGTATCGATCGACGATAATTTTGCAATTTAGTGTAATCCCCAACGTTTAGCCACACATCTCAGTCGAACTGACCTATCTCTAATTTCTAATTGATTTTTAACGGTGCTGTAATGATCTCTATAGATAAGCACGGTCGAGTAGTCGATTCCTGATCGAATTCTCAAGTTTATTGCATTAAAATCCCTTAATGACTTCCCCAGATAGTCTAATTATCTTAGGAGTGATCAGCTTAGAGAATAACACTATAGGTGCGTTGATGAAAGGCTCGATTTATTTAATTGAAAATATGATTGAAATTTCAGGATGTCACATAGATGGTGTTGGTGGAGGACCCAAAGCTTGGAGTCTATGGAGGTGGAGTTTGCAAGATCGGCATATGTGTCCGGCTAGTTTGTCGTAGAACTGCTTCTTTTTGAGAGCTGATATTTTGTAAACTTTTGGCTAGACCCTTTTTGTACCTAAACCTAGTGTGTTTATAAAAGGTGTTTTGTGGAAATTTGTATCCTGCTATTTCTATCCCATGCTATTTATTGTTAGGGATTTATTATTTCACTTTCGCATGCGTATTAAAATGAATGGGGCGACGACGCCACTTGGGAACGTCGCATTTGTATTGACCATTGCGGGATGGGTGCACGCTTGAGGATCAGGGTGTGACATTGACATTCTTAGCTCACCCCAACATTTATAAATGTTTTCATATTTGAAGAATCACATTGTAGTTTAGTATTCACTGGTCGACCAATTATGACTGTCTTTGGGATAATCATAATTGTGAATACAATATAAATATATCATTGTTTAAAAGAGATTAAGAGAGATATAAATGTGATCGATCAATTTATGGTACTGCATACTAAATCTACTCGGGGTGTGATGCCCATTATAAGCTGCTATAAATTCCTAGGCAACGAGCTCTCAAAGTATGCTGGTCACACGAATTATTCACCGGTATGAACATTGCAGAGAGGTAAAAAGGATCCTATTCGGCCCACCATGTGCGAGTGGGAGATTATGATTTTATTTATTAATTAATGTGATGGGCTTAAGTTGGTCCGTCCGCCCATGTTGGGCCGAAAAGCCTGGCCCACAAGATTAGGGCTCATGGATGGAGGGATATGTTGAAGGGTTGTAACTTTTGGGGGAACGTCTTTTACTGAAGGGACATGTCCTTTGGAGAGGACGTATTTAAGGGGGAAAAGAGATGGAGGAATGCACCTTTTGACAGTATGTACATTCCTCCTCCCTCTCTCCCTCCAAAAGAAAAAATAGTAACAAAAGAGACGACACTCTCTTCCCTTCAAGGTGATGACGTCATCAGATCGAATGGGATCAGTTTTCCTTCCTCATATCAGCGTCGATGTTTAATCTGTAGCTAATAAGGTACGTTCGATTTTGTGATGTGCCTTAGGACCGGTGATACATGTGATTTTCCCAGGCTTGTTTTCTGCACTTGTTTTAGGGGTTCGATTTAGTGTCGAATCCCGTTTTTGGGAATCCGATATTCCCGACATTAAGCAACGTAAGAATGTTGCTGCTGTCTCCACCAATAACCGTAATTTAAGCAGAAGCAGGTTCTGGAAGAGGATATAGAAAGGCTCAGCCAAGAGTTCCAACATACATCCAAAACCTGCATGGCAATGCTATTGGCATGGCAATAATTGTTTAAAGCGTCAGAAAAGTACATAAGACGAAAAGAAAACTGAAGATTAGAACAAATGCTTCTGAAAAAGCATCTCGTTGATATGATCTGATTGGAACAAATCATGTGGAGCCAAAAGTCTGATAAGGACAGCAAATTACCCTTTATAAGATTAGCGTGTGCATATGGGTCAGAAAAACTTAGTTCCTGCCACCAGAAGATAATAGAACAGGCTGCAGCAGTCATGGCTGGTCCAAGTGGTATAGTCATCCAAGCAACTTTCAATAGCTTTGTAACATTTTCTCCCCCTAAAGCTCCATTGCTATAGCATCACAAGACATTATATGTAAGTATTTATCTATAACTTGAAAAACTATTGAGTCAGAAACAGAACCGTGAAGCACAAACTCCAAAAAGTAATGCAGATAAACATCAAGGTCTACACTTTTTTACTTGTAACCTACATAAATTCCACATATCATTTTATTTGTACTACTACCACACGCCTACAAATGACTTGTTTTTCTTTGGATATATAGAGGATTAGATTCGGGCAACAATCATCCAGGAGCAACAATCGTCCAGAAGAAAGCTATAGAGGTTTTGATGGAGCACAAACTTAAGAAAACACAGGTAGCAAAGACAAACTAAAGACAAACTAAACAGCAGCCTCCATAAGTCCAACAAGAGATAAGACTATATAAAACTAGCTCCAGTCGCTAGGCCAGCAAACCAGAGAAAACTCAATTGACAATTGTAAATGGACATTAAATATGTGAATCTGATATGCGAATTTTTTGAAGGATAATATAACAGTAGATAGCACTAGGTGGCATTATTTATTTTTTTCAATAGATCTAAAACACCTAACTGGAAGAAGTTTGCATATTTACTGATGATGTCTCCCCTACAATATACAAATATAGACATAACTTAGCAAGTAATCATTAAACTTGAACACAAATCCAATAGTACCAATTCCTTCAAGCATGTTTGCCAAGTAGTATATACACAACGTCAAAATGATAGAAAGTCTAACAACACAATTGTCACCTATATGCACACATGAAAGAGCAAGAAGAAGCACCATTGAATGTTAGCTCGCATGCATGCTCGACGAAATCCCTCCCGACTAAGGAACAGCACACAGGTGACAAAAAGATGAAATTTTATTGCGTAGAGCTGCATTAAAACAGAATGAAATTTTAGGGCAAGTGGCGTTGGCGAGTGGCGTCTAGCGGCGTCCGACGAGGGAAGGCGGCGTCTAGGGCGGCAGCGTCGAGGGCAAGTGGCGTCGGCGACAGGTAGAGGCAGAAAATAGGAGAGACTCTAATTGGCGTCGAGCGGCGAGGGTTAGGGCCAGCAGTGTCGATGAGTGGCGTCCAGCGGCGTCTGGCGAGGGCAAGCAGCGTTTGGCAACGGCATTGAGGGCAAGCGGTGTCAGTGAAAGTGTGAAATCATAGTGAAGGGAAATTGTGAACACTGAACCGATTGAGAGATTTGGGGCTTCTTTTGGACTTTGGAGCCCTAACCGGTTCCGGTTCCGGTTCCAAAACTGGTTCCCAAAAAAAAAAAAAAAAAGAACTGGGAACCGGAACCAATCCTTTTAGAACCGGGAACCGAACTGGAACCTCCGATTCAGTTCTCCAATTCCCGGTTCTACCCGGGAACCGCGCTCACCCCTAATAAGAACATATAATCGAGTAGAGATATTAATATACTTGTATTAGAATCCATCGTTCTTGATGCATAAAAGTGACGATCCAAAATACAAGTGCTTCTCTTCAATTGCTCTTTGTATTATTGACTTAATGAAATGACCTTTCAACTTTAGCATTTAGTAAACACTCCGTGTGTAAGGATAATTATGTGTGTTAGGGTTAAATGAGAGAATTGAGAGTTTTCAGTCAGGCTCTTTCATCATTGGCTAGACTTAACTCGCCCATACTAGCCAACTCATATTGGACTAATTAAGAGACTTTTTATCTTATCTTGTCAGACTAATACCGTAAAATAGTAAATTATAATATCAAAAAATATAGTCCACATAAGAAAAACTCTTTCAAATTGATGATTTTCAAGCGTATATTTTTTACGACAAATTAGATTTATGACCATAAGATCATAGATATAAATCAGATGATAGAAAATGATAATAAATGAAAATGCCAAAAATCTGGACTTCCACGTAATGATAAATTTCATTGTAATTCATGCTTAATCGTTGCT
Organism: Eucalyptus brandiana; assembly: GCA_014182725.1. NCBI lineage: Eukaryota > Viridiplantae > Streptophyta > Magnoliopsida > Myrtales > Myrtaceae > Eucalyptus > Eucalyptus brandiana. The sequence goes on from CM024669.1 coordinate 14,451,869, forward strand.
CATTTTCGTTTAATGTTGCACCAACATCATTTAGTTTTTAGTGCATGTATCCTTTAATTTAGACTATTTGCATATTTAGATCTAAGCATAGTTCATAGTTGACACCTAATTTTTGGCGAAAAATTAAGGATCGATTGCCACCCCTAAACAAAAATATTAGCTAAATTGCATGTAGATGTTGAAATACTTTCAATTAAACCCGTATAAATTGCATTGGACTAGTGATAATGGACTCGGGTAAAGAGTTTTTAGTTTAATCGAATTAATTGGACTAAGCCTGCATAAATTGAAAAATTCAGCAAGGCCGAACTTATGTGTGCCAAGTTAGGAAAAATTGATCTTCATCAAAATTTTAAACAATAAGCATTATATTATCAAGTTTTTGGTCACACAGCGAATAAAAAAGAGGCCATTGGCATCGTCCCCATGATATTTCCGTGTGATCAACTATTTAAGGGCACAAGGCTATCGAGCACCAAAAGACATGACAAAAGGGGAAAATGGGTTTAATGAATATATGATTTTTGGCAAGAAAAAGATATTATGTGTTGTTGGCTGAATGTTAGATAGTATGAAAAAGAAAAATAAGAACTGGTAGAAATTTATTGAAAAAGATGAGAAAAATAAGATTAATTGTTTAATGCATGCAAGTATTGTCATAAATAATAGAATGAGCAATAGGCTCCAACGGCTATCCTCTTAAGATACAAGAGACTTTCCTATTTATTTCGCACTAAATAATAGAAGGAGTGGGAACAACATTGTGTATAACCCAGCAAAAAAAAAATGAGAAGAAAAAGAAATTCTCTTTTTAAGGTGATTTGAAGTTTTGATTTTATATTCAAATCAACGATAGAGCTATTGGGAAACCATTATAAATAAATTGGTAATTATTGAAGAAGATGGCCATTATATAGCCTTTATAAAATAATTAAGAGTTTATGAAAATTAAGTTAAACTTTATAAAGCCATTAGAAAATTGTTATATGCCCGTTAGAAATCAGATATACACACGGATGCTACAAAACCATTACAAAAAAATTGGCTTTCATGACAGTCATGATTTCTAACAAATATTTCAAAACTAGTGAAATATCTTAGAAAGATACAAAAACTTGCTTTGCATATTAGGATATATTAGTTTCTTATTTTATAATTGCATATCTAAGAGCAATTTTGTACTAAAGGAAGTTCTTAATTTAGAATAAGATTTCATCTAGATTATTTCCTAATTTACATTAGGTAACATCATATTTTAGGTAGTTTCTAATTTTAACTTTAAAAGAAAATAAAAAAAGTAACGTGCAAATAGAAGTAGTTGCATCAATTCCATGTCATCATTGCCATGTTATTGTTGCCACGTCATTATTTTCATTTCGTTTGGTGATTGCATGTTTAGGCTCCTATAGATTAGATTGCACGTCATGTTAGATTAGGTCATAATTTTTTACACTCATGTCACGTGTTATAGTTTAATAATTCATCATGTTGAATTTAGATTAAATTTGCATATGGTAGTTTTCATAAACTAGAAAATTTCATAAAGGAATTAATAAGAATGTCATTGCATTTAGAAATCAAGTTTAAGTTATACATGCATTTTCATCAATATCTTGCTAATATTGGCAAATTAGTTAGAGTATTATTGTGCTTTGCTTTGCATAAAGGTTAGACCAATTGCTACCGATTTTTTTTTTTATATATAAAATTCCAAATAAGGATCTAAAGTGTTCTCATTTTCTCAAATAAGAATCTAGAATAGAGTTTGTTTTAAATAAAAATGTAAAGTGGCCATATCAATCTCAAAGAAGGATATGAAGTAGTTATGGTTATTTCAAATAAGGGCCTAACCTTACTGGCCGGCAAAAAATTCTGGCCGATTAGGGATATTTTCGTACAAACATAATTAAAATTAAATTAGATTTTTTAAATTTTTAGTTTTGTTTAGTTTTTTTATAAAAAGAAAAAAGGAAAAATTAAAAAGACGAAATTGCCCTTCACATTGTTGAGTTTAAACCCTTATTTGAGACTAATATGGCCATTTCAGGCTCTTATTTAAAACAATCTTTATTTCAAGCTCTTATTTAAGAAAATAATAACATTTGGGGCCCTTATTTGAAATAATATTCGTTGCAGATCTTTATTTAAGAAAATGAGAGTATTTCAAGCCTTCATTTGGAATTTTCTAATTTATTTATTACTTTGATTTGTTTGAGTGTTAAATTATCGATTACATATGGGCATGATCACTCTTGCATGTTGTTGGATTAGACTTAAAATCAACCAAGACTACTATCAAAATATTTTTTAAAATAAAGATACAAGGTACCGAAAGGGCATTGGACTAATACAATGTAATCAAGTGCCTGAATCTATTTAATCTTTGATTCGTAAAAATAAGTGTTCCCTCACACTTTACTTGGGCGTCTAATCGACATTGACTGAATAATAATGACTAAAAGGTAAGACAATTTCGTGTTAAACTAAGTACCGACTTACAATTAGTAGAACTAGAGAGAGTCCGTGCTAAATGCAATAGATTGGCTCGTGAGAAGAACATTTGTTCACGTTTAGTAGCCTATTAGCTTTTCCTTGGATGGTTCATCATTGGGTAAGTCTCGACACTCGCGAGGGTCCTTTCCAAGGCTTCGTATCAATTTCTAGCTATTTAGTGCAACGGAATTACATTACTTTAGAATTTAAAAGTAAAAACTATTGAAATTTTTCAGAGAATATATCTGATTATAATGTGGGAGAATCCATCAATTCCTTCGAATAGTCATTCTAAAGAACTTTGTCATTATGGAAATAGCTCCAATAAATCACAAAAGATCGTCCCAACCCCACCCCCGGGGGCCGGGCTCTCCCCCCGTCTCCAAAACAACACCATAAATGATCAAATGCCTACTAAGAAACACTTTCTAAGTCACAAAACTTGATTGCGGTTAAATTCTCCCGTTTGTGTATTACTAGAAACTTTGTGATACATGGTGTGTGACAATTCGCTCAGCTTTCCAAACTGCCTCTCGTAAAATTCCAAAAGCTCAAACCTGAAAATTCTCGCACAACATATGACATATGACATGAATATTTATGTGTATATCAACCAAAATTTAAATAAATAAATGACTTACCAATAGGCCAAACATTGGAAGGGTGCATATTTATCATAGATCTCCTTAAGGTCACTCTTAATAGTCTTCTTGGTGCATCCTTCTCTTGCATGTACCTTTTGCCAAAGAAAAATAATGCATCATCCTTCAAATAATTCGGAAGCGTGATTATTATATGAGACATAAATTTTATGTCCGAAATACACTTTCATACATGTTTTAAAAACTTGATTGTTTCGCTATCCCACGGAACCTCATCGTAAAAGCCAAGGCACATCAAAACGCTAGCCCGGGCGAAAGATCCGACCCCGCTTATGCCCTTGATCAATATCCTACACGATGCAGCATCCTGCACTCCCTCGTATCCATCAATCTTGAGCTTCCCCTCCTCTATCTCCATGGCAAGCTTGAGAATGTAGTTGGTTCGGTACCCGAGTTTGCACTTGCTCTGTAAGTAGTCTGCATCGAGGTTAGCGAGTTCCTTGGGGCTCGGAAAGTTCCCGAGGTCAACTGCTTCGCCTTCCATCTCCGCGGGAACCGGATTTGCTCCATCCTTCTCTCGTCTTCGTTTCTTTCTTTTAGAGCCTTAGATCATGATCATCCTCATCTTCAAGTTGTGCTAAATATACTGAGAAGAAAGTCATGCTAAATAGTATTCCTACCTCGAGTGCTTAGCTCTAGTTGAAGTGCACATAAAGCTCGGGCCATCTCTAGGGTCCTTCTCCACCTAGGACAATTTTAGGTAGGACCGAAAGCAACATCAACCCTTAAATCGATGTGTATGTGATTTTGATGGCATGAAGAGATCACGAACTGTAGGAACAACAATAGTAAATTTTCTTTTATATGACTATGGAATATCGGGCATGATTGTGATGGGGATCGAGGTCCGAAAACAAGGTAAACCTCTGAGAGGTATCATGCGTCATATATCGTTCGAAATCAAGGGCATCTGTTTGTTGGGTGTATTCAGAACAAAGTCAGACCTAATGATGAATTCGGAACAGAAACCGCCGTACATATGTCGAAGAGCTTATGAACACAAAAACTCAATATTAAGCCTTTAAGCATGAAGAGAAAGCGAGGGATTATGATAAGAGTAAGATATTTACGCAATTACAGTTATGGGATTTCTTATTCAGGTCATCGACTTCTTTGTCCTACTTATAAATGTTTAACAAAGCCAATTCCTCACAAATTTTGCACTTGAAGAGAACAAGACTTCGGTACTTAACTGGCAGTTGCAAAGGAGTATAGATTTGACAACATCTTCGAAGAGAGAAGGAGAACGAAAAACTCGACCGAATCCTCTATCCTTTGCTTCCGGATGCACTTTGTGGAACTCCTTCACGTTCCGCTCGTCCCTTTCCGACAACCTTAACATCCGAATCACTTGTTCCTGCAATAATATATTCCCATGCTTTTCCGTCACTAGTTTGTATTTACTTTGCGCACAGACAGAGTGAGAGAGAGATTACAAAAATCGCTTGCTGGTCTTGGGGGGACAGGCGAGGAACGCGATGAACTCGGAGGAGCAACACTGTGCTGCTGGGACCAGGAGGCTGCGAGATGGACACCACAACGGAAGAGGAAAAATCCGCAAGACGGAGAGGGCGCCGCAACGTCTTGGTGGAAGGAATCCAACTGTTCGGAGCCATCATGAAGAATCCATGGTTGCACACCGCCTTCTCTAGATTGAATGTGGAAGGGATTTCGTCTAAGCATAACTGGAGATCGCAGCAATCTTCCATGTCCGACATCAACAGAAGCAAAAAGAAACACAAAACTGAGGAAGATCCTTAACGCTTCCTTAAAAAGCAAAGACTACACAACTTTCCAATGCATGGGGAATCCTCACACCCTCGACAGATGCAAACAAAAATAAATTCGACAGGTCAATTCCTCTTGTGCTTATGGGTGACTCCTCGTTTACCTCAATTGGGAGACCGAGGACGATGTTGAACTAAATGCGGGCGGACGAGGCGCTCTTCTAGGAGTCTGCACAGAATATTTACTATTGAGAAGCAAGAAAAAGAGAGAACAGCATTGAAGAGTTTTTTTTTTTTTTTTTTTTTTGGTAAAGAACAGCGTTGAAGAGTTGCATCCAAGCGGGAACGAAGATTCATAATAATCCCTGCTAGATACTCGCTAAATAATTCCAGATATTATCCTAAATTTATTTATTATTTCTGTATGCACCGCATTTGAAATGTTTGCAATTTTTTTTTCCAAAGTAAGTGAAGAAAAGGTAGAGAATCAAGATTGGTAAACCAGCAAGATAATAAATATATCATGATGCAATAGTGGAAAATTTAATTGTATTTTATGACTATTATAATAAGTGGAGTCTGTAGATTTGTTTCTTCAAATATAACCTCTTTTATATATGAAAAAAATATAAAATGTAGCCCATGCAAAGCCCTGGTATGAAAAAGAACTAGTTTTGCATTTAATTGTAGATTGAACTATAATTATTTCATGAAAGTGTGCTGATATCATGTTAGTGAAAATGTAATTTATTAGAAACTTTCTAATGTCCAAGAAGTGAAAGTTAGAAGGTCATCACTATAAAAGCAATGCACTAAAGAGAAAAAAAAAAAGGTACCTAAAATACAAGGATGAAAAAACCTTAACTGTTTACTCTCTTTGACTGTCTCGATTTTCTTTTTTCAAATCTATTTTTTTGGGTATCATTTCAGTTATGTACATCAAAATATCCAATCGGTAGATATGACAAATAACCACGCAAAGAGTGAGTCAAGTAGTTGACAGAATACTTAAAAATTTGAAATTTAAATTGTACATTGTGGTTTGATACTTAATTAAAGGCGTAAGAAGTAATTAAATGCTTTCATTTTCTGTTTTAAAATCTAAAGATATTAACTTTGAGATTAAAGATCAATTACAAGGGTAGATTCTCGCTTTTATTTCCTAACCTATGTCGTATCTATTTTACAAACCACTATTAAGGCAACATAAAAGACAAGACTTTCAATTTTAACAAATTCTAAAATTGATATTTAAAATATGGAAAGTTTCCCGTTTTGATTTTCCAGTTGCAAGCATGCAAGTGTCACGAGTCGATTGATTACGAAAAATCACACACTTGTGCAGCCTTAGGATTACGATCCCAAGTCAACCTTACAGATGCTCACCTCACAAGAACGTAGTACGACAGTGAAACACGAGTGTATTGTTTGTGAACGAGAGAATGTGTACAGCTGAAGGGAGAGGGTCCCTTATTTATACATGGAAAAGTCTAATCTTAGCCGTTGATCCCCTTTCCGATCTAACAATGGCATTTGACTGTTTATCATCATTACAAGTTTATACATTAGGCTACTCAATGGCTCTCGGCCTAGGGAAAGCCCAAGGGGCGTGTGTTAGAAGCAAGGGCAGGACCGCTTATCATATAGTAGGTGAACGGTCACGGGCTTTTGTCTGTATTGCACATAGGCTGATCGTGCGTTGATCATGGGTCGTTCACGAATCGATCATGGGCAGCTCATGGGCCGGCCCTTGTGCGTGACACAGCCCTATCTTGGACAATCTTGGATCATGCTCGTTCATGGGCCGTGTCAATCTCCCCCACCTATTCAGGCAATGCTCTCGTTGCGTCTGTGGCGTGGAAGGCATCGATGTGTCTCTTGAACTACCACAAAGCCTCAGGCGGTTCCCAACTCGCTTCACTTTCGGAAAGGCCCTTCCATCAAACAAGGTATTCCTTCTTTGGCGCACAATACTTCTTTCATATGATGCGGTCCGCCATGATGCATTCAACATCCCAATCATAAGAGGTTTTCGCTCTAAGTTGCGCTTGTTGCGATTCGCAAATTTAGATGTTAAACACAAAATTATGAAAAAAGAGTTGGCATGAAATTAGTAAATTAACTATATAATTATGAACAATTTAAATGTTAAACACAAAATTTACTATAAGTAAAATTAAAATTAAAAAAAGCAGTATTACCTTAAAAAAGTTGGCATAAGATAATGATTAAAAATATGAACTAACAAAAAGAGTTGCATTCAGCTTGTCGCTGTCATATCAAGCAATATATTGAATCAAGCCCAGTCATGCACTTACATTATGTAATTTTGAAGATATTTGTGTCTATTTCTTTTGCTAATAACATATTTTAAAAGGAATACTAGAAATTTGACTAGGTTCACAAAACTATTGCCCTGAGTATAGCGAGCTTGCACTTGAACCAGCAAAATGTTCGAATGAGCTCACTTAATCGACCTCAAGTAAAGGTTCTAAAAAGTGTATATGTTCCCAACCATTCCCAAGTAAATTAATAAATTACTATCCGGTCTCATTTAACCTAACAAATAAAGAAGATGAGTAAGTCCATTAGTATTAATATGATTTTTTTTTTTTTATCTTACTCTAATTCCTATTTTCAGACTTTTCTCATGTCTCTTTGATAGACGTGGGAGTTGAAATCCACACCTAAAATTAAATCGTCCCACTCCAATCCTCTTGAGAAAGCGGGGATTTAACACCCCACCTTCTGGGAGTCTACACCTAATATTTATGTATCAAGATAGTAGACTATCCAAAGGCTCCTCAACGACAGCTTTGCCATTCTCCAAGCCAACACAGGAAGTTAATTCAAGTTGACCATCAGCGTCCTGTAAAAAGTATGTAGTATGCGAGAGAGAGAGAGAGCGCATTATCACAGATTAGCAAGAATCTCGCATAAAAAAGATAGGAGTTCAACAAGAATCACGAACATTGCATGGTGAGAATAACTGCTTAAGAATTTAAACAAAAATAGATGCATTCTATTGGAAAGGGAAGAGATGCTCTTCAAACGTTGAATAAAGCTTTTGAAGTCAAGATACGTTGTCTCGAAAGATTTTTAGATCATTACATGATAGATTCTGTAAAATCATCCATTTAGAGCATAAAAAATTGCTGGAAATGCCTCCGCCAACAGCATCTTAAACTATGTCATGAGGAACATGAAACAGGCATAGGCACCATAATAAAATCAAGGTTCAAGTAGGTACAAATTCCAATTAGACAGGAACTCCACAAATTGTGCTATGCACCATTGTTATCAAAACTAATAGGCGCAGTTTTATCAGCTATAGAATCAACCCAACACAAATGGCGAAATCAAGCTTCACAGAAAAGGCCAAACAACAAATCTTGATGCCACTTCTGTAGTATAATATGTTCAAGGCAATATATATTGCTAAACTCCTAGAAAATTTCCTCAAGCAACTTATAAATCTCTGCAAACCAAAAGCTACTTCTAGAAAGGACATGCATTAGCGCATTTTCAACAGATCATGCAGGCTAAAGATTGAAAAGAATTATGAAACTTTATAAAGGAGGTCAATTCAATAGGTTTGACTCTGTGACTTTCAGCACTATACTCAGGCCCATGATAATTTAAGAAAATTTCACGTTCCAAGAAAAATTAGACACTGGAACCTCTTTATGAAAATGTAGGCAATGACGCAAGAGAAAATCAAGGACCAGCCTAGCAATTGATCGGTCCAGTGGGACTTTACAAGTCCAGAGTACATGACTCTTTTTACTTCTGCCTCAACACTGCAATCCAATTTTAGTTAAAAGTGCAGTTAAGGACAAATGAACCGGAAAAGAAAGTAGATATCTCTCAAAAAACCAAGGAGGATTATTCCAAAAGCAAATACCTGCTGATAAAGGCATCTCTGGAGCAAACCAATCAGCTCTTGGCAGAGAGTTCCGACCATGCAGCTGAACGGCTCAGCTTGCTGGCTGCAATTGGCTTGGGTTGACGAATCTTGAAGGGGTAGACTGTCATTAGATTGTTTATCTACCAAGATGAGATCAAAAATGGCATTTGTTGCTGCAAGATATCTACTTGTCTAAACATGGCTCTATGAATAACTAAAAACCTATAATCCTGCAACGAGAAGCATATAATTTGAGCACTTCCACCTCATTTTTGGAAAACAATGCATAGCTTATCAAAATATATATATATATTGCTATGAGACCCAGAGGCAGGTTGTATATCAATTAGTTGCTGAATATTTTGAGAATCTACAAATTAAAGTTGAGAAAATATTATCATCATCAACCGTTGCTCAGGTCAGCCTGACAAAATTTCTTGAGAAAATAGTCAGTTCTTAAGGTCCTTGTGATCTTGATCCATATTTATGACACGATCTTCAAACAAAATTTCATGAAAAATCTCTCCTGCTTTCTCAAGATAGAAAAAGCATGCTTTTCAAACGAGAAACATGGAAGCACCACATACCAGAATATCTCTACTGATTTTGATCAGTGGCAACCGTGAATCAACAAGACAAGATGCAACCTTACCATCCATATAAGTAAAATAATCTAAAAACTCCTTTAGCCTAGACACATGCTTCTTGATGGCATACGGATAATTTCAAATCAGGTAACCAAACAGTCTGAAAATGAAAATTGAATCACCATTCTGGAAGATTTTAGAAATATCCATTACTATTCTGTGGCTGTTACCTAATAATTGACATTCTCTGGTCTGGCTTCACGGAAAGGATCTGGACTTTGCTTAGCTCAATTATCTAATAAATAAACGAATTGGTTTCGATTAATTTAAGTCATATTGATATGAAAAGTGCTGCGGCACGAAGACCGTTATAACAATACAGGAAACATTCACTCTCAAGCAAGTGGACATGTACTCATCCAGCACATGTGATGCAATACTGCATCAAACAAATCAAGCATAACAAGACTCTATAGGAGAGTAAAAAAACAAGCAGCACTCACACTTCATGACAATTAAACAAAATGATTTATACGCAACAGACCATCCTCCGTTCTTGGACTACAAGTAATTTGCCAAGCTTCGTGCATCCCAAAAAAATATGCCAATAAATGTAAATCGATAAATCTTGGATCTAATAAGCACCTAAAACAAGTTAGCTCAATCGATACGGTAATTAGTGAGTAACCAACATCAGCAAATTACAGATGTTGGAGGGAACAAGGATAACAGTACCTCTACATCATATTCCAATAGCATCCTTCTAATGTGTCTAATATAACTTTACATCATATCTTACTGACCAAAAAAAAACTTTACACCATATCTTGGGAGATTAGGGCTCCAGAAAATGATATACAAAATGATCGAAATACACATCTGAAGGCATTGTTAGAACACTACGCCACCCATCAAAAAACCTGGAGCCTGAAAAAGACATAGTGAGACATGGAACTTATGTTTTAGTTATTCAACAAAAGTAAAAGGCCTTCCTATAGACAAGGAAGCATATGATTTGATCTAACATCTTGATACATTGGAATCAGCTCTGCAAAGAAAATAAAGAGGAAATTGCAGTTCATGGAGGAAGAGATGCAAAATCAAGGGTGGCAGGAAGATAAAGAACTGAAAGCCAATGATCCAACTCAGAAGTGAGTAGCTTTATATTTTCATGTTTTTATTGGCTTTTCATAATCCAAACTCACTATGTAATGGTACTTGGTTGAATGCGTTGATCATATAGCTGGGTGTCGTAGGTGTAATCTCAGACGTGATGTAGCAACCAGAGTTTGGACCCCACTCGAAGTAATGAAAAACCTCCATTTGTAAGAGGCGACTTACTATCTTTTATTCCCGTCAATGACTCCATGCATATTCATATTTTGAAAGACCAAGTACTAGCATTCTCATAATATGATTTTGCTTTTAAAGCCCTCAAGAAAAGTTCATAATTTTTCTTTTTGAGTAATATATATGAAAAGACCCCTTGATTCTTTATAAACACAATTTCGAATACAATTGGTACATTTTAAAATAGCCATTGCTCAGACATATTTACCCTTGGCCTCTTTTAGTTTTTTTGGAAAAGAAATAGAAAAGATCTGGGAACTGTAATTGTTATGGCTTGTCAATGCAGATAGTTAAGCGTGAATACCCAAAGAATAATTGTCGAGCATTGACCTCTCTGCTTGCATTTATGAACGGATTTGTAGTAATTCTCTTGTCAAGCACAGGTTGGTTAGGTCGACATTCATGAAAGTGGTTAAACAATCTTTTAATGAGGAAAAAATGTACTTGATGTACCTTCTCTAAATTTGGGATTTCCTTCTCTGTGATGAACAAGAGTTTTTCTGTTTAAGTTGAGCAAGTTCCAAGTGGCGAGAATTGCAAGAAATCCAAAAAAAAAATGGGAAAAAGAAGAGTAAACTGGCAAATGGGAAAGAAAGAAGAACGTGAAATCTCTCAATCTCCATCCTTAGAAAAAGATGATGGGAAAGAAGCAACCGCTCTTTCTTGTGATTTGTTTGTGAGCCCAAAATCACTGTTAAGTTTGATTTTACTTGATATTAGATTATAGTTGCGAGATGAATTTTGAGGATTTTGGACTACATATTTATCATTATTATTCTTATTTATGTTCTATGTGATGATGTGATACATGGCTGGTGTTATTAGATTCTGTAAGAACCATAGATTTTCTAAATTTAACTATATATACGCACTGCAATTAGCTCCGTATTAGAGGTTGAGCAAACTTGTGATGTATCTAAATTCACACTCATCAATAAGGTTAATCAATTATAAACAGTAGTTATTTTCTTGTATATTACAAGTGGAATGGTAAGAGTAGGAAATGTTTTTGCAATGAATACAAAACACAATATTGTTCTACTAGATAGTAACCGAAGATTATTATTTGTTCATAGATGCTTAGATAGTAATATCAGTAGCATATCACATGGATGAGCACATTTGACGGAATCACGGGTAATCCGTAGACAATCATGAAGAGGTTCCATTCATGACACATCATCGCCACTTGGAGACAAAACACGTGGGCCACTATCTCAATGAGTTGGTATCTCACGTGGAACAACTTAGCCTCTGAAGTTTGAGGAGGTATGTTCCTTAGCCTTCTTGAAGCTTCGAGAGTCTTGGAAATATCTCTGTATGTTGGTAGATGCAGTAATTCTTGATAGAATGGAGATTGCAAACAATGTCGGTTGGTTGGAAGAGAACCTTTAAGGTAATTTACTATGGTATCAGTTAATACCAAGCTAGGATTTCTTGTTACGAACTTCATGGTGAATTTTCCATTCATAAACATATTTTACTAACTATAGGTGTAATTGAGATTGCAACAATCATAGGTAGTTATCCATATCATACAAGAGAAACTCATCTTCATAGTAACATAACCTAAGAGGAAGTAATTTACCTTGTAGTAAATAATTCAATTTGCAGTTAATTTTTGCTGTATGGGTCAACAATCTATGTATAACCGAGTGAATGGTAATTGTTACTAATGTCACTTTCCTTTTATTACTAAATTGAATACTGAACCTAATTGTAACAACATTCCTTGTTGGGTTCGGTTTGTAAATTACTTTTTCTTTATGTGAATATTAATAAACACAAATTATCACAAAAGTCATAAATTATCTGTTCAGCTACAATTATTGTAATCAATTTTACAAGCATAAAGTTGACAAAACAAAAGCGCCCTAGATTGAGACAACCATGTTGAAAATTAAGGTTACCAATTTCAATTTGTTGAGCACCAGCAACAACACAAGAATACAGAAGCTTCCAAAATCAAATTGTTGATATTGCATTTTATGTCATCATATCACATTCTATTCTTCGATATTTGACTAAGACCAAGCCATGAGGTTATTATCCTAGGTCGAAACAAGTTCTCCTATAGAATCACTGTACACTTAGAAGGACTAGATTGATTATAATAGCGGCTATTTTTATGACTAACAAAATATTTGGAGTTAATATTACCAAGTAAAGATCTTTCAACTTCTAAGTACATATTAACGATTATTGAACATTGGATATTGGTAGGAATAATTTTGTTTTTTCCAGGTGTAATATTTAATGCAAAGATACGAATTCATAGACGGTTTCTTTTTAATTCTTAAGTTACAAACTTTAGTTTCTTTTGTAAGAAAAGAATAACAAACTGCATTGTACACCATGAAATATGAGACATTATCTATCTATCTATAAGAAAATAATATTTTGAAGGTTCATGGGTTTTTCACTCAATTTTGCCAATTGGCAATATGTCTAGGGTGCAACAAAATGTGGCCAATAAAAGCCTAGGAAAAGAGCAAAATAATATTAAATGGGAAAATAGAAAAATGAACAACGCTTCATTTTAAAAATATCAAATCAAAAATCTTTTGCTAAATTAAATTTTAGAAAGTTAAATAAATTAATCACATAATTAGTAAAAAATAGATATCAAACAGAAAGCTATTCAAACGTAAACCTAAAATTAAGCACTACCGCGTAAAAAAGTTCGTATCAAATTAATAAATTAACTATATTATTATGAATAATTTAAATTTTAAACAAAAAATCTACCAAATGTAAAATTAAAATTTTTTAAAAAGCGGTATTACCTAAAAAAGTTGGCAAAAGATATTGATAAAAAACATAAACCAATAAAAAAAGTTGCACTCAGCCTGGCGCTGTTATATCAAGCAATATAAATCAAGCCCAATCATCCCGTTATCCAATGTAATTTTGAAGATATATGTGTCTGTTTCTTTTGCTAATAACATATATTTTAAAAAGAATACCAGAAATTTGATTAGATCCACGAACCTATTGACCCAAGTATAGGGAGCTTGAGCATGACATAACAAGATGTTGGAATAAGCTCCCTTGACTGGAAATCATATCAGTGGAACTCAGGTAATCATGAAATCGAGCCTGAGTTACTACTGAGTAGCTTGACTCAATTTCACTCCTTCATGTGATTGTACAGTTACATAATGTAGAGAATTAATAATTGAAGAAAAAGGTGCCAAAAAGTGTATATGTACCCAACCATTTCCAAGCAAATTAAAAAAATTAATGTTTGATCTCATTTAAAGACGATTCCAACCGTGCAAGCATAGGTTACTCCGTTGGTATTATATGATGTCTAAAATGCAGTAAATTGTAATGTTCACTATTGTGAATGAACCGAATACGTGACATGTCATATGCATCTTCTGTATCTATATCTATGAATGAATGGATAAAAACCTCAAGTTGAGAATGGTAGAAAAGCTTGACTCCATATTGATACTAAGCAAAATTTGATCTCCAACATAGCTCAAGATTGACTTGTTGTGTTAAGAAATTATTAAAATATAATTTGAGTCAAGTTGATAATTTTACCTTCCGTTTCTCTCTCTATCGGCTACTTCATACAAAATGATCCACCAAACATGTGCCATTCTATACCCAGTATTTTTCTGACAAAGCATAGCTAATCTTCATCATCAGAGTCCTGAACAACTCCATTTTTCCTCATCCTCTTGACTGGGGGAAGAGAATTACCTTTCTCGCCATCAGAACCAGATTCATCTGCAGACAAACGAGAGCCCGACTCCGGAGACATGACATTTTCCTCTCCTCCATCTTCATCAGAAGCATTGCATGATTCATTTTCGTGTGCTGCAGAATGAGAACAGCCAGGTTCATGGTCAGGATTGTCTTCTTCCCCGACTACACTGGTGGCCTCTATAATTTTAAAATCCCGAGAAGTGCTGCGCTTAGCATGCCTCAGCAAGTTCACTTTAGTGACCTTGCTAAGTCGAATCAAATACTTTTCATAATCTTCTATATGAAAGATCAGCTCGGGGATGCAGCGATTTTCCCTTTTGATCTTTCCCACCATTCTACTTCTATTAGCGTTTTCTTGCTGTTCCTGCATTTTAAGTCATCACATAAATCACTCAAATACAAAGAAAACATTCAAAAAGAAGAGAAAAAGAAATGCAAATGATGACTGGAGCCTGAAACTGGATAGGGTGGCAATACATAGAGTACTCACCTTCTGCATTTCAGCCACAAAATTATAGAGTTGAAAAGTGAGATGCTTGCAAGTTAATTCAACAAGTTTCTGAAATCTAGTGCTTGGCAGAAGTTGCTTGGATCTTCTAGGGGCAATCTGAAGTTTGGTTATTTGAGCCAATTGCTTGTACAATCTTGTAACCATTCTGAGAAAATGATCTGCTTGAGGGTCTGCACACATTTATCACAGCAAAAGAACAAAGTAAATAAAAAAAACTTGGTACAAAAAAAAAAAAAAAAAAAAACCAGAAGTGCGATCTTACCCTTCAAGGTCATCAGAGCAAATGATGATAGTACTCTCACTACAGATTCAGACCTGGAGAACAGATTGTCGTCCAGTACCAATTTAACATCAAGAGTAAGTTCTCCTTCATTCGTTTTATTTCTATTTTGAGAGGAGAGAGAAAGTTCCTTCAGTTTTCTAATGGCCCAATCCACATCACATATAACTGCTTCAACTGATTGCAGAATGCAAATAATTACTGCAATGCTGGTGTCTTTGTTGACAACAGGATATAATTCAGACATCTCAACAGGATCATCACTTGCTGACCCTGTAACTTTGCACAACTCTATAGCCACATCTTGAGCAAAGATCAAATCATCTGGAGGCGAGCTTAGTTGGAAGGCTAGTAATACCAGACTCCTAACAACCTTGGAATCTTTGATTCCATTGCTTTTGCAGATCTGTGTAGCCCAGGATCCATGAGAGTTTCTCAGTTGGCAAGGCAACTTGTTAGTAATCATCAACATAATATCACCAAGGACCTGAAAAGAACATACTGCCAAAGCTTAAAAAAACCAGCACATGAAATCAGCAAAAGACTTATGAAAGAGAGAATTTGCTTTTTACCTCAGCCTCACGAAAGGATGAAATTGCAAGAAGCTCGGATAACAGAGGCTTCAGGATCTTCACGACGATCTCAATGTTCTTTATTTTTGGATCATTAATCACATAGGTTACATTTTCACCATCAAAACCATACTCAGTTATGCAGACTGACACCAAATCTTCAAGCAGCTGGGCAAAATGAGGGCCCTGCAAATAAATCATTAACATATCCTTAAGGCAGATAAGTGCTTGATGGAGATTATCTCTTTGACCTTCAATTTTACTTTTGTTCTTTTCGTTTGGAACACTCGATT
Source organism: Eucalyptus brandiana (assembly GCA_014182725.1). Classification (NCBI taxonomy): domain Eukaryota; kingdom Viridiplantae; phylum Streptophyta; class Magnoliopsida; order Myrtales; family Myrtaceae; genus Eucalyptus; species Eucalyptus brandiana. The sequence continues at coordinate 14,467,971 of CM024669.1, forward strand.
GGACCGACTTAAGGAGAAGTATCAGCTTCAGCAATTGGGGTCCCAGAATCTTAATGTCACCATAGATAAAAGTCTTAAAGGGATCGTCCCTCACTAAAACAGGGCAAGACCTGATGTGACAAAGCAGAATATTCAAGACAAAAGATATAATGTTTGAGCAGCTTGTGTTCTTGTTGAAGGATGATTGGCCAAGACTCTGGGAGTTTGCAATAGCACTAGAAAATTTAGCATTGTATAACCCTAATGTAGTTTGCAGTAATTGATTGATTGTTGAAGTTGCCAAGAGAGGCATCTGTTCTTGAATCAAGGTGGTGCAGCCAGAATCAGTATGGTCAGGAATATCAATTGCAGTAGTTCGCGCATTTGCCTTTCTTAGTCCATTGATCTGCCTTGGTTTGCCTAAATGTTTCTCCACCAAGTGATGGAATTCAACCAAGTCAATTAGCTCCTTTTCAAGTTGTACCCTCTTATCACCAGTTGCTTTCTCCAATTCAGTGGCTATGGTGTTGAGCACCACCTCTGTTATACCCAGTAAAATTATGGCGCAGCTTTTGGTTCTCTCTTTCTCAGAGGACCCTGAGCCTGAGTCAGCTCTCTGACCAAGAAGGACTGATCTGACAAGAAAATGAACACATAATTATAAAAATGCAAAGTTCTTCCACCCGAAAACTCATGCAAAAGGTATGTGTGGCAATATGGATAAGAGACGAATCTTTTTCACTATTTTTGCCTAGACTCTAAAAGTACAAGTAACCCCTTGTGGAGATTTCAAATCAGGGTTGCAAAATTCAAAAGTTCCATGAGCTTCAATGATGAACTGAAATAAGGGTTTAACAAAGAGTTGAAAAAACATACCAAATAAAGCTGGAACAGTGATAAATCAATTTCTATGGGTTTAGGAAACCAAGATAAATTGGAAGCATAATCCATAGAAATGAATGTGAGAAAACACAGCGTACAGTAGGTTTTAGGAACTATTGATAATGACTCAAAGCAACCCCAGAATCTCACCCCTTAATCTAGCCTAAGATCTCTTAATCTCAGCAATTGAGCATCACTAAACAGTCACGTGTCGGTCACCACCTCTTAAACTGTAGAAGACAATCGATTACTGATATTAAACAAAGAAACAAAAAAGTCATATAAGACAAACCCATAACAACTAAAAATTGATTAACCTGATTAAAATTCAACTTACTCAATGTTCCTGCATCATTAAACCTAATAAACAAATTCAATCTTAACCAGGTCTCAATTTGCTAGAAACTTTTTAGCATTCAAATTCTTATTGATCTCATGATCACTACAACTGTAGTGCCATTAAGTTATTGAAATGATAGTATCTCAAGTTCACTACGACAATACTGGCATTAAGTGGTTGAATTCCATTTTTGGTAAGTGATCTTCATTCACCAAGCTTCAAATATAGGAGGACTAAACCTGCTACAAGCCCTATGTAAACCACCATATGCTGTCATTAACATCAATATGAATGTGGAGGGCTACTCCCACCAGAAACCCAAGGACAAGTAAACAAAGATATCTCGCAATTTGAGTAGAACAATGGCTGCTAAGGTTGATAATATTATATCTGAGATTTTAAATTATATACTTGACTTCATTCCAAAATAAGAAAGCATTTAGGCCTCTTTTGAGCATATAGGTTTCTTAAATGATACTCTCATTTTCGCAAAGGCTAATTTAAGGACATGAGCTCCTCGATATCTGCTAAGTAGCTGAAGCCACTAATCAGCAAATCGGAATAAATAGCTCCCAACAGCATGCTTACATAGTTAGGATCCCACCCTCTCAGTCTTCAATCTCATGAGTTTAAACATTTTGATCCCAGTTAGGATTCCAAATTTAAAAGCGAGGATAAATCACGCTTCTACCAACAACCGGGGACCAAAATGTAAAGCTTCCCTGTATATGCAACGTGGTTAATTAAGTAGACCTTTAGCAAACCCAAAAACTATGACCACCAAATTTCATTGGTGGCTGCACTCTCACTCTACCAGCAGTAGGTCCATTAACACCAGAACATCATCACGTCCAATACTCAAACTATCCCAATATCAAAACCTTCATCACCTCAGCCACTCCAAACCACAAACATCATCACAACGCACTACTACAAGACTCCACTCTACAACAACACTAACACCAAGACTGCTAGCCTGCACCATCACATTCCCCTTATCACCACCAGTTTTCCAATTCCACTACAGGACTCCAACACATCTAACATCATCACCATCCATCACGATGTTGTATGGATCCATTGCAATGTCCAATACTATCACTGCACTACCCCTACAATTGTCAGCTTGCTACCTTAATACACCATGAATACTGCCATCCCACAACCTCCATCACCAGTCTCTCCGTCAATCCAACTCCATCACAACATCTATAGTGAAACAAAGTTCCATCACAATGATCATTACCAGAACATCACCATGACTAACATCATTGCCTCAACTACACCACCACGATGTTATCTCATAGGGTAGAGGTGATGGTAGATATGGCGGACGTGATGGTAGCATGGAGGATGTCAAACTGACAGCAGGCATACCAACAATAGAGTGGCCATGCAAATGGTGGCAATGCTGAATCAGTGGTGTGTTGATCCAGTGGGAGAGAGGTAGAGTACTGGAGGTAGTGAAATGGAACTTGAAGTGGAGTAACAGTAGTTGTTGCGATGGCTATGAAGAGATGGAGATGCTAACAGTGGTTGTGATGATTACTTAAGAATACTGGATGAGTTGGTAATGCAATAACAATCACGATACAGGCCGTGGAATTGGAGGTGGCAGTGTAGCGGCAGTGGTGGCATAGGTAATGGTGGGATCATGTGATGGTGATGACTGATGGCAGTATATCCTCTCCATTATAAACTGCAGCAAAAACAGCACTTAATCCAAGTGAATTGATCAAGTGGGCATCGGCAGGGTTTAGCTTAAGGTTGATTGATTATGGATCATGTATGATCCATGAATCATTAAGCCAAAAATAGAAGTCGAGTGGGTTATTTAGGTGAACCCAGCATGCAATGCGCACATCCCCGCACTAAACCATCCATTTTCCACCTCTAATCAAAGGGCGCCTAAGAATTTTAAGCTCCTCAAATCCTCCTAAGATGTGTATTGAAACTTTTACAAGATCTGCCTTGCTTCATGCAAGCTTCAAACACTGAAATAGTCCAATAACAAAGAGCTTACCAACCTTCCAATTTTTCAGCTCTTAAAAGCTTCCGGATCTTCAGTAATGCTGTGGAGAATGAATCCCAGGACAATCTTCTTCCAACCTGCAGTAACTTCATTAATTAACATCTCCGTTGTTGACATTGCTGCCATACACTTAGCAGCTCCAATCATCAGTAAAAATACCTCATCTTGGGAAAGGGAAAACCCAAAACACGTCCATGAAGCATCTGAAGAATTTTCAGATTGACCATGCGGTTGAAGGAGAAGAATCCATGATACGCAAGATAGTAGACTATCCAGAGGCTCCTCAATGACAACTTTGCCATTCTCCAAGCCAACACAAGAGGTTAATTCAAGTTGACCATCAGCGTCCTGCAAAATGTGTTTAGTATGAGAGAGAGAGAGAGAGAGAGAGAGCACATTATCACATATTAGCAAGAATCTGACTTAAAAAAGACAGGAGCTCAACAAGGATTAGGAACATTGCATGGTAAGGATAACCGCTTAAGAATTTGAACTAAAATAGATGCATTCTATTGAAAAGGGAAAAGATGCTCTTCACAAGTTGAATTAAGCTTTTAAAGTTCAGATATATTGTCATCCATTTAGAGCATAAAGAGTTGCTGGAAATGCCTCTGCCAACAGCATCCTAAATTTGTCATTAAGAACACAAAACAGTAATAAGTACCTAGGTACAAGTTCCAATTAGATAGGAACTCCACAAATTGTGCCATGCACCCATTGTTATCAAAACTAATAGGCGCAGTTTAGAATCAGTCCACAACAAAAGACAAAATCAAGCTTCGCAGAAAAGGCCAAACAACTAAGCTTGATGCCACTTCTGCAGTATAATATGTTAAAAGGCAATATATTGGTGAACTCCCAGAAAATTTCCTCAAGCAACTTTACAAATTTATGCAAACCAAGAAGCTACTTCTGGAAATGACATGCATTAGTGCATTTTCAAGAGATTATGCAGGCTAAAGATTGAAAAGAATCATGAAACTCAATGAAGTAGGTCAATTGAACAGGTTTGACTTTGACACTTTCAGCACTATACTCAGGCCCATAATTTAAGAAAACTCAATTTCACGTTCCAAGAAAAATTAGACACTGATACCTCTTTATAAAAACGTAGGAAATGAGGCAAGAGAAGATCAAGGACCGGCCTAGCAATTGATGGGTCCACTAGGACAAGCTTTACAAGTCCAGAGTACATGACTCTTTTTACTTTTGCCTGAGCACAGCAACCCAACTTTAGTTAAAAGTGTAATCACAGGACAAATGAACTGGAAAAGAAAGTAAATAACTCTTAAAAAACCAAAGAGGATTAGCCAACACCTGCTGATAAAGGCATCTCTGGAGCAAACCAATCAGCTCTTGGTAGAGAGTTCCACCCATACAGCCGAATGCCTCAGCTTGCTGGCTGCAACTGGCTTGGCTTGATGAATCTTGAAAGGGAAGACTGTCATTAGATTGTTTATCTACCAAGATGAGATCAAAAATGGCATTCGTTGCTGCAAGAAGGATTGTATCTTCTCGTCTAAACATGGCTTTGCGAATAACTAAAATCATATAATCCTGCAACAGAGAACTATATATCTTCAGCACTTATATCTCAATTTTGGAAAACAGTGCTAGCTTATTGAAGATAAATTATGAACTTGCAATGAGACCTAAACACAGGTTGTATATTGATTAGTTGCTAAATATTTTGAGAATCTACGAATTAAAGTTGAGAAAATAGTATCATCATCAGCCATTGCTCAGGTCAGCCTAACAATGGCGTCAGTTATGATCTTGATCCATATTTATGACACATCTTTCCTTTCTCACATATGATCTTCAAACAAAATTTTTTCTCCTGCTTTCTCAATACAACTAAAGGACACTAGTTTCCAAAGAGAAACATGGAAGTATCGCATACCAGAATATCTCTACTGATTTTGATCAGTGGCAACAGTGAAGCAACAAGACAAGATGCAACCTTGCCATCCATATAAGTGAAATAATCTAACAACTCCTTCAGCCGAGACACATGCTCCTTGATAGCATACGGATAATTCCGAATCAGTTGAGCAAGCAGTCTGAAAATGAAAATTTAATCACCATTCCAGAAAATTTTAGAAATAACTATTACTATTATGTGGCTGTTACCTAACAATTGACATGCTCTGCTCAGGCTTCATGGAAAGGATCCGGACTTTGCTTTGCTCAATTATCTAATAAATAAATAAACAAATTGGTTTCAATTAATTGTACTCATAGTGATATGAAAATGTGCTGCGGCATGAAGACCATCATAACGATACAGGAAATATTCAGTCACGAGGTGCACCTGTACTCATTCAGCACATGTGATGCAAGACTAACATCAAACAAATCAAGCATAACAACAATCTATAAAAGAGTAAAAAGAAAGTTACAGCAATTGCACTTCATGACAATTAAACATAATGATTTATATGCAACAGACAGTCCTCTGTTCTTGGACCATAAGCAATTCACTGAGCTTCGCGCATCCCAAAAAATTGTGCGGGTAATTGTAAATCTAAAGCTCTTGGATCTAACCACCTAAAAGAGTATAGCTCAACCGATACAGCAATTAGTACCTAACCAGCATTGGCAGATTACAGACGTTGGAGGGAACTAGGATAACAATACCTCTGCTTCATGAAATTATGAGGACAACCTCAGGCAAATCTATGTATATTGCCATGTCCCAAAACACTAGAGTAGGAAAACAGCTCTCAAGAAGTACAAATATTACGAATTGACATGAGGGAAAGAACAAACAAATCGGGAAAGGATAAGCTCCACCATTCCATTCTTGCAGGACTTATTTCCAGTTGAAATCATAGATTTGAGGACTATATAATGGAAATCATCTGCACCATCCCACACAAGATTAAAAACTCAAAATATCTCCTGGCTGCACAATTGAGGATATTATTCTAGAGTAAACATTGTCTGCTAATACAAACTATAAATTAGGCAAGTCGATCCATGTGTTTTCTTACATACCACATGGAACCAATTGCCTCCATCACACTGAATGAAATTCAAGAGGCGAACAAAAAGACTGCAGTGAAGAGACAATATCAACATTTACTAAACAAGATATACATATGCCTCTACATCCACAACTTTTCTGCTTATTACGAAGCCTTCTTGCATAGTAGACCTGTGCACTTGGAGAAAGTTACAGATGCCTAAGCTACATTTACTGTGCATTGAATACTTAAAAATGTAAGTTTTGCATGTGTAACCTTTTGTTGAGCACTACCAACTTGATCTACGATCTTAATAGTTGGATGAAGGTAACCTTTTTTAATTTAAATACCATAACATTCCCGCACAGACTAGGTAGGGATTCAAGCTAATACTAAAGCTAAAGACTCAGTTTCACTATAGTGCCAAGATGTTGCCTTGACCAAGCCACTACCTATGAGCCGCCAGCTCATTCTTTCTACAAGCAATTGGTCCAGCCATAGTAGTCTTCTCCAACTTCTTGGGAGCTTACCTGTGTCCTGCTCCATTTCACTCCCTGACAGGATCTTTTTCACCCGTCCCCCATGGTACTACTTCACTGTTGATGAGCCATGAGTATTTAGCCTTGCAATGTCATGAAGGCCTGTGATGGGCCTAGATAGATTTCGAACAGAACTTGTCTTATAATGACAGTGTATAAAATTTTGTGGAACCAATGCCAACTTGATCTAAAAGCTTAAGCTATCACATGAATATTTATTTTAACATTCAACTGTTAAAATGACTTGTTTAATTTCTTGTGATGTGTGAAATTAATATAATTTCCTCACCTTCAAGATCTTGAAAAGTGCTGTTAGAGTTAGGTTTGGCTTTGAATTTCCAGCCAAAAGAAGATAACTAACTTAACTTTTAAAAAAATGGTGAAAGGATGTAAGATGACTTAAATAATGTGGTTTGTAAGATTCAAGAATGGAGATGTTCAAAATTGAAAAAAGAAACTGTTTTCAAACTCTAAAAGTCCAAGAAAAAGCCAAATGTTAAAAGTAAAAGCCCTACCCTGATACTTCTATATTTTTCAGTGCTGAAATAGAGTCCTAAAGGCACTGTTTAAGCCACACGTATATAGTTGTTCCAAGACATTGAAGACCAATAGAGTGCAATAGTTTCACACAAGAGTAGACGCCTAGCATACAAACTTGCTTTCTATATTTTCAAAGCATATTCATTGTAATTTTACCAGCTCCCTAAGGGTACTTACTAAAAATCCTTTAGGTATAGACAGATAGAGATATATGGAGAGGGAGTGTGTGAGAGATAGAGCCCTAGGTGCACATACTAAAAATCCTGTATGTATAGAGAGATAGACATATGTGGAGACGGGGTGAGAGAGAAAGAGATGCATCAATGAATAAGAATTAGCACAGTATCACTAATTTTGCCCAATCATACAGCCAAAGTTTCCAGCATGCTTTGTGACACTTGTTCGCACAACACAAATCCCATCCAAACCCCGAAGAGGTTCTCATGCCATAAACCATGTCAGGCTGACGAATGCAGCAAAACTATCTAAGTCCAGTTAAAGAACTTTCAGTACAGTAAGATTGCAAAAAAATTAGGTATATATGCAATTACAATATGCTATTACAAATCCATGTGCACACTTTACTTTTAGACTAATGCTAGGACACTAAGCCTGATTTACCAAATTGATAAACTAGGTATCATGGCAAACTTTTCTTGAATGTTGAGTAATGGCCACTTGTTTAAAGGCCAATATACAATCTGCCAAATCATATGGCATATATTAATATCCTAGTCTTAGTATACCTAGCACCACACAGCAGTTTATCATTTTTATATGAACCATAATATTTTGAATCATTAAGGTTATCTACTTATATGATCAAACCAACCTCACTCCTGGCCATGTCATGAGCTTCAAATAAATTTTTCAGCATTTGTATAGCAAGCTCCTCGATACATGATGAACCATCAGAGTAGCAAAATTTCTTTTGATTTCCCAGTTGCACCGACTCTAGTAAAAGGAAAGCAAGCTGCAAAAAGCTCGGCACCATATGCTCCCGCCCACAGTTAGTCTCGTTTACCTTGATGACACAGGTAAATCGTGTCATGTATCCATGAAAAAATAATAAGCACCATGGCCACCATAAACTGAGTTAAGATATAACAAGAGGAGAAGAATTTACTGCTCTAATAACAGCCTTCTCCACTAATTGGAACCCTTGCAAAAATTCCTCTCCCATCTCATGCTGGAGCCATTTGCAATCTCTGAAAAAGAAAAGGTTCAAAATTTAATAATGAGAGAGGAATAGAACTTTCTACAGGGAAGAGCAGTACTTCTGCAGCACCACAAGTGACCACATAGAGGGAACTACATGGCCCTTGAATATCTTATCAAGAGAATTAGCAATAATCACTTTTATGGGAGACGCAAAAGGCAACCACAGTCGCCACAATTGAAGACAAGTGCACATTGTACAGACATCCCTCTGGCATCCTCTAACAGTTTAGCTTCATAACTATATCAGCAGGATTAACATCCTATCTCTAATTTTACCATTGAAAATTAAAAAGTAAAGAAAAATGGGATACAAAATCTAACTAGAATTTCCAGTCCTGTTTAGAGCCATTAATCTAATTTGAGAAGCTTATATATAGCGTTGTCACTGCTTTTCAAGCAACTACAGTTGCTGCAAGTGAAGAAGACAAATACAGTGGGTGCACAATGCACAGACATCCCTCTAGCAGCCTCTAATGGTTTAGCTTTATAATCAAATCAAGATTAACATCCTATTTCTAATTTACCATTGAAAACTAAAGAGGTAAGAGAAATAGGACGCAAAAAACTAATTAGAACTCCCACTCATGCTTAGAGCCATCAATCTCATTTGAGATACTTATATATGTTGTCATTGCTAGACAATGCATTCAAGGACCAGAAAGTCTAGATGTCTCTAGCATATGCTTTCGCAACATTTAGCCCTGTGCAAGAATCTAGACAGCTGCAAAACTTTAGCTAGGTCGTACACTGCGAATTTGTAATCCCCATATGAAGTGAGAATAGCCTTTTTGAGGATCTCCAGAGCACTCTCACTGAACCTCTTGATTCTAGCAAGGGATAGCATGACAGCCACAGCAAAATGATTAAGAGCCTGACCATCAGATTTAATTAGCCTCATGACCTCCTTCCCAAGAGAAAGATCCTGTTTCACAGCGAAATTCACGTGAAGCAACACAGTCCCTTCCACTTGCTTAAAAATCGAGGCCCCCTTCTTCAACTCCATTTCTGACCCGAAAAAAGTCACCAACCCTTCAACCACCTCCCTTTTGCAGAACCCTTTTGATGCCAAAACCAACAAGTGATAGACCAGTGAGGGCAGATCCTGCAAGTCCAAGTCCCCCATTCCTTTGAACACCTTCTCCAAAAACTCCCTCTCTCTCCCCTTATCCAGAAAGACAAACTCCCTCAGGAGCGAAACCAATTTCAACAACAACCCTTTCGACCAAACAGAATCCACCACTCGATCGAACACAGAGTTAACAAAATCACCCCCTCGCTCAACTTCATTCGAATTGCGGATGAGGTCGATGCACCTGGGCAAAAGATCGAGCAGCTGCGCATCGTCCAACGTGACCAATTTTGGAAAACTAGAGAGGATCGATTCCGCCACGGACTGGACGTCGTTGATCTCCAAGACATTGAGGAGGGTGCCGAAGAAATGGATGGTTTTCAGCGAGTTCGCGTCGTGCGGGAATCGGCAAGCAACGAACAGGTCGATGTAGGAGAGGAGCAGCGAGGAGAGGAGAGGAGGGAGAGTAGGGCTTTGCGGGGAGAGGGAGATGAGGGAGAGGAGGGCGAGCGTGTACTCGGAGACAGCGAGCGAGGGGTTCGGAGAGTCGGCGGCGCGTGATTTCAGGTGAGAAACGAGGGTAGAGTGGAAGCGCGGGGAAGAGAGCTGCGGGGGCAGAGGACAGGAGGAGGCGGAGGATGGTTGCTGGAGGCGATGGAGGTTCTGGGCCATGCGGATAATGTCGGTGTCCGTCAACGGCGGCGGCTCTCCGGCGGCGGCGGCGGTGGCGGTGGCGGCCATCGAAGCGGCGGCGGCTGCTGCTTCTCAGCTGTTGTCTGTGCAGCGAATGGAGGGAGGCAAGTCGTAGGGGGCGATCTGAGAGTCCTGTTTTAGGCGGGAAAGTGGGAACACCCCAAGAGTGAGAGGCAATCTCATTTACTAACGAAAAAGAAAGTAATATTAGTTTCCATTTGTTTCACAAAAAATAATTTTCAGAAAAATGTTTTTTGGATTTTCCGACATTCGTTTCACGAAAAATGAATTTCTTGAAAAAATATTTTTCATAAAATAAAAATGTCTTCTAAATTAGGGAAAAATGTGAAAAATAAAAAATATTTTCTTATCCCGATCTCTCTTATCTTATACCTCTACAAATTCTCACTTCCTCCTCCATTTTCTTTTTCTTTTTTTATTCCAATTATTTTTTTAATTTTATTTTTCTTTTTCAATTCAAATTATTTTAACATCCTTTTTTTCTATTTCTTTTTTTTTTTTTTCTTTTATCTATTTCCCATCTTCTTCTTTCTTAGTTAGTCATTAACCGTTATTAAGCGAACCTTGAGCTTGTCGATCTCAAGCTCACGTCTTGCACTCTTGCTTATTATTATTTTTATTTACTCTACCTTGCAATTATACATTACTTAAACAAATAGCTCTACATGCTTTGCTTCTTCTTTTTTTTTTGGTTATTGGAACACAAAAGACGTAGAGGGAGAATGGGCGGCTCAATTGAAAGATTCTTATTAGGGATGTACATGCTTTACTTATTTTCTCATTTGTTTCTTTTTAAAATTCATACGAACATTTTTTAGAATAAATGAGCATTTGGTAATAATGAGGAAATAAAAATACGAAGTAGGTTTGTTCGAATTTAAATGCAAGTTCGTATTTGATAGATTTATAGGTCAATAAGTGATACATGCCTACGTGGTGAAGTCTTGAAAAATATTTTCCTTGTCAAACACCAGAAAACATTTTTCGAAATATTTTCAGGTTTTAGCAGAACACTAGAAAATATTAATATTTTTATGGAAAATGACTTTTGGGAAAATATTTTCCGGAAATGACTCATTTTTCACAAAACAAAGAGAAAATCCCAGTCTACTATGTCATAAACTTTTTGGAAATCCACTTTGATTGCACATTTAGAAAAATAAGGCTCAAAGTGGAAGCTAGTAAAAAGTTTCTGGGCCATAAGGATGTGATATCTGATCTATTGGCCCTTTACAAAAGCACTTTGAAATGGACTTATCACATCTTGAAGAACCACAACCACCCGATTGGCCAAAACTTTGGTGATGCACTTGTAAATAGTATATCCTAAGATCATTGCGTCGCATGACGTCTCGATCCGGCAATGGTGACAACGAAACGGCAGCCGCAAATGGTGGTGCTATTCCGTCGACCCGTTACAATCTGTTACATACTCGAGGTCCGGCGAAATCCAGATATCAATGGGCCAATTGTGTGTTGATCATGGTCGTTCATGGATTGGTCATGGGCTGCTCATGGGATGGCCCTTGTTCGTGACATGGCCCCATCCGAACGGTCTTAGATCATGCTTCGTCCGTGGGCCATGTCACAAGCCTATGGGGTGCTCCATCTTCCTTCTGCAAATAGAGAGATCTCTCCGTATCTTTTTTTAATCTTAGCGTTCAATGCATGTATGACGTCTAAACCGACAGGTAACTAGGTAAGATGATACGATCGAGTTGAAGCCTAATCTTTAGCCTGCGCGTCCATGAACCAGTCATGCCGTCCCTCTACAGCGTAAGCTTGTCATAGCACGATGCTCGATAATTGCTACTTGACCGACATGGTTAACCATTGTCATTGAGAATGACAATCCGCATAGACTTGAGTGCCTGTAGCTCTTCAACTTCTCATAAAAAGACTCTTGATATTTATCATCTTGCGTGTGAAAACTAAGAAGCTTCCCCTCATCACCGTCAACTCATTTATCGTACTAGTTTAATATTTTTAGTAATATTAACTCTTAATATAATTTTTTAGGCTTTATGTTGCCTCTTTTCATCTTAACAAATGACCATTGGAATGTGAATTGGTTGTAAGTGCGAGAAAGAGGAATTGGATGAGTGAGGCTTGGCTTTGCACTTATCAGATACAGAGCATTTTTTAGTGGGTGTTGGGATTAGGAAAGTGTCGAATTCCGTATTGCTGAATTATTATTAAATTATTTGTACTAGAAATGCTATTGATATAATAATGAGTGTTGCCCTTAAACCGTAGTGATCTTTTCATTTCTGTTTCCTTTGTTCAAAATGAGATATATTTTGAGGTTAAAAAAAAAAGCGAATGGTAACGATGTCTACAAAATAAGGACAACTTTTAAGGTTATACTATTATTTACTAACTTCAGGGTCTATTTGTTTGTTAATACTCGGTTGTTAATACTTTAACAAGTAAAGAGTGCTTATTTAATTTTTGCCAAAATTTAAATATTATTCAAACTTAAAAGAATATACTTGTAAATGTTTGAATTTTTTTTGGATCAATCGCATTCACCACAAAACATATATTACTTTTCCGTGGACACTCGTGTCTTCTCTTGTATTTTTTGCTTTCACCACTGTCTCGCATGCTTTAAAATGAGAAAATTATTAAAATGGTCCTAAATCTATTACAATTTTTCTAATTCAGTCTTAATTTTTTTTTTGCAATTCATTTACAAATCTTTTGCAATTGTACCAATTCAGTATATTGGTTGGTGCTAACAAGACAAATTTTTTAATAATATATTTTTCCAACATTTTTTATTTTTTCCTTTTCCTCTTTTTTTTATCTTTTTACTTCTTCTAGCTGGTTGCCAATCATGCCCTCATCAAATTGGCCAAAGGGCACACCCAATGAATCGGTCTAGTGCGGCCTCACTGTCGCTAGGCAAGGGTGAGCTCGCCCAACATCACGACGACAAGCCTCACCATGGCTAAGTGACCTCAACCTCGCTTAGCGATGACGAGGGCGAGCTCGCCCGTAGTGGCGAGCTAAGTAGCACTGACACGTAACATGGACATGCGACACGACACGCCGACATGTCATTTCTCAAAAATAGAAAATTCTGACACGTTATGATACATTATATATTAAATGAATATTTTTATTTTTAATTAATTTAATTCAAATTCATAAATAAATAAATAATAAATAGCTTACAATGAATTTATACTAATAATATTAATAAGTCTATTCATAGGAAATTTGAAAGACATATTAATAGTTAATGCATACCATATTTGGGAACATATTTCTAATTTTAACAAAATTTATAAATGAAACTAATGATTAACAAAATATTATAATCAACTTATTTTAAAAAATCTATGATCTTCTATAATAATTAAAATTTATCATTATTTAACTTCTAATATTTTTATTTTTGAAAACTATTTTTAACTAATTTGTTTATTTTTTTAACAAATGTAACATCACCATCCAAAAATTATTTTCCTCCTTTATTTTTTTCTCAAACCCTCATTTCCCAAAATTGATTTCCCTCTTTCATTTCTCTCTCTCCCACGCCACCTCAAACACCCCCGCTCTCCCCTCAGTTTCTTTTCCTCCTTCCTCCCTCCAATGACGTGTCATTTCTCTAGATTTTCTCTACCACCATATGCCACCCCTTTGATTTTGTTCCTCCTCCCCCAACTTATCATTTCCCTCGTCTCTCTTCCCCACTCCCCCTCACGCCACCCCCACCCCTTGGCCCCCATAACCTGTTGTTTTTCTCGCCCCCTCACCCTCACCCCCCAAGCACCCGCCTCGTTTCTTCCCCTTTCTTCCACCCCTCCCATCCATCGCCCGTTGTTTCTCCCCGCGCCACCTCCCTCCCCTCCGCCTTCGGTTCTTTCCCCCTTCTTCCCCCTCCCCCATCACCCGTTAACCACAACCTCCTCCTCCTCCTTCTCACACAATCCTTTCTGCTCTCTTTAGGTCACCTCACCACCCCGCCTCCTGCCCTTCCTCCTCGCAACTGCAACCTCAGCCTCGCCGCCAACCCTCCATCGCAGCCTCATAATCAAGACGATCGCCTTGGTCTCTGCTCTTTCTCTGGCCCTCCCTCACCATCATGGCATCTCCTCCACTCCCCCACCTTCGTCTCCACCCTCTATCGTCTTCTTTAACGATCTTCTCTCAGACACGCGTATCAAAACGTGTCGAGAAAAGTTAACCACATGTCGAAAAATCCGACATGCGTTAACCGCGTGTCCCAGCGTGTCAGACACGTCAACATGTGTCGGACACGACACAAAAGCTCCGACGGCCTGTTCGTGCTTCATAGGTGGCGAGACCTCACCAATGGCTAGTGAGGTGCCGTTGATTGTACCCTATGCGAAGAAGAAAAAAAAAAAGAAAGAGAAAAAATGGAAAAATAAGAATAATATAAAATTCGAAAAAAAATAATATTAATAAAATTGTCACATTGATGTCAACCAAACAGCATTTAGGTCATTGCCGACCAACCAGATTTGGCTAGATAGATTGGATTAACATAATCACAAAATGTTTATGATTGAATTAATAAAAAGAAAAAAAAAAGTCTAGGACTTAACTAGAAAAATTATAATAGATTTATGATTGTTTTGGTAATTTTTCAGCTTTAAAATAATAATGAATGAAAAAAAGAAGAGGTGATGGTATGATAGTCTTTTTGGCTAATGTATGTTATTCCTAACTGCACAATTTAATGCTTTTTCGTCATGCCTATGACACTTTAAATGTAAACCACAGGGAAAGTGTGTTATTTTCGATATCTCAAGTTCTATTTTTGATTTCCTGAGGTTCCGTCGGCCACGTTACGCCTAAAATTTTGCTTTACCAAGTAATTTGAGTAGACACGTCATAATTCATTTCTTTTTTGTGTAATTGCAATGACATTATTTTATGAGTCATAAGATTGAAAAATTATCAGTGATCGCAAGAGATTTAGAACAATGTTCGCTTTGATATAATCAAGCTACCGTAGCCTATCTTATAATTCCAAATGTCACTACAAAACCAAACCCATTGATGATTAAGAGTTAAAATTTCCAAATATTGCATTTTTTAAGAGTATTAAATAAAATGTTGGTTTTAGCCTCTTCACTACTAGTGAAATTTCAAAAGATGTATGGAATTCAAGAATATAGAAATTAGGTATATGATGCTAGAAAATTGGGGATAACCATGGAAACAAAACTTATAATTTTTTGGACGCCTGAGTTCCACACATGGCAAGCTCAGGACCTAATTAATAGTGGTTCTGTACTTTTTAAACTTTGCATCCCTTAAATTTTCGTTTCTATGTTGTTAACTTCCAATTTCATGGTTTGACCGTACATGTAAGACAACAAAATTTTGTTGCAAAAATCAACGATGGGCGAATAATTTCTCTAGATATTATTTATATTGTTGTTACCTATAAATTAATCTAAGTCATGCAAAGACTGACACATTGCGTTGAATTAATATGCTTGATAAATGATAAACAACAATTTTTAAGAAACATTTTGTAATTAAATATGCGATTGGCTTGATAAGTAACTCTTCGAGATCATAGGGATTAACAAAACCAGTTCAATTTGTTACATCGATTTAATGTCTCTTAATTTTTCGATCATTTTGTGACGAGGGATATAGAAATGAGGAGTTTCGGCCAATACAGTTGCAAGAAGAAGGCGATACCATAAATCTGGTTGGGGATAGTTAATTTTTGGATTAGACATACTCTTTTTAGATAATGCAAATTTACAAATGAAGTAAAAATTAAGCTTAACTAAGCAAATCGACTCCATGTTTGAATTTAATAATAAAGATACCGAAATGCTTTTATTGCTTATCACACAAATGAACCTTGACCCTGGAGAATTTTAAAGAGCTATAAAATGATGAATTTGATGAAGTAGAGAGACAATCTTAAAAATACTTCATGGAAAATTTTGTATGACTTTTGACAAGGGTAAACCGGTCCAATCAAAAGGTAAAATTTGAAAAATTTGAGGAAGAGTTGTACTTTTTAGTTGTGGAAATATCATTCCGCTAAGATGAAATAGCAAACAAAATATATAGATTTTTTTGGGTCTAGAAATGTAGACAAAATATATAAATCAAGACAAGTCAATTCAACGAATAAATGTCAAAGTAAAATAACTATGCAATGTGTTTATGATGATTATATTCCTGATGCGTTCCATCACATATTAGTGCATTGACAAAAGAAAATTAAACTCTCGCCTTTTCTATATTTGGTCAAGAGTTTATAGCTTTTGCTTCAAATTAAATTTCTTACCAAAATATTCATGTCGCTTCCCAATTTAATTTCATATTGAAATATCATTCAAGACCTACTTTTATGTTGGAAAAAATAGCGCAAAAGAGCACGTTGATGTGAAAGACCTATCTTTTTGACTAATTTATTTGCTAAAAAAATTTTCTTCTTGTTCTTGAACCACTCCGTCCTATTTGAATATGTAATTCTGCTATTGAGTTCTACGAAGGTGCGTTTATTAAGTTCACCTAAATTGAAAAATTATGGAATGACGACCCTATTTGAAAGATTTATTAAAAAACAGGTGAACCAAATCCAAAACTCGTGTGCGATATATAAATCCAATGATTTCCGTTCCCTAGGAGTCTTGTCATTCCTATGTTTTTATTAAGGAAAAATACAACAAAAAATCCCAAATTTTGTCCATAAAAAATCTTAAATTTATACATACGTGACACATTTACTTCAAACATTTTTATGGCACAAAAAGTCATAAATTTTATTAATTGACACATTTATCCTAAACTTTTTTTTGTGATATCAAAAATTCTAAATTTATGCTAGTGTAACACATTTATCTTGAATTCTTTCGCTGAAGGGTATTTTAGTCTTTCAATTTAAATTTCTTTTTCTTTTTCTTTCATTTTCTTGTCTTTTTTCTTTTTTTTTTTTTTTTTTTTTCCTTTTTCTCTCTTTCCTATGCCATGGTTGGCGGAGGGAACTTGACGAGGGCCGCACTCACCCGAGAGAAAAGAGAAGAAGAAAAAAGAAAAGAGAAATAAAAAACAAATAAAGGAAAGAAAAAGAATTTTCTAAGAAAAAAATTGCCCATCAATCAAAGAAGTTGAGGTAAATGTACTATATGGATATAAATTTGGGATTTTTTATGTCAAAAAAATTGGGAAAAATGTATAATATGAGTGCAAGTTTAAATTTTTTTGTGTCACAAAAAAAATTATGAATAAAATTATCACAAAATAAAGATTAAGATTTTTGTGATAATTTTCCCTTTTATTAAAAGTCAATGGTAAAACTCATCCATCCATTTTCCACAACAATTAATGGAAAAGTCTATCCATCAATTTTTTATTTATTATTTTAGATATTGAAGAAACTTTGCTAGATTTTTCATTTTAAAAATACTTGAATTAAATTGGTTTTAGGAAAGAAAAGGGTCTGATCCGATCGTCTCTTCTCCCAATTAACTTGGCCGATCCTCTAGTATTCCATAGAAATTTAAAATCAAAAGGAATAAAAGGTGGGGAAAATATCAATTTCCAATGAAGATATCGCGAGGAATGGAGACCTATACGCACGAAAATCACATCACACGCTCTCTCTCTCTCTCTCTCTCTCCGTGCATAGAGCAGTGGGCCAACGCCAAAATCTTTCCAAAGTGAGGGATTTTCTGCCTCTTGCACTGTGCAGATTTGGAAATTTCCATAGTACATTGACTATGTGACTGCCAATCCACGTTTATTTTCACCCAAAGAACGTAATCGTGATTCATAAGAAGTGATGGAGCTTGTAGATAGATGGTTTTTCGATTATATTTAAATATATTTACTTTTTTAATGATTACTTTAAGATAAATTTATTGTAAATAAATTAGTTTATAATTTTTGTGATATTAATATTTATAAAAAAAGTGATAGAATTTGTAGATAGACAATGGGCTATTTCGAATTTCACATTATGTTTAAATGTATTTACATTTTTAATAGATGTAAATTTTAAAAGAATTTCATATTTCATATTTAATAAGCTTTTAAAATGAAACTTATTAATTATGGTCGCTCACCGTGGCCTCTCTTTTCTCTCTTCACTTTGGCCTTGTGAGTTATGAGAAGGTACCATTGATGCAAATGGGAAGGCTGAATCGATTCATCGCAGCTTCTCTGGCTGGCTGGCTGGCCAATTGGGGCTTTTGCTTTTGGTTGAATGGTATTATTAGGGATGAGCAGTTCCGGTTCCTTATAGGTTCCTTATTTTTTGAAATCTGAAATCTATCCGTTATAACTTAATGGATTTATGAGATGGGCTTAAGGCCCATCCGCTCAAGTTGGGCCCAAAAGGGCCCGGCTCACGGGAATAAGGCCCGTGGAAGGGGAGAGGTATAAAAGGGAGGAGAGAGAGAGAGAAGACAACGTTGTTTTACAATTCAACGTACGCTTCCTCTCTCCCATGCATTCTCTCCCTCCAAGAACGCTTACGGCGTCCCGTCTTCCTTTCAAGGCAAATTGGCATCATCGGATCGAATTTCTTCCTCTTCTTCGGCGTTGGTGTTTAATCGTGGCTAACAAGGTACGCTCGAATCCGTTGTGTGCTTTACGATCGGTGATGCGTGTTTTCCGGGCTTCGTCTTCCGCATTGATTTAGGGGTTCGATTCGGTGTCGAATCCGGTTTTCGGGGATCAGTTATTCCCAACATTGGTATCAGAGCCCTAGTTCACGTTTTCCCGATCAATTTGATGTTTTTTGATTGAATTTTCGCGAAGAAATTCTCCGCCGTACGGATCGGGGCAAAAATCCCGACACCCGAGCGCTGTTCGGCCATTTTTCTGAGTTTTCGTAAGTCGAAAACGAATTCTGAAGGCACCGGGAGAAAGGCGACGTCGAGACGAGTCCGGCGACATGTCGCACGCCGCCGGGGAGACGCCGCACGCGCCCACACGCGCGGTCGGAAGCGCGCGCGTGGGCGCGACGCGCCGGAAGCGGGCCGCCGGCGCGTGCGCCACACGCGCCGGTGACGAACCGGCACGTGCGCGCGCCGGCGACGGGCGAAACGGCACGCGCCGGTCGTCGAACCGACGCGCGCCGACGCGTCACCCGATAACGTCATCGTGACGTCACCCAACGGCCGATAACCGTCGGGATGACGTCATCGATGACGTCGGGCCGATGACGTCGGTCGCCGGGCGGTAACCGGTCGACGACCCGACCCGATCGGCGACCCGACCCGACCGCGGACGCGAGCACGCGCGTGGCACGTGCCGCCGACGTCCGCGTGACGCCGCCCCGCACGCGCGACGCACGTGCGGTCGGCCCGCGCGAGCGGCCCGACGGGCCGGCCCGGCCTGTCGGTCCGACCGGTTCGACCAGACCGGTCCGACCGGTCCGACCCGCGCGCCCGTTGACCGTGACCCGTTGACCGTTGACCCGTTGACCCGTTGACTGACCGTTGACCGTTGACTGACCGTTGACCGTTGACCGACCGTTGACTTTGACCGTTGACTCGAAAAAAAAAAGAATTCGTTTCTTTTTCAGTCATGCCTACGTGGGTTATAAGTAATCCATTTTTTATTCTGCATTTGTTGCATGAATTTTGGAAAATTATGTATTTTCCCTTATGTTTATTATGGATTATAAGTGATCCAATTTTAGTTCTGCATTTGTTGCAGGGACTATAATGAGTTATGCACAGATACCTGCAAGCCCGAGAAGGGACGAGGGAAATGCAAGACTTAAAAGGCTGATGTCGATTTAGCTAATTATCGGTGGCATGACGGTGATTTAGTATCACATGTGATCAAGGTCAATCAGATGATACAGGAAATCATCTGGAATGATTATCTTATGCCGGACTTTGAGAAGGTGCCGGCTTTGATGAACACTCTTCCACCTGAATGGCAAGCAGTGTTGGATCGGCTATGGGAGGTCAACGTGGTCCCGGATTATAGGAAGCTAGTGGAAGCTTTTGTAAGAGAGTAGTATAGGATTGAGTTGGCCAAAACTTCAACCCTTAGATTGAGCGTCACATGGCGCCGAGTGAATGCGCCTTGGTGGCGACATGAAAGCTCTCCAAAAGTTTTTCCTTGGTTGGCAAATGTGCCTTCGTTTTCTCGAGATGTTTTGGTGATAGATTAGAAGGGACATTCCCTATTTATTTCTTTGATTAATTATGTAATGTTTACTACCCGATTGTTGTTGATGTAACAACCGATATGTTAGTCGTGTCATGTGAAAGCATTATTATTTTATTGGATATTAGATTTTATTTGCTTTCGTTATTCTTTGGTTCTTTGTGGGTAATTAACTGTGGGTAGTAATAGAAATTTTTGTAGCTTCATAGAATTGATTTTGCATATGACAATCATATTAATGATAGTTTTGAGTTAGGATTTTTTGGAGGATGATTGGAAACATAGTGACCTTTTGATTCGAAGCCTTACTTGAAATTATTTATTAATATGATGGGTCTATGCAAATAGGGATGCATAAATGATAGGCATTAATTATTCGTGCATGGATGTACGATGTGTTGAACGATGGTTCAAAGAACTAAGAACGTGATTGCCGATATGAACGGTAACAATTGTGAAATATTGAATAAGAAGATTCAATATGTCTTTGGAAAAGCAAGAAGCACTAGAAGCTCTTGACCATGTTATGGAAGATCTTAAGGATGCCATGTGCCACCTTGAGCTAGTAGAGGACCGCCTAACGGCATTTGAGCCGAAAACGGATATTTGCAATCTTTGGTTCTAGCTCGAAAGGGCTTTGTGCTCTAAGCGCAAATGTATTGATTCGTTCAATATGTGGGAAAGCAAAGGACCAAGTCCTTATTGCAAGAAATCAAGAGTTAACCAACACAAGAGAGGAAAACGTCCTCAAGTGAAGAAAATGTCAAGGGTGAGGTGTTACAATTGTGACAAGAAATGTCACTATGCTTGCAACTGTTGTGAGTCAAAAAGGTCAACACCTCTTGTACATTTGAGAACTTTACTTATGTGTCAAGTTCAATATTATTGGCTGAATCCAATCCTTTGTGGACTGTAGATTCAGGAGCGACAGACCATAGAGGGAAGGATAGAGAATCCTTCGTGGAATTCCGACGAGTACCAACTGGAACTGAGTGGATCCATATGGGAAACAACTCTAGAGCTAATGTAAAGGAATTGGCAACGGCCAATTGAACATGAGTGGTGGACGCACCTTTGATGTTCTATTTGCTCTGGAGATTCGTCGAAATTTAGTGTCTGTCTTAGCGTTGGTTAAGCTTGGTTTTGGTATGAACTTCCATAATAAAGTTGTAGATTTGTGTTTAGATACAAACTACTATGGTTGTGGTTACTTACTGAATGGTTTTATTGTACTAAATGTTGATTTGTGTTGATGTCAATATGTTATTCCCTTGTTTCACGTCTTCTACCTTATATGATAATGATGTGAATATGGTGGCATGCTAGACTTGATCATATGGGCCAACAACGTATGAATAGACTAGCCATAGAGGGCTTGTTGGGCAATATTGAAAAAGTCGATTTGTCCATAAGTGAGCATTGCCTAGTAGGGAAAATAACAATGAAACCATTTAGAAAAAGATAAAAGAGCTGAATTTCCTCTCGCATTTAATCCATTTGGACGTCGTGGTTCAATGAATGTGAGAGGAAGGCAAGGGGGCTGTTTATTTCATCACTTTTTATAGATGATTATACTCGAGTCGGATATGTCTATTTGATTTCTCATGAATCTGAAGCATAAGTTGTTTCAGAAAGTTTATGAACCTGGCAGAAAATCAATTAGACAAGAAAATAAAAGCATTGAGATCCGATCGAGATTGAGAATATTTATCTGATGTGTTCAGAAAATTATGTGATGAAAAAGGAATATAAAGATAGTTGTCTATTCCATATACTCCTCAACAAAATGGTGTTGTGGAAAGAAGAAACGAGAACCCTACTTTTGGAAATGGTTAGGTCCATGATGGTGCATGCTAACTTACCTATCACTTTTCGGAGTGATGCGTTGTTAACTGCTACCTATATACTTAACCGGATGCCTTCCAAATCAATTATTTCCACTTCATATGAGTTATGGACAGTTAGAAAACCGGACTTAAGTTTTCTTAAGCCATGGGGTTGTGCTGCCTATATTCATGATTCCTCTCACAAGTTTGGGAAATTGGGTCCCAAAGGAAATAAGAGTATTTTCATAAGATACTGCGAACACTCGAAAGGGTATGTGTTCATAGGTGAGCAGGAAAGTGGGAATATAACTGAATTTGAATCACGGGATGTCACATCCTTAGTGGATGAATTTCCTAAGAAGGGCGAAATAAGGGAAGATTGTTCCCTATTTGAAACCTTGGATCAAGATAATGATGTCAGTGGAGTTCGTCCAAGTCGGAGTAATATGAGATGTGATGAATTGAATTCAACTCATTCTCAATTGCAACCACCTGATGTGACAACATCATCATTACCTAGTCCAAGTGGGAGCATGATGGGGAATGATGTGCTAAGTGTACAATCTCCCATACGGTGAACAAGTCACCATAGTATTCCCCGTCAATATTTTGACATCGAAAGGGAAATTTTTTATGGTTGCTCCACAAGATGAGGATGAGCCAAGAAATATTAATGAGGCTCTAAATTGCCCTAATAAGGAAAAATGGATTCATGCAATGAAAGAGGAAATGGAGTCAGTGAAGTCAAACCATGTTTGGGAAGCGGTTGATTTTCCAAAAGGACGCAGAGCTATTGGGAACAACTAGGTTCTCAAAATAAAGCGAAAGGCGATGGCTCGATAGAAAGGCATAAGGCTCGCCTTGTGGCGAAGGGGTATAATCAACGGGAAGAAATTGATTATGAAGATATATTTTCTCCCGTAGTGAAATTTACCTCGATTCGCATTATTTCGGCAATAATGGCAAGTATGGATCTTGAGTTACATCAAATGGATGTAAAGACGCTTTCCTCAATGGAGAATTAGAGGAAGGAACATATATGGAACAACCCGCTGGTTTCATAGTGAAAGGCCAAGAAGAAAAGGTATGTCGACTTTGGGGGTCGATATATGGCCTTAAGCGATCGTCAAGATAATGATATATACGTTTTCATAATGCCATAATGGCATATAACTTTACAATGATAGATGATGATCATTGTGTATATATCAAAAGATCCAATGATCAATTTGTGATCATATCATTATATGTTGATGATATACTAATTGCCGTAAGTAATATGGAGTTTGTCAATCTTGTCAAAAGTTGGTTGTCTTCCAATTTTGAGATGAAGGACATGGGTGATGTTGTATATATTCTTGGAGTTAAGATTTCAAGATTGTAAACCCATAGACACTCCTATTGCAAAAGGTGAAGGATTGAGCCATAGGCGTGTCCAAGGACTCCACAAGAGAAGGAATAAAGGGAACATGTTCCTTATGCTAGTCTTTGTTGGAAGCTTGATATACACTATGATGTGTATAAGACCTGGCATATGTTTTGCAGTTGGAATGGTGAGTAGATACCAATCCAACCCAGGTTAAGCACAATTGAAAGCCGTTAAGAGAATACTGAGGTATTTAAAGGGGACTGCTGATTATACGATGAGTTATAAATGAAAGGATCTGCGACTCTAAGGCTATCCTGATTCTGATTGGGGAGGTGATTTAAATGAAAGGAAATCTACCTCTAGCTTTGTTTTCTTACCGAATAATGGCGACATATGTTGGAGCAGTAAGAAACAAACGTGTATAGCCTTGTCCACGATGGAAATTGAGTTCGTGGCATTATCGGCGAGTAGTATAAGAAGATGTTTGGCTTTAGAGATTTTTGGATCATTTAGGTGTTATTGGAAGTCTTTGCAGATTTGTTATTTGTTAACGTGATAGTGATAGCCAAAAAAAAGCGTACACCAAAGATCCAAAATATCATGGCAAGACCAAACATATAGATACCAAGTATAATTTTGTAAAGGATATGGTTGCACGAAAGGACGTGAACTTAGAGTACATACTACGCATAGAATGGTAGCAGATCCTATGACAAAGCCAATACCCAGAGATGTGTTTTGTGGCCATATAAATCTCTAGGGTTGCGTAGAGGCTAATGTACTGAATATTGTAATTTCCCTAAGTGTTCACATTTGATGAATTCGTGTTTTCATCATTAATGCTTATGAATCTTTGTTTGATCTTTATGCATCTTAATGCTCGGTGCATTATTTTAAGTTGAGAAGTATGTCGGACAGATATAAGATTAGCCCACTCACACGGGTAATCGCCTCATTTCTTGTGTGATAAATAGAGATGAGACTGTTTTTAAGCTTATTATCTAGGTGATAATCGAGAGCTCAAGCTTAAAACACGTATGTCGCCTTAAGCGAGTGTTAAGATGAGGACATAATACTTACTATGTCCGAAAGTAAAATACCCCACATATTTTACCTTATCTGTCTAAGATGACGAGATGTGAGTTCGATGAATTTTGTGAATGAGTAGATACGTGAACTCAAGTTAGACATTGGGTATGTCTGAACTATCATCTGTACGGTATTGAAGGTGTAGACATACGCTCCATGGGAAAGGAGTTAATACCGTAATACGTATTTCATACTACGTATGCATGAGACGACCAATAAGAGTGGCAAAAGTTTGATCTCAACTTTTATGTCGTGTGAGACTCTTGAGGAAAAGAGTTCCTCAATTTTTTAGTCCCCTCATGACTCTTACTTATTCTCAAGATTTCTATTTAGTGTTTGCTATCTTAGGATGTTGCCAATGGTCATGAGTGATTCGATCTAATGGGGCATTTCTAGAAAAGCAAGCTGGACTGAAATTGAGAGTTTGAAGGAAAGAGGAAGATCGATTTTGGAGAATCACATTGTAGTTTTGTATTCACCGGTTAACCAATTATGACTGTCTTTGTGATAATCATAATTGTGAATACAATATATATATATCATTGTTTTAAAAGAGATCAAGAGAGATATAAATGTGATCGATCGATCTAGGGTCTTGCATACTAAATCTACTCGGGATGTGATGCCCATTATGAGCTGCTATATATTCCTAACGAGATGTATGGTAACGAGCTCTCAAAGTATCTTTGGTCGCACGGATTATTCACCGGTATGAATGTTGAAGAGAGGAAAAGAGGATTCTCGCTCGGCCCACCATGTTAAGTGAGAGTCTATGCTGGATTTTTCTCGATGGGGATGAGTAAGGCTGTCCGCCCATGTTGGTTTTGCACCACCATGTGCGAGTGGGAGATGATGGATTTATGAGATGGGCTTAAGGCCCATCCGCTCAAGTTAGGCCCAAAAGGGCCCGGCCCACGGGAATAAGGCCCGTGGAAGGGGAGAGGTATAAAAGGGAGGAGAGAGAGAGAGAGAAGACAACGTTGTTTTACAATTCAACGTACGCTTCCTCTCTCCCGTGCATTCTCTCCCTCCAAGAACGCTTACGGCGTCCCGTCTTCCTTTCAAGGCAAATTGGCATCATCGGATCAGAATTTCTTCCTCTTCTTCAGCGTTGGTGTTTAATCGTGGCTAACAAGGTACGCTCGAATCCGTGGTGTGCTTTACGATCGGTGATGCGTGTTTTCCCGGACTTCGTCTTCCGCATTGATTTAGGGGTTCGATTCGGTGTCAAATCCGGTTTTCGGGGATCAGTTATTCCCAACATAACTAAAAACCCAAAACTTACCCCATCACAACTTTCAAGGTCAATTCCAAATTCCAACAAGTTCTTTTTCTTTTCTTTTTTTTCATTTTCAGTTAAAAAATGGAAATGAATACAACAATAATAAACTCTTTTGTGCATAAGGGGAGTTGACCTCAATGCCCACGGTTTTCCTTTCCTCTTTTACTATTTTTTATGTGGTGCACATTTGTCTTTTTAGAGTTGATTAGTGATCAGCCAGTGGCTTGGGATTCTTTTTTTCCCTTCAAGGGCTTGTTGATTATAACTAAATCTATCCACTCATATCAATAAATGAAACCGTATATTTGTACAAACTTGTCCTATATTGTGAAGAACTAGAAGTTTATGGTTGCATAGCTCTCAACAGAACCCACCTCAGTTATTTATCCCTAATTTGCTAGTTCTACAAACATATTACTGTATATTTCCTACCTCATAATGCTCTATGAGATAATGGGGGTTTAGACAGCATATGCTACTATAGATGAATCCAGCATACCATGCTTCATAATACATGGAAGTCCATGATTAAGGTCATGCAAGCAAAAGCAAAAAGATTATATCGTGCAAAATAAGAGGATCATCATAAAGAAAACAACATAAAAAAAGACTAATCAATCCCGACACAGGGAAGAGATCACAAGTACTAAGGGAGGGGAGAATTTCTTCTCTTAATTAGCACGGTGGTTGACAGAGCCAAAGAATAAGCTGATAATCAATAACGTTTAAGAGTTATAAAAATTGGGAAATTGAAATTGAATTAGTATGTGGGATGCAAACATTGATCCCGGGAAAGAGAAATGTGGTGGCCCAAAGTAAAAGAATAAAAATTGGGAAATTGAAATTGAATTATACATGATATGGCAACATGTATGCATGTGTGACATGATGATGGTGAGTGCATGGATGTATGTGTACCTACGGCATGATGGTAAATGTATGACATGATAATGGTGAGTGCACGAATGTATATACACCTATGACATTATGGTACATGTGTGACATGATGATGGTGAGTGCATGGATGTACGTGCACCTATGGTATGATGGTACATGTATGACATGATGATGGTAAGTGCATGGATGTACGTGCACTTATGGCATGATGGTACATGTGTGATATGATGATGGTGAGTGCATGGATGTACGTGCACCTATGACATGATGGTGAAGGTTATACAAGGATGTATGTACATGTGGTGTGATGACATATGCATGGTTTCAAGGTAAGTTATGCATGGGTGCATAAATGACATGTGTTATGTTATGATTGTATTGTGTGATGCATTGAGTGGTTTATTGGGTCATTTACTTGCTAAGTGACTGTACTCATCCATTTGGGGACCAACATTTCAAACTAAATAAGATACCTCTGCTACTACTGCCATTGATAGATAGATCGAGTGGTTGGATATGATCGCGAAGAGGAGGATAGCAAATGAATGAACTTTTGGACGCCGACACTGATCGATAGACTTTAAGTATATGACTATTGGAAGAGATGTTGGTCATTTTTTGAAGTATAGCAAAGTATAGAAAAACTATGGCAATTTGATATACCAACGAATGATGTCCATCTGGTCTTTATGTAAATAAAAGTATTTAACCTTTACCTATAAATGTTTAGTAGGTGTGCATCGTTTTCTGAATATAGGGAAGGAAGTTTGTTGGATGTACTTCTGTATATGAATTGCGCAAGGGACCTATAAAAAAAAAATGTAAATCCCCATGGTTGTATGGACCCGCTGCAATTGAAATAGTATTAGAGTATCATGTTATCAGGTCAAGCGAATGGAAATCGAACTGTGGCAACTCCAATCGAATCGGGGGCCGTCGAGGGGTGCCACAATTTATACCATTTGTTTTTAATGATTTGAGCCATATTTGTTTAAAAATAATTGCTCAAATCAATTCAAAGAAGAAGGAAGGAAAAAAATTTCTATTTTTAACAAAAAATATTTAGAGATAAATTGTTAATAACGATGACAATGATCTTTATTGATTACTTTTTCTCAAAATAATTTGAAAAATAAATTTCAAATAATTCATTTTCAGCTAAATAACAGACATTAGAGGGAGACTTTAGAGGAATGTCAAATATTTAGAAATTAATCCCACCAAAACATTCAACAGCAAAAAATAGCACCTAAAACTATAAATTTTTACTAAAATAGAAGGAAAAAAGACCGACGGATGTTACCAAATATCTTTTGAAAGAACATAAGAATCAACCTCGTTCAATTGTGTCCGTTGCTTATGTTGAAAACATTTTGCACATTCATATTTAGATGAAAATCTGTAAATGAATTCAGTTACATAAATTTATATATATATATATATATAAGCATAATGTGTAAAAAAAAATTTCTATGCTAACAATTGACCTAATAAAAGTATAAAATTCATTATCGACACTTCATTTGGAAGTTGTGAGAAATGAAGAACTTCTAAACGTGATGATTTACACCATCTTTTTTTTTCTCCTTGATCAAAGTGAAAAGCGTGTTGATTAAGTCATCTCCTTCAAAAGACAAGATTTACATTATTCTTTTAATGATATTTCTATGATAGATAAAAATTCATCATTTCTTTAATAAACATTATTTTAAGAACGAGTCCTAGAGAATTAGTGAGACTAGCTCATACCCATAATTGGGTGCAACAATGGTGCGGTCAATTCATCAATAAAAATATTGCACTTAGGTGATAGAATTGTGTTCTCTCCTATAAAAAGGGGTTGTGCGCCTGCGACAAAGGGGGAGCAAAAAAATTCAGAGCAAAAAAGCGTGAGAGGGGCTTATCTCTCAGTTTTTCGGTAAAAAATTCAAGACAAAAGAAAAATTTAAGACAAAAGAGAAAGGTTTCTTTCTTCGGTTTTTTTTTTTTTTTTTTTTTAGGGTTTTTGGGGCATTTTCTTTGTTTTTCTCTTGGGACTTTTTCTTCGTTTCTTTTGGGGTCAAGGAAGAATAACACGAAAAAGAAAAGAAAAACTCCTTTGAGGAAAAGCAAAGTCAGCAGAAGGGACAGAGAGCAGAAGGAACAGCAGGCGTGATGGAGACGTGAGGCCAGCAGGAGAGAGAGAAAAAAAAATAGCACTGTTCATCTTCTTCGTTGCCCTTCGCCCCGCAGCCGCTCGTCCACGAGCACCGCGCCACCATCGCCGCTGGTCGTTCGCCGCTTCCCTCTGCCGAACTGCCGCCACAACAGCACCTCCGCACGAGCATCCTCCCGCGACACCACAACCGGTCGCCGAGTCACCGCGCGCCTCCGCTTTTGCTCCGACGCCCAGTAGCCCAGCCAGACCGCCTCCGTCGCCGCTGCTGCAGCCCGAGCTCTCCTCCGTCAATCACTAAAGACCTACTTTTACGTTTCGAAAAATAAGGCAAAAAAATATGTTGACATGAAAAACTTTATTTTCGACTAATTTATGTAATAAAAATGTTTACTTCTTCTTCTTGTCCCACTTCCTCCTCTTTAAATGTGTAATTCCGCTGTCACGTTCTACAAATGTGCATTTATTAAGTTCACCTAAATTAAGAAATTTTGGAGTGAAATCAACCCTCCTTGAAAGATTCATTTAGAAAAAATAAGGCTCTGTTTGGCAACTTGCCCAACAGTACCAATTTTCGATTTTTGTTAGGAATCGTTTGGGACGAGAAACGCGTTTGGTAAAATTTTTGTTCCCGGGAACAGTTTCGGACAAGATTTGAGAATCTAAAAAAATTTGATTCTCGGAAGAGAATCAGAAAAAAGAATCAAAATCTTACGTTTTCTGCTCCTCTGCTCCACGGTCGCTCGTCCTCTCCACTCTCTCGTCCTCTCCACTCTCTCGTCCTCTCATCTCCTCTGCTCACAGTCTCACTCTCCTCTGCTCAGTCTCTCACTCTCATCCTCTCATCTCCTCTACTCAGTCTCACTCTCTCCCTCCTCAAGAACGGCGACGGCGACGGTGACGGCGAGCTCCTCAAGAACGGCGACATCGACTGCTGCTTCTTCATCGTTGAAGCTGCTCGTTCTTCAAGGTGAGTTCCTTTTGTGGTGGTTCTTCGTCTGCGTCGGTTGGCAGGAGCGACCCCGCCCTCGTCGAGCTAGCCGAGGGGTCGCTCGGCGGGCGCCGTCGCCGAAGCTGGCCGAGGGGTGGCTCGCCGAGCGACCCCCGGGCCGACTCGGCGGGCGCCGTCGCCGATTCTGGCCGAGGGGTGGCTCGCCGAGCGACCCCGGGCCGAACTCGGCGGGCGCCCTCGCCGAAGCTGGCCGAGGGGTGGCTCGCCGAGCGACCCCGGGCCCAACTCGGCGGGCGCCCTCGCCGAAGCTGGCCGAGGGGTGGCTCGCCGAGCGACCCCCGGGCCCAACTCGGCGACGGCGCCCGCCGAGGGGACCCCTCGGCCAGCTTCGGCGACGGCGCCCGCCGAGTTGGGCCCGGGGTCGCTCGGCGAGCCACCCCTCGGCCAGCTTCGGCGAGGGCGCCCGCCGAGTTGGGCCGGGGTCGCTCGGCGAGCCACCCTCGGCCAGCTTCGGCGAGGGCGCCCGCCGAGTTCGGCCCGGGGTCGCTCGGCGAGCCACCCCTCGGCCAGCTTCGGCGACGGCGCCCGCCGAGTCGGCCCGGGGCCGCTCGCCGATTCTGGCCAAGGGGTCGCTCGCCGAGCGGCCCCGGGCCCGACTCGGCGGGCGCCCCGCCGATTCTGGCCGAGGAGTCGCTCGCCGAGCTGGTCGTTAGGGAGATCCTAGAAATTATCAGCTGGCCTTTTACTTCATTTCGACCTAGTCTGGTGTTGAGGAATTTCATTGCTGATAATCGAGAGAAGCTTGAAGTATAAATCATGAGAAAGATAATGGCAAATGATCATAGGAGGTAGCTAATGGATCATTCCATGTGTTATGAGTTCTGTATTCTCAGATCTTTCTTTGAAGTTCCTCTTTGTGAGACCTTTTACTTGTATCTTTAAGAGAAGCTTGTTGTTGTGTAAGTAATTGATTTTTCTTGTGGCCTTTGTTTGTCTGCTAGAGAATGATGACGCACAACTGTAGTGGACAACGGTCTCATTCCACGAAGACATCATTTATGTCCATTATATTAGTGGCCAAACCATATTGAGTTCGTAATTGAGTTTACATGTATTTCATTTCTCTTTTGTCGGTATTGGATTCTATTTTTTTTTTATTGAATTTGATAACATGTATGAATCACTTCTCTTGTATAAAAATTTCATTGATTAAATCACACCCATAATTTTTCAATGGCATTACCTTTTCCCACTTATCGGGAAGTCATAAGAAGGCAAAAATCTTATGACTTATGCTTCAAACTCGATTTTCTTATAGCCTCACCTTCCTCGTTTATTAGCATTCTTGGCAGCTCATAACATGGAAAAAGAATGAGATTGATGTGGAACAAACTCATCCATTTTTGGGGCAAATAGATGAGAGTTTATAGCTAAACCTTGGTATAACCTTATCGCTAGCTTTTAGAAATGTCGTACACTATCTTTTGTAACCTTATGCATTCCTTTTGTGGCTGAAATAAATTCTTCTATGTACCCTTTGTTTATGAGAGTCTTGCATTATGTCACCTAATAATAAGATGCCATCTTTGTTGTTGCGTCTTTGGTTAGATCTTATGCTCATTCAATTCACTAAGCAGAATTCTCGATTTTTGCTGTGGAAATAAGCAAATTGATTTTGGGGCTTTACCATGCCTGCCATTTATAGCTTCGGTCATACCGTCTGCAACAATTTCTCCTCCACTTAAGCATCCTCATTTGTTGCTGAATAGAAGTTCAATAATATGCTTTGGAGTCTTTATTTTTTCCTAGATAGATCTTGGTTCATTGATTTCTTTAGTAGTTCCTATACTATCAAATGGATATCTGAAACACTAGTCCTTAAACTCATTAGAATTCAAAGATGAGGTCTATGATTTTATCTTTGACAGAGATGATTCTGGATTTGCCCTATCTTGCTGCTGTGCGTATGTGCACTTATAGATGTGGATGCTTGTGCAATATATGTTTTGCTGGGTATGTGAATATTCATGCATTATATTTGTATTTAGTCAATGTCGGCATTGAAAGTGCAAAGGTAGGTCATAGTCTTCACCTCGGCATGAAATTGATTATGTAGTTGACCGAACTTGCATCATTGCTACATATTGAGTTTCCAGAAATATGTTTGGCTTGTGCAACCATTTGAGTTGGAGATGAGGTAATTATCTGCTATGTTTTCTTCGATGATATATAAGTGTCATTGCATCTCTAGTTTGTCCATGATCCTAATGTCGCTATCGAGAGCTATTGAGCTCCAAAGTTGACTCACAAGAACTATTGAGCGACCCCTTGGCCAGCTCCAAAGTTGACTCATGTTGTTTACTTATTCCCTTTTCATCACATTGCATTAAATATATAGCTTTTTAAGTTCACGTAGGATGTTAGAAATATACTAAAATATTGTTTTGAGTTGTTTTCTCAAAGTGTTCCTCTCATCTGATTTTTTCCAGGCTGTTGATTCATTTTTAATAGAAATGTTGTGATTCATTCTAAGTAAAGTGATCCTATTTCAGGTTAGCTGGAAGTTGTTGGTTTGAAGTTGTGGGTTTGCATTTGAACAAGAAGCAATATCGAGTGAGTTTCATTGGAGCCTCTTTTTCGTTTTTTCCCTACTTACCCAGTTACACTTTATCTTCCTTGATAGTTTTAAGTGTCATCTCAATT
Source organism: Eucalyptus brandiana (assembly GCA_014182725.1). Taxonomy (NCBI): domain Eukaryota; kingdom Viridiplantae; phylum Streptophyta; class Magnoliopsida; order Myrtales; family Myrtaceae; genus Eucalyptus; species Eucalyptus brandiana. The sequence continues at coordinate 14,500,663 of CM024669.1, forward strand.
AATTTATATGATGCTCAATTAAGGTAAAATGGCATCCCAGAAAGATGTGTTCAATGCAAAATGGACTGAGCCTTTAACCAACTTATTTGTAAGATTGTTGGTTGAGGAGGTTCACAAGGGAAATCGCACGACTTCTACTTTTAACAAAGTAGGATGGAATAACATACGAGCTGAATTCAATAAACAGTCAGGATACCAATATGACCTATTGCAGTTGAAGAATAAAGTGAACAAACTGAAAAGGCAATATGGTAGTTTCAAGAAGCTCCTTTCACAATCTGGCTTTGGCTGGGATAATGTGAATGGCACAGTTGTTGTTGACGATCCAACTATTTGGGACTCTCACATCAGGGTATGTTTTAAATTTCGATCATTTTGATTTTATAATAAATGTAAGTTTTAGAGGATTTGATTATGTTATTGACATATGTCATTATTGTTACAATTGCAGGGTAATAATGATTGGGCAAAATTTAAAAAGGATGGATTTCCTCAATATCCTGAACTGTGCATTGTATTTGGTGATACATATGCTACTCGAGAGCATGCCACAGGAAATGCCGAAGATGTGATGTTGTCAGAGGATGGTGGCAATGGTGGTGGCAATGCAACTGGTGATCCAGAGGATTTAGCTGAACACCAAGTTAATGAGGACATTTTTGCATCTCAATATACTTCCACTTCCATTCATAACAAGCACAGGTTGGATAGGACTCCAAATGTCAAGAGGAGAAAAAATAGTCCCTCATTTGATATTGCAGACACATGCAAAGCTATCCAAGACATGCTCAAAGCTAGGTCAAGTCAATCTATGAGTGGATCTGTTAGCTCACAAGTTACACCACCACCACCACCACCTGAAGACCCCTACTCCATATCAGTTGTGATTGATATTCTGGTTAATATGAATGACTTGGACCAAGATATGTACAACAAAGCAGTGGAACGAGCATGTGGTAGTGCTATATGGAGAGAGGCTTTCATCAAAACACCAGCTGAAAGGAGACATGGACTTCTTCAATATCTATTGTAGATGTTGAGATGTGTTTTATGGATTGCATATGCTTTTACTTAACTATGTGATTTCATTGGTCAAACTCTTTTGTGTTGTTGTATGGATAATATGGATTATGTGAGATTTTTATATTTGATCTACTTCTACTTTAGAACTTAAATTGTTAAGAGCGTGTTTGGATTTTTTTTTTCATATTTCTTTATTAATGTTATTATATTTGTGTGATGATATAGGTACTATGGAAGATGGATCAAATAGTATATCTAATGAGCAGGTACAATCAGTTGACCAATTCTTGGATGACGGTGATCTTGACATATTGATAGGATGGTTATGCATGGTTGCAATGGATATGTCCGTGCATACGAAAGAACCTATTAGGGACAGCAATCTATCGGGACCGGAATGGATGTGAGAGCTTATTTGTGGACATTCAGATAGAATATATGAAGCCTTCAGGATGGAGAGGCATGTTTTTCTTAACCTATGTGATTTGATGAGGATAAGAGGTTGGTTGAAAGACAGTCGGTATGTTAGGATAGATGAATAAGTTGGGATCTTCTTATCTTTGGTTGGTCATAATAACTCAACTAGAGATTTATGTGAGAGATTTCAACGTTCAGGACATACAATCAGCACGTATTTTAATTTAGTGTTGAAAGCAGTTCTCAAACTTGCTAAAGAGATTATCAAATCACCATCATTTGATGTTGTTCCACCGGAAATTCTTATGAATCCTAACCATGCACGCTATTTCAAGGTATAGTTTTCATATCAATTGTGGATTATCAAATATATGTAGTTAATAATTTTTGAATTTTCATATATTCACATGATTTTTTTTTTCGAAATAAATTCACAGGATTGCATAGGTGCTATTGATGGCACCCATGTAGATGTTACCGTTCCCAGATCTCAGCAAATCCCATATAGAGGCAGAAAAGGAAATACCACTCAGAATGTGTTATGTGTTTGTTCATTTGATATGAAATTTACTTTCGTATATTCTGGGTGGGAAGGATCTGCCAACGATTGTCGAGTGCTTTCGGCAGCACTTGCGACTCCTCAATTGCAATTTCCTCGACCACCACCAGGTATATGATTTGTTTATAAGGAAAGATTCATTTTATGATTGTTTCATCATTGTATATCATAATTAATTTATATATATATTATAGGCAAATACTACGTGGTAGATTCTGGTTATGCAGCACAGCCGGGATTTTTAACTCCATTTAGACGTGAACGGTATCATCTGAACGATTATAGAGGGAGTGGAAGACGGCCAAGGACAGCTAGAGAATTATTCAACTATAGACATTCTTCTTTAAAAAATGTCATTGAGAGGTCATTTGGGGCATTAAAGAATCGCTTCACCATTTTGAGACGCATGTCTCCATTTACAATGAAAAAGCAAGCACTTATTGTAATTGCATGTTGTGCTCTTCATAATTATATTCGTGATCAAGACAGGATGGACAAAAACTTTTCCCGATATGGAGATCCCAGTACCCATATGGAACTACGAAGTGGATGTTGTAAATGATACATCAAATGAGGAAGCAATGGAGATAAACATACTTCGGGCAAGTATTGCAAATCAAATGGCAAGGGATTATAATATGCCGGAGATTTAATAACTTTATGTTTCCGATCTTTGTAATATTGTTTTTAATTATTGACTTATTAAAGCCAATATTCAAAGTTGAACAATGGACTACGTTACTTTATTATTCATTTATGGATAAGTTGTAATGATGAGTTTATCGTTAAAGCATTTTCTTTGTTTCAAAGAGTCCTATTAGTTTGAAGAGTTTTATCTTCTTAAATATTGAGTGTTCGGTTTTGGGGAAGGGAATATATACATATATATAGAGAGAGAAAAGTATATTGGCTAAATTAAAATTAACATGGAGTACCTTTATGAAATTTAAAATGGATTAGATATTTAATCATATAAAAGTAACTATTAATTGATAGTGAGAAAACACCATGATAAAAAAAAAACTCTTATTTAAATATAAATAATATTGAAATTCTAATAAGAAAACCAAATTTAAAATAACAACAATTTTCCATTTTATTTTTATCTATTTTTGATTTGTATATTTTATTTTAATTTCTTCCTATTCTGAAATATATATTTGCTATATATAGAATAAATATTTAATTTTATAATTGATCAGTGAATGATTTATGAAAATTCAATATCAAATTTACATTCATCTAAAAAGGTAATTAAAAACAAGTAGAATATAAATTTTATTCCAGAATCAGAAATTTTATTTGTTACCAAACGCATTTATGTTCTTTTTCATTAGGAATTAGAAATTTTATTCGTTACCAAACAGCTTAAAATACTCAGAATCTGTTCCCGGGAACATAATCAAAAAGAATCATTTCTGATCAGAATCTACTCCCGGGAACAGAATCGTTACCAAACGCGCCCTAAGCGAACCAAAGCTATAACTCTCTTCCGTGGCATATAAATTCAATAATTTCGGTTGCCTCCGGTCCTCATTCCCATGTTTATATTAGAAGCCAACGCTAAAGGTCTTCTATTTCCCGCAACAATTAATGGAGAAATCTGGCCAACAATTTATTTTTTTATTATTTTAGAAATTGAAGAAACTTTGCTTTTTGGATATTTCATTTTTAAATACTTAAATTAAATAGTTTTAGAGGGAAAAAAAGAGAGTGGTCCAACCGCCCCTTCCACTTTCCATAAAAAATTAAAAGTACATACGAAAATCAAATCACACTCTTCCTCTCTGCATAGAACAGAGAGCCAACGTTGAAATTATCTCTAAACTTTGCCAATTCTATAGCTGAAGGATCCTCTCTCCTGTAGGGCAGATTTTGAAACTTTCATCGTACAGTCATCAGTGACTACCCATCCGCGTTTATATTCACGTAAGAAACGTATTATGGTCGCTCTCCCTCTCTCTTTCTCTCTCTCTCTTCTTCACTTACGGTACGATTTGATGCAAACGAGAGACAAAAGGACCTTCCTTTGCGCTGCATCAGAGAAATGCGGGGAAAGCTGAAGTGGATCACTGTGACAGGCGAACGAGACTCATGGGTGCCTAGGGCGTTTGCTTTTCTTTGGGCTGAATGGTATTTATCGTAGCCCAGCATTGTTTAGACTAAGCATATGTATAAACAGTGGGAATTCCCAAACATAAGATATCAAAGAATCTCTTCACACGGTTGAAAGTACAATCATCGCTCAGCAAGAAAAGCAGAAGCAAAAAATGACCAGGCATCCTCTCATCCTGCCCCGCGCCCAACTTCTCCAACTTTTGAGTCTCTCTCTTCTACTCTTCTTTTTCTTTTGATCTTTTCTTATTAACTGTACAATTTCCAACAAATTTCTCTCTTGCACTCTCCTTTTTCCTTTTATTTTATATTTAATTGATGGCCACGCATTTCCATTAAATGTTATGGAAAACTCAAGAGCTTTGGCGATTACATTCCACAATTTCTCAATTTAGATGAAGTTAATATACTCTTCATGGAAGTTTAGAACTTGATGGCCGAATCACATATTCAAGGGCAAGGGAGTGGTTTAAAAAGAAGAAAACATATTTAGCCCTTTAACACCCCTAAAACGTATTTAGCCCTGTCCCAATGCTATTTACCTAAATGAATGATTTAGATATTAACATTCATTAGGCTTGGATTCCCTAGACTAGAGTTAGGGTGTAATAATTGAACATCGACGAGAGATCATTTCTCCAATTTCCCAAAAAGACCTCTTACATGTTAAAAGGAAAGAATCATTAAAAAAAAAAACCAATTTATTACATAATAAACATTTTCTGAAAAAAAAATTGGGGGGCAAGCCCATTGTTAAAATTCCTTTATAAATGAAGAAAATCATTATAAAATGCACATATAAATTTAATTCTATTTTTTGTTTTAGGAGCCTAATTTTTCTATGCAAAAAATGGATGATTTAGGTGTTAACATAGACCTAGACTTATTTTTTTATATAAGCTCGAGCGCTTCAATTCAAGGCCAAGTGCTGTGTATCTTAATTGCACCCAATTTCAGTTGCATTGCCTCGGGGGAATGTTTAGTAATTTAAGAAAGGAGAAAAAAAAAGATTTGAATGTAAAAACATTAAAAATGAACTTCTACTCCTTATTAAATTTATTTATTCAGTACGTGAGAAGATAATGACAGAAAATTTTGAAATAGAATCACCGTCGATGTTATCTCACTCTAATTAGTGTTTCCCAATTTGTGTCTCGTTTCCTTTTTGGGTATTTATTCACAATGTCGACTATGTAAATATTCATGACAAGGCATGTACATGCAGTAGTACTATATATACTTGTTATTTTTATGGTTTGACAATTTTCATAACACGTGTTATTAATATTCGAAAAATTGAGCGCTTTCTATTACTTATTGAGATAACTGAGTCTCTTGATTTCTTAGTCGGTATTCTTTTTGGAACAAAGAAAAATTCCTTTAATTTGATAATATTCATTCTTATATAGGAAAATGTCTCTGACTTATGGTAAAAAAGAAGGAACACAATGGTATCATTGGAAATTTTTTGCCAAAAAATTGTACCAAAGAATATTGTTTGTTAAGTTGCTTTTTCCATAAAAGAAATTTAATACTTGGTACTTGATAATTGATAGTGGCAAATCATGCGTGCGATAACTTGATCAATAAACTATTTGATGTCTCTATTTTATTTTTTTCCACTTATATGTCTATTCCACTTGCATGTGTGATAGTCACATTGCTCAACACCAGTTCTATTTGATTAGTAGACTCAAAGGCTATCAAAGGTCGATGATTTGCTGGTGGTGTCATAATAATTACTCGTATGAAAGAGGGGTTGTCACGATAACTATACATTTTTCTTTTCATAGTTATCGGTGTATTTGAAGATATTTCTAATGAAATATTATCAACAATTCATTTAATCTGTCGTTGTATTTGTTATAGAAAAATTATCTCGAACATATAATATCTTAAATTAAGATGATATGATAAAGCAGATAAGGTAGATAGGAGATGTTAATGAAATGTGTCATGATAATTTTTATATTTTATTTTAATTTTGACGTTTATTATTTGAGATTTAACTTTCACTTAATATTAACTCATATTTGTTAAGTTACTATAATGGATGTCTTTTCAATTTTGTAGAAAAGGTGCGATCAATAGTTTTGATAAGTCTGTCCATATAGCCAGAGACTTCTATCAATCACATTGTAAACTATGAAAATCAATATATTCCCAAATAAATTCTTTGCCTTGTATTTGGAAAAAATTATACCATTTGTTTTTAATGATTTGAGCCATATTTGTTTAAAAATAATTGCTCATATCAATTAAAAAAGAAGGAAGGAAACAAATTTATATTTTTAACAAAAAATATTTAGGGATAAATTGTTAATAACGATGAAAATGATATTTGTTGATTACTTTTTTTTTTCAGAAAAAAATTAAAACATATATTTCAAATAATTCATTTTCGGCTAAATAACTGAGATTAGAGGGAGATTTTAGAGAAATGTCAGATATTTAGAAATTGGAAATAATACCACCAAAACATTCAATAGCAAAAAAGAGCACCTAAAATTATAAAGTATTACTAAAATAGAAGGAAAAAAGACTAACATATGTGACCAAATATATTTAAAAGAACATAAGAGTCAACCTCGTTCAATTGCGTTCGCTGCCTATGTTGAAAACATTTTGCACATTCATATTTAGATGAAAACTTGTAAATGAATTTAGTTACATAATTATATATAAGCACAATGCGTAAAAAAAATTTCTATGCTAACAATTGACCTAATAAAAGTATAAAATTCATTATTGAGACTTCATTTGGAAGTTGTGAGAAATGAAGAGCTTCTAAACGTGATGATTTACACCATCTTTTTTTTTTTTTTTTTCTCTTTGATCAAAGTGAAAAGCATGTTGGTTAAGTGATCTCCTTCAAAAGACAAGATTTACATTATTCTTTTATTGATATTTTTATGATAGATAAAAATTTATCATTTCTTTAATAAACATTATTTTAAGAACGAGTCCTAGCGCATTCGTGAGACAAGCTTTAGCATCCGATAAGACTTCCGCGATAGATATGCTATCATTTCGTATCTGCACGCTCTCATTATTACCTTCTTGCGGAGCACGCCAACTTCGGTCGCAGATGGCTCCCTCTCGGCCACAGTTTCACTTCCTCTCTGTCGCATGTCACTTTCCCTAGTCAGAAACACCAAGGCGTCCCAAGGCGTCGCGTAGAGCTAGGGTTTCTGCGACTCCGGCCGAGCGACTCCGGCCGAGGCGTCTCTCGTCTTCTTCGCGAACACAGCCAGCTGTCTTCTTCGCGAAAACGGCCATCATACCTGCGGTTGAAGTTTCCGGGGAGCTGTCGACCCACAGTCCGTCCACAATCAGGTTCCACTCTTCCGGTAAGAAAAAACTCATAGATGCCTGAGACCAAATCGCTAAGTTCCTGTTCGTTACTAGGGCCTCGTCTAGAATGGATTGCGGATTAGGCTTGCATGCTTGAAATAAAAGAGATTGCGCGAAAGTATAGCCGCCATCCATTCACCCAAATGTGCGTTAGATTCCTTCAGTCATTGCTCCTAGAAACCATTTCTCTACTTTGGTTATGTTCCACGGGATATACTGATATTTAGCCTTGGGTCTGACCAAATAACCGCATTTCTCTACTTTGACCAGTACTTGGAAGAAAAAGAAACATACTCAGACCTCGGAGCAAAACCCTCTCTCATGTCTTCAAAGCGTAAGGTTCTTGTCAAGGAGCAGCTGCCGGCGGCTAAATCGGACAATCAGCAAAAGAACAATGAGGAAAGTCCCTCGCAGCCCAAGCCTGCCCCTCCTCGACAGCAAAAATCTCAGCAAGGGTCTTCGTCGGCACGATCTGGGTACGAACACGAGAAGAAGGCCCCGTCTTTGAAGAAGTCGAAGACAGTGCCATCCACTTCCTTGAAACAAGTTGAAGTAGACAAGCTTGGACATGCCGGAGAGGAGTCAAAGAAGCTGGCATTCCAGAAGATATGGGGCGACGGCGACGAGATAACCCTTTTGCAGGGTATAATTGATTACCGTGAGAAGGGCATGGACCCCTTCACAAATGTTAGTGCATTTTATCATGATGTTCAGGGATTACTTCGGGAAGACTTTACGGTTAGCCAATTGGCCAACAAGGTTCAGGTTTTTAAGAAGAAGTATAGGAATAATAAGGGGAAGGGCAAGGTTGGAGAGGATTGGGTGTTTTCGAATTCTCATGAGAGGAAAATTTTTGAGTTGTCGAAGAAGATTTGGGGTGTTGAGATGCGAGGCAATGCCACTAGCAGTAGAGAAGAAATTGGTGTGACTATTGAGAATAAGAAAACTGATGGTGCTGGAATGTCTGTGGCTCCCCCCTGGTCAAAGTTGGAGGCATCAAAGTCAAATGATTCGCAGGAGCATCTTGATGACATATCGCAGATGTGTAGGATCGGCTTGGACGAGGGATCTTTCAATCAGGGGTTGGCATTGTTGGAGCCCTCAAAGAGGGCGGAGTTGAAAGAAAGATGGAGTAAATTGTTCTGTGTTGAGATGCAGATAGTGGCGGAGAGATGCGCAGTGATTCAAGATCAGCTCAAGCTCATTTTGGAGGCCTATTCTCATTCTACTGAGAAGTAGGTTGTGGGCTTCAGGTTTTTTGATGGGTGGTATAGCATTCTAACAATGCTGTTTTGTGCACCATGGTTCTTATGACTATTTTCGATCATTTTGTATATCTTTTTCGGGCTCCAGGTGTTTTGATGGGTGGCGTAGTGTTCTAACAATGCCTTCAGGTGTCTATTTCGATCATTTTGTATACCATTTTCTGGAGCCCTAATCTGATGTAAAGTTATATTAGACGAATTAGAAGGATGCAATTAGAAGTACTGTTATCCTTGTTCCCTCCAACATCTGTAATTTGCTGACGTTGGTTACTAATTGCCGTGGTGATGGAGCTAACCTCTTTTAGGTGCTTATTAGATCCAAGAGTTATCGATTTACATTTATTTGCACCTTTTTTTGGGATGCACGAAGCTTAGCAAATTACTTATAGTCCAAGAACGGAGGACTGTCTGTTGCATATAAATTGTTTTGTTTAATTGTCATATAGTGTGACTGCTGCTTGTTTTTTTGACTCTCTTATAGATTCTTGTTATGCTTGGTTTGTTTGATGCAGTCTTGCATCACATGTGCTGGATGAGTTCATGTGCACTTGCTTGTGACTGAATGTTTCCTGTATTGTTATAACGGTCTTCATGCTGCAGCAATTTTTATATCAATATGACTTAAATTAATCGAAACCAATTCATGTATTTATTAGATAATTGAGCAAAGCAAAATTTCCAGATCCTTTCCGTGAAGCCAGACCAGAGCATGTCAATTATTAGGTAACAACCACAAAATAATTAGGATATTTCTAAAATTTTCCGGAATGGTGATTCAATTTTCATTTTCAGACTGTTTGGTTACCTGATTTGAAATTATCTGTATGCTATCAAGGAGCGTATGTCTTGGCTGAGGGAGATTTTAGATTATTTTACTTAGATGGATGGCAAGGTTGCATCGTCTCGTTGCTTCACGGTGGCCACCGATCAAAATCAGTAGACATATTCTGGTATGTGATGCTTCCATGTTTCTCGTTTGAAAATAGCATGCTATTTTTGTCCTGAGAAAGCAGGAGAGATTTTTCATGAAATTTTGTTTGAAGATCGTTTTCTGAGAAAGGAAAGATGTGTCATAAATATGTATCAAGATCATAAGGAACTTAAGAACTGATACTATTTTCTCAAGAAATTTTGTTAGGCTGACCTGAGCAATGGTTGATGATGATTCTATTTTCTCCACATTAATTTGTAGATTCTCAAAATATTCAGCAACTAATTGATATACAAACCGCCTTTGGGTCTCAGAGCAAATTCATAATTTATTTTTGATAAGCTATGCACTGTTTTCCAAAAATGAGGTGGAAGTGCTCAAATTATATGCTTCTCCTTTGCAGGATTATAGGTTTTCAGTTATAGAGCCATGTTTAGACAATTAGATAAAATCCTTCTTGCAGCAACAAATGCCATTTTTGATCTCATCTTGTTAGATAAACAATCTAATGACAGTCTTACCCCTTAAAGATTCGTCAAGCCAAGCCAATTGCAGCCAGCAAGCTGATGCGTTCAGCTGCATTGATGGACCTCTCTGCCAAGAGCTGATTGGTTTGCTCCAGAGATGCTTTTATCAGCAGGTGTTTGCTTTTGAAATAATCCTCCTTGGTTTTTTGAGAGATATCTACTTTCTTTTCCGGTTCATTTGTCCTTGACTGCACTTTTAACTAAAGTTGGATTGCAGTGTTGAGGCAGAAGTAAAAAGAGTCATGTACTTTGGACTTGTAAAGTCCCACTAGACCGATCAATTGTTAGACCGGTCCTTGATTTTCTCTTGCGTCATTGCCTACGTTTTCATTAAGAGGTACCAGTGTTTAATTTTTCTCAGAACGTGAAATTTTCTTAAATTATTATGGTCCTTGTATAGTGCTGAAAGTCTCAAGAGTCAAACCTATTGAATTGACCTCCTTTATTAAGTTTCATGATTCTTTTCAATCTTTAGCCTGCATGATCTGTTGAAAATGCGCTAATGCATGTCCTTGCTAGAAGTAGCTTTTGGTTTGCACGAATTTATAAGTTGCTTGAGGAAATTTTCTAGGAGTTCAGCAATATATATTATTTTGAACATATTATACTGCAGAAGTGGCATCAAGATTTGTTGTTTGGCTTTTTCTGTGAAGCTTGATTTTGCCATTTGTGTTGGGCTGATTCTATAGCTGATAAAACTGCGCCTATTAGTTTTGATAACAATGGTGCATAGCACAATTTGTGGAGTTCCTATCTGATTGGAATTTGTACCTACTTGAACCTTGATTTTATTATGGTGCCTATGACTGTTTTATGTTCCTCATGACATAGTTTAAGACGCTGTTGGCAGAGGCATTTCCAGCAATTCTTTATGCTCTAAATGGATGATTGTACAGAATCTATCATGTAATGATCTGAAAATCTTTCGAGACAAACGTATCTTGACTTCAAAAGCTTTATTCAACGTTTGAAGAGCATCTTTTCCCTTTCCAATAGGATGCATCTATTTTCGTTTAAACTCTTAAGCAGTTATTTTTTGGTAAGAAACTCTTAAGCAGTTATTCTCACCATGCAATGTTCATAATCCTTGTTGAACTCCTATCTTTTTTATTTTATTTTATATGTCAGATTTTTGCTAATCTATGAAAATATGCTCTCTATCTCTCTCACATACTAAGTACTTTTTTTATGTCAACTTGAATTAACTTCCTATGTTGGCTTGGAGAATGGCAAAGTTGTCATTAAGGAGCCTTTGGATAGTCTTCTATCTTGATACATAAATATTCAGTGTGGACTCCTAGAAGGTGGGAGGTTTAAATTTTTACTTTCTAAGAGGTTGAAGTGGGACGATTTAGTTTTAAATGTGGGTTTCGAATCCCACACCTGACAATGAGGCATGAGAAAAGTCTGAAAATAAGAATTAGAGTAAGATCGATAAAAAAAAAGATCATATTAATACTAATGGACTAGTGTTATCTTTTTTATTTCTTAGGTTAAATGAGATGATAGTAATTTTTTTATTTGTTTGGAAATGGTTGGGTACATATATACTTTTTGGAACCTTTACTTGAGGTCAACTAAGTGAGCTTGAATCAATATGTTGCTTGATATGACAGCGAGGAGCTGAATGCAACCTTTTTATTAGTTCATATTTTTAATCATCATCTTATGCCAACTTTTTATAGGTAATGCTGCTTTTTTTTTTTTTTTTTTAAATTTTAATTTTACTTTTAGTAAATTTCTTGTTTAACATTTAAATTGTTCATAATAATATAGTTAATTTATTAATTTCATGCCGACTTTTTTTTTTATTATGTGGCAGTGCAAAATTTTAGGTTTACTTTTGAATAGTTTTCTATTTAATATTTACTTCTTCCTAATAATGTGATTACTTCATTTAAATTTTTGAAATTTTAGCTAGTAATTAATTTTTGATTTTATATCTTTAAAACGGAGTCAGTTTGCTATTTTCCCATTTGATATTCTTTTTTTGCCTTTGCCTCAATCGGGCCGTGAGGTTTTTGTTGGTCACATTTTGTAGTTGCACCTTGCATATTGCCAAGTGGCAAAATTGAGTGAAAAACCCACGAACCTTCAAAATACTATTTTCTTATAGATAGACAGATTATGTCTATCACGTTTCAAGTTGTAAGATTTATTTTGTTATTATTTTAAAAAAACTAAAGTGTGTAACCTAAGAATTAAAATAAACCGTCTATGAATTTATATCTTTGCATACTTGGAAAAAAGTTATTCAGGAAAAAAATTATTCTTACCAATATCTAATGTTTAATAATCATAAATATGTACTCCGAAGTCAAAAGATCTTTATTGGTAATATTAACTCAAAATATTTTTTTAATGGTAAAACTAGTGGCTATTGCATAATCAATTCAGTCTATCCAAGTGTATTTTGACTCGGCAAAAGAACTTGTTTCAACCTAGGATAATAAACTCATGGACTTGATCTTACTTATATATCAAAGGACATAATGTGATACGATGGATATAATGCAATCTCAATGATTTGATGTGTTGTTGTGTTGTCGTCGTTGCTAAATGAATGAAATAGGTAACCTTACTTTCAGCATGGTTGTCTTCATTTGGGCCGCTTCTAGCCAATTATGCATGTAAAATTGATTACAATAATTGTGGCCATAGAATAACACTTCCAAGTTGAGAAGATATGATACGACTTTCGTGTGTAATTTTTACGTTTATCAATATTCACATTAAGAAAACATAGTTTATAAACCGATTTTTTTTACACAATAAAAAATGTTATTATAATTAGATTATGTATTCAATTTACTAATAATAAGGTAAATTACATTTGTGACAATTACCATGTACTTGATTTACAAAGCAAAAATTATTTGCAAATTAAATTATTTATCATAAGGTAAAACCACTTCCTCTTATGTATTCTACTACTTTGAAGAAAAATTTCTCTTTTATGATATGGATAACTACTTGTAATCATCAAAATGTCAGTTACATTTATAGCTGATAATTTTATGTTTATGAGTGACCTTCTTGCCAATGAGTTTGTAACAAGAATCTTGGCTTGGAAATTAACCAATGCCATAGCAAATTACCTTAAAGGTCTCTTCCAACCAACCGACATTAATTACAATCACCTTCCTATCAAGAGTTATCGCATCTACAAACATACAGAAATATCTACAAGACTCTCGAGCTTCTAGAAGGCTCAAGAACATACCTCCTCGAACTTTAGAGGCTAAGTCAGTCCACTTAAGATACTGACCCATCGAGGAAGCAACCCATGTGTTTGTCTCGAAGTGACAATGATGCGTCACGCATGGAACCTCTTCATGATTGTCTATAGACTACCCACAAGTCAGTGCTCGTCCGTGAGATATGCTAATAACGTACTATCTAAAACATCTAAGGACAAATAATAATCTTATGTATGTGCTCACGGGTAAAGATCATCTAATATCTATCTAGTAGCATAGTATTATGTTCTGTATTCATTGCAAAATCATTTCCTACTCTTGCCATTCCACTTGTGAGTAAACAATATAGTAACTATTGTGCATAACTGATTAAACTATCCCATGAGTACGAATGTAGATATATCACAAGTTCTCTCAAATTCTAATGCGGAGCCAATTGTAGTATGTACATTTAGTTAAATTTAGAAAATCTGTGGTTCTTACAAAATCTAATAGCACAAGCCGTATATTTCATCACCACATTGAACAAAATAAGAATAATAATGATAAGTATGTAGTCCAAAATCCTTAGATATCATCTCCCAACTATAAACTAATATCAAGTAAAAAGTTGGGATATGTGCAACTTAAGTCCTAAAACTTACAAGAAAAGTGCAATTGAGTCCTAAAACTTATAAAAAGTGCAATTAAGTCATAAAACTTATCACATTGGTTCAATTGAGTCCTAAATTTAACACCGTCAGATTTACTAACGGAAAACGCTGAAGTGGCGCTGACGTGGCATTTTAAATGATTTTTTATTATACATGTGGCTTTTAACATTATTTTTATTATTGTTTAAATTAGATTTAAAAACAGAAAATGAAAAGCTAAATTTATTTTAAAAAACAAAACTATGCAAAAAAAAAAAAAAAAAAAAAGGCATCGATGGTGCTTCTGCCACCGCCCATCGCCGGTCCTGGGCGGGGTGGCCTGCCCTCGCCCGGGCAAGGCCTCGCTGGCCCTCGCCTGGGGTCGACAATGCTTGCCCAGATCTGGGCATCCCTGATGTGGGATCGGGTGGAGTCGTCGGTGGCGGCTGGGTGACGACAGTAGTTCGATGCAGCGATGGCGTCAGGGGGGTCAGCGGAAGGACGTTGGGAATGGTAGCAGCCCAACACTGCAAAGGGTTACAGCTGGTTTGTTGGGGACGGTGTCGGGCTACGGCGGCACGACTCGGCAGCAGTCCGGTGCAATGATGGCGACGGAACCCCTGCCCTCCGGAACCCACTCACTCAGATCTGGACAACGTCGGGAGTGCGACTAAGCTGAATCGAAACGCCTAAATCTGGGCGAGCATCGCCGACCCCAGGCAACGACCGGCGAGGCCTCCCATAGGGAGGACGAGGGTTGCCGGCCCCCCGTGAGGGCCAGCGTGCCCAAATTTGGGTGTCCTTGTTTGACCTGGCGGGGGTGGTCGGGCCTCGCCTGGGGCCAGCGAGGCCTTGCCAGGGCGAGTCCAGGGCCGGCGATGGGCGGGGGCTGCGGTGGAAATGCCGTCGGTGCCATTTTCTTTTTTTTTTTTTAATAGTTTTGTTTTTTAAATAAATTTAGTTTTTCATTTTTAGTTTTTAAATCTATTTTTTAAACTTTTGAATAAAAAATAATTTTAAAAAGCCACATGGAAAATATAAATTCATTTAAAATATGACGTCGCGCCACGTCAGTATTTTCCGTTAGTAAATTTGACGGTGTTAAATTTAGGACTCAATTGAACCCCAATTGCACTTTTTGTAAGTTTTAGGACTCAATTGCACTTTCCTTGTAAGTTTTAGAACTTGTGTTGCACATATCCCTAAAAAGTTTGAACAAAACGATGGCTTTAGTCTTGCAAACAAATCACAAGAAAGAGGGGATAATTGTCCAAAAAGTCTTAAACCTATTACACTTTTACCAATTCAGTCATAAACCTTTTAACTTTGCCAATTGAGTCGTAAACCTTTTTATTTTTTGCTGATTCAGTCTATTCAGCCAATTTTGGCCGGAAAATGCTGACGTGGATGCCGGCGGTGCCACGTAGGACTACCGGCGCCGACATAAACAATTTTTAGTAATATTTTAATATTTTTTTTGAATTTTTTGAATTTTTTTGAATTTTTTGAATTTTTTTAGCCACCGGAAAAGGCCAAGAAAAAAGCCAAAAAGAGAAAAAAAGGAAAAACAGAAAAAAACAGAATAATAATAATAATAATAATAATAATAATAATAATAATAATAATAATAATAATAATAATAATAATAAATTCAAAAAAATATTAAAATATTATTAAAAATTATCCACGTCAGCGCCGGCAGTTCTACATGACATTACTGGCATCCACGTCAGCATTTTCCGGCCAAAATTAGCCGGATTGACTGAATCGGTAAAAAGTGAAGGTTTAGGACTCAATTGACAAAGTTAAAATGTTTAAGACTGAATTGGTAAAAGTGTAATAGGTTTAGGACTTTTTAGACAATTCTCCACAAGAAAGAGTAGTTGCTTCATTCCCACCATCTCTCTTTAAGGATGGAAAGAGATTTCACATTCTTTTTTCTTCCCCATCTAGCAGTTTGCTCTTACGTTTCTTCTTTTTGGGTTTCTTGCAATTCTCTCCGCTTGAAACTTGCTCAACTTCAACAGTAAAACTCCTGTTAATCACAGAGCCCAAATTTAGAGGAGGTACATCAAGTACAGTTTTTCCTCGTTACAAGGATTGTTTAACCACTTTCATGAGCGTCGACTTAATCAACCGGTGCTTGACAAGAGAATTAATACAAATTGGTTTGTAAATGCAAGCAGAAAGGTCATTGCTCAACAATTATTCTTCGGGTATTCATGCTTAATTATCTGCATTGACAAACCATAACAATTATAGTTCCAAGATCCTTTCTATATCATTTGAAAAAAACTAGAAGTGACCAAGGCTAATATGTTCGAGCAATGGCTATATTAAAATGTACCAATTGTGTTCGAAGCAATGTTTATAAAGAATCACGTGATCTTTCTAGATATATTATTCAAAAGGAAAAATTATGAACTTTTCACAGGGCTTTAAAAGCAAAATCATATTGTGAGAATGCAAGTACTTGAATGTTTCAACATATGCATACGCGTGGAGTCATTGATGGGAATAAAAGGTAGGAAGGTGCCTCCAACAAATGGAGACTTTTCATTATTTTGAGGGGGTTCCAAACTCTTTTTGCTACATCGCGTCTGAGATTACACCTAGGACGCCCAGCTATATGATCAATGCATTCAACCAAGTACTATTATACATATGAGTTTGGATTATGAAAGGCCAATGGGAACATGAAAACATAAAGATACCCACTTCTGAGTTGGATCATTGGCTTTTGGTTCTTTATTTTCCTGCCATGCTTGATTTTGCATCTCTTCCTCCAAGAACTGCAATGATTTAATCTAACATCCTCATACATTGGAATCAGCTCTGCAAACAAAATAAAGAGGATCCTCTTTATTTTGTTTGCAGAGCTGATTCCAATGTATGAGGATGTTAGATTAAATCATATGCTTCCACATGTATGTAAACATTTTGTCTGAACGAAGGCCTTTTACTTTTGTTGAGTAACTGAAACATCAGTTCCATTTCTCACTATAGTCAAGAGTCCATTCCTTAACCACCTATCTTTGGTTATGTACACGACCTATTCAAACTGAGATAAGTGCAAAGCTGAAGCATTTCCAGCGTATAAATGACTTCTCTTCTAGCAAAAAAAATGTAAAATAGGTAACATAATGTTAAGTCTCCAATTCAGTCAATTACCTTCTGGGTTCGCCGTCAACAACAGAAGGAGACAAACTTGCAGATTATTTCACGGCAGTGCTTCCATCCTGCTTTTGCTTCTTCTTGGCAACAACTGGTGGCGTTTCCATGACTACATCTGGGATTTTTGTCCACGAGTCCTTTGCAGAAGACTTTTTCTTAGTGGAGAAAATACAAAGAAATCTTCACCATCGGGTTCTAATGACTGGGCCTCAGGATTCTGATGTGGCAAGCTATCGTCCTTCCTTTTCTTCTTTTTGAACTTCTTGCAATTCTCTTCGCTTGGAACTTGCTCAACTTTGACAGCAGAACTCCTATTCATCACAGATAAGCAGATCCCAGGCAAAGTTGAATTTTTCCTTGTTGCAATTATTGTTTAACCACTTTCATTAGTGTCTAGCCGACCGACCAGTGCTTGCCATGAGAATACAAATAGTTCGCAAATGCAAGTAGAAAGGTCATCGGTCAACATTTACCCTTGAGTAGTCATGCTTTAGCTATCTGCACTAACAAGCCATAACACCAAGAGTTCCAAGACGAAAAATTCCGAAGTTTGCTCGAAGGCTTCAAGCACAACCATTTTGAAAAATTTCTGGTTGAGTAACTAAAACATAAGTTCCAAGTCTCACTACGGTCGAGAGTCCTTGAGACAGTACCTGACCTATTCAAACTGAGATAAGTGCGAAGCTGACGTATTTCCAGCATATAAATGACTTCTCTTCTCGTAAAAAAAAGTAAAATAGGCAACATATTATCAAGTCTCTAATTCAGTCAAATGACTTCCAGGTTCGGCGTTGACAACAGAAGGAGATAAACTTTCAGATGATTTCACGGCCGTGCATCCATTTTACTTTTGCTCCTTCTTGGCAACATCTAGCGGCGTTTCAATGACTATATCTGGGACCCTTGTCTTTGAGTCCTTCGCAGAAGACTTTTTCTTCACTAGAGAAGATACGAAGAAATCTTCAGGGTCAGGTTCTGATGACCGGCCCTCGGGATTTTGATGTGGCAAGCTATTGTCCTTCATTTTCTTCTTTATGGACTTCTTGCAATTCTCTCCACTTGGAACTTGCTCAATCTCAACTGTAGAACGCCTATTCATTACAGACAAGAAAATCCCAGGTAAAGTTGAATTTTTCCTTGTTACAAGGATCGTATAACCACTTTCATTAGTGTCTAGCCAACCGACAAGTGCTTGCCATGAGACTTAATACAAATCACTCACAAATGCAATTAGAAATGTCATCGCTCAACCTTTACTCTTGAAGTAGTCATGCTTAGCTACCTGCCCTAACAAGCCATAATAATAGGAGTTCCAAGACAAAAAATTCTGAAGTTTGCTTGAAGACTTCAAGCACAATCATTTTGAAAAATTTCTAGTATTTCAATCTTTCATCATATACGTATATGTGGAGTCACTGACATGAATAAAAGGTAGGAAGGGGCGACATACAAATGGAGGTCTTTCATAATTTCAAGATGGGTCCAACTTGTTGCTACGTCACGTCAAAGATTACATGTGGAATGAATCCTAGGACACCCGGCTACAGGATCAATGCATTCAACCAGGTACCATTATATATGTGAGTTTGGATAACGAGAGTCAATAAGAACGTGAGGACATAAAGATACTCACTTTTTACTCTGATCATCGGCTTTGGGCTCCTTGTCTTCCTGCCATGCTTGATTCTGCATCTCTCCCTCCCCGATACGCAATTTACTCTTCATTTTGTTTGCAGTGCTGATTCCAATGTATCAAGATGTTAGATGGAATATATGCATCCGAGTGTATCTGATTTTATAATGTTTATAGGGAGGCCCTGTGCTTTATACGAGTAACTAAAACATAAGTTCCATTTCTAACAATAGTCAAGAAACCATTCCTGAAATATTATCTTCAGTTAGACATTACATAACCTATTCAAACTGAGGTAAGTGTGCAGACAAAGCATTTCCAGCAAATCAATGAAAACTCTTCTTGTGGAAAAAGTAAAAAAGGTAACATATTGTTAAGTCTCTAATTTAGTCAATTACCTTCCAGGTTCACAGCCAACAAAAGCAGACAAACTTTCAGATGATTTCATGGCGGTGCTTCCAACATGCTTTCACTTCATCTTGACAACATCTAATGGTGTTGAAATGACTACAACTGGGACATTTATTTCTGAGTACTTTGCAGAAGACTTTTTCTTAAGTAGAGCCGATACAAAGAAATCTTCCTCATTGGATTCAAAAAACAGGGCCTCTGAATTCTGCTGTGGCAAGCTATTGACCTGATCAGATCCGCTAAATTCATGCTTTTTCCTAAGTCGTCAATGATGGTCTTTTCCTTTCCTTGCTTTCTTGAGGTTTGGTTTCTCCTTCTCTGTTGTAAAAAAATTCTTGTAGACACGTCATATAAACATTCTCCTAAACTGAAGATGCGAAACTGAGCAGAACAAGAGCAATCAACATATCTGTACTTGTCCATGTAATGCCATCAGGTGTTCAAAGGAATGGGGGACTTGGACTTGCAGGATCTGCCCTCACTGGTCTATCACTTGTTGGTTTTGGCATCAAAAGGGTTCTGCAAAAGGGAGGTGGTTGAAGGGTTGGTGACTTTTTTCGGGTCAGAAATGGAGTTGAAAAGGGGGCCTCAATTTTTAAGCAAGTGGAAGGGACCGTGTTGCTTCACGTGAATTTCACTGTGAAACAGGATTTTTCTCTTGGGAAAGAGGTCATGAGGCTAATTAAATCTGATGGTCAGGCTCTTAATCATTTTGCTGTGGCTGTCATGCTATCCCTTGCTAGAATCAAGAGGTTCAGTGAGAGTGCTCTGGAGATCCTCAAAAAGGCTATTCTCACTTCATATGGGGATTACAAATTCGCAGTGTACGACCTAGCTAAAGTTTTGCAGCTGTCTAAATTCTTGCACAGGGTTAAATGTTGTGAAAGCATATGCTAGAGACATCTAGACTTTCTGGTCCTTGAATGCATTATCTAGCGATGACAGCATATATAAGTATCTCAAACAAGATTAATGGCTCTAAGCATGAGTGGAAGTTCTAATTAGTTTTTTTGCGTCCTATTTCTCTTACCTCTTTAGTTTTCAATGGTAAATTAGAAATAGGATATTAATCTTGATTTGATTATAAAGCTAAACCATTAGAGGCTGCTAGAGGGATGTCTGTGCATTGTGCACCCACTGTATTTGTCTTCTTCACTTGCAGCAACTGTAGTTGCTTGAAAAGCAGTGATAACGCTATATGTAAGCTTCTCAAATTAGATTAATGGCTCTAAACACGACTGGAAATTCTAGTTAGATTTTGTATCCCATTTTTCTTTACTTTTTAATTTTCAATGGTAAAATTAGAGATAGGATGTTAATCCTGCTGATATAGTTATGAAGCTAAACTGTTAGAGGATGCCAGAGGGACCTTTGTACAATGTGCACTTGTCTTCAATTGTGGCGACTGTGGTTGCCTTTTGCGTCTCCCATAAAAGTGATTATTGCTAACTCTCTTGATAAGATATTCAAGGGCCATGTAGTTCCCTCTATGTGGTCACTTGTGGTGCTGCAGAAGTACTGCTCTTCCCTGTAGAAAGTTCTATTCCTCTCTTATTATTAAATTTTGAACTTTTTCTTTTTCAGAGATTGCAAATGGCTCCAGCATGAGATGGGAGAGGAATTTTTGCGAGGGTTCCAATTAGTGGAGAAGGCTGTTATTAGAGCAGTAAATTCTTCTCCTCTTGTTATATCTTAACTCAGTTTATGGTGGCCATGGTGCTTATTATTTTTTCATGGATACATGACACGATTTACCTGTGTCATCAAGGTAAACGAGACTAACTGCGGGCGGGAGCATATGGTGCCAAGCTTTTTGCAGCTTGCTTTCCTTTTACTAGAGTCGGTGCAACTGGGAAATCAAAAGAAATTTTGCTACTCTGATGGTTCATCATGTATCGAGGAGCTTGCTATACAAATGCTGAAAAATTTATTTGAAGCTCATGACATGGCCAGGAGTGAGGTTGGTTTGATCATATAAGTAGATAACCTTAATGATTCAAAATATTATGGTTCATATAAAAATGATAAACTGCTGTGTGGTGCTAGGTATACCAAAACTAGGATATTAATATATGCCATATGATTTGGCAGATTGTATATTGGCCTTTAAACAGGCGGCCATTACTCAACATTCAAGAAAAGTTTGCCATGATACTTAGTTTATCAATTTGGTAAATCAGGCTTAGTGTCCTAGCATTAGTCTAAAAGTAAAGTGTGCACATGGATTTGTAAAAGCATATTGTAATTGCATATATACCTAATTTTTTTGCAATCTTACTGTACTGAAAGTTCTTTAACTGGACTTGGATAGTTTTGCTGCGTTTGTCAGCCTAACATGGTTTATGGCATGAGAACCTCTTCGGGGTTTGGATGGAATTTGTGTTGTGCGAACAAGTGTCACAAAGCATGCTGGAAACTTTGACATTATGATTGGGCAAAATTAGTGATAGTGTGCTAATTCTTATTCATTGATGCATCTCTTTCTCTCTCACCCCGTCTCCACATATGTCTATCTCTCTATACATACAGGATTTTTAGTATGTGCACCTAGGGCTCTCTCTCTCACACACTCCCTCTCCATATATCTCTATCTGTCTATACCTAAAGGATTTTTAGTAAGTACCCTTAGGGAGCTGGTAAAATTACATTGAATATGCTTTGAAAATATAGAAAGCAAGTTTGTATGCTAGGCGTCTACTCTTGTGTGAAACTATTGCACTCTATTGGTCTTCAATGTCTTGGAACACCTATATACGTGTGGCTTAAACAGTGCCTTTAGGACTCTATTTCAGCACTGATAAATATAGAAGTATCAGGGTAGGGATTTTACTTTTAACATTTGGTTTTTTCTTGACTTTTTAGAGTTTGAAAACAGTTTCTTTTTTCAATTTTGAACATCTCCATTCTTGAATCTTACGAACCACATTATTTAAGTCATCTTACATCCTTTCACCATTTTTTTTAAAATTTAAGTTAGTTATCTTCTTTTGGCTGGAAATTCTAAGCCAAACCTGACTCTAACAGCACTTTTCAAGATCTTGAAGGTGAGGAACGTATATTAATTTCACACATCACAAGAAATTAAACAAGTCATTTTAACGGTTGAATGTTAAAATAAACATCCATGTGATAGTTTAAGCTTTTAGATTAAGTTGGCATTGGTTCCACAAAATTTTATACATTGTCATTGTAAGACAAGTTCTGTTCGAAATCTATCTAGGCCCCTCATAGGCCTTCATGACATTGCAAGGCTAAATACTCATGGCTCATCAACAGTGAAGTAGTACCATAGGGGACGGGTGAAAAAGATCCTGTTAGGGAGTGAAATGGAGCAGGACACAGGTAAGCTCCCAAGAAGTTGGAGAAGACTACTATGGCTGGACCACTTGCTTGTAGAAAGAATGAGCTGGCGACTCATAGGTAGTGGCTTGGTCAAGGCAACATCTTGGCACCATAGTGAAACTGAGTCTTTAGCTTTAGTATTAGCTTGAATCCCTACCTAGTCTGTGCGGGAATGTTATGGTATTTAAATTAAAAAGGTTACCTTCATCCAACTATTTAAGATAGTAGATCAAGTTGGTAGTGCTCAACAAAAGGTTACACATGCAAAAATGTAATTTTTAAGTATTCAATGCACAGTAAATGTATCTTAGGAGAATCATGAAGGAAATTAATAATACCATTCTTGTGCTGGTTCTGAAGGTGCCTAATGCAACTACTGTCGATGATTACAAACCTATCGTTTGTTGCAATATGGTTTATAAAATCATTACTAAGGTGCTTGCGAATAGGATTGCGAGTGTTCTTCAGGACCTTGTGAGCCCTTCTCGAAGTGCCTTTGTTAAAGGACGTCACATCAGGGATAATATCCTTTTGACACAGGAGCTGTTTGCTGGTTTTCATGTGGAGCCTTATACACCCAAGTGTGCTATAAAAGTCGACTTCAAGAAGGCATATGACACCGTTGATTGGCGTTTCCTTGAGAGTGTCATTCTTGCTTTTCGATTCCCTAATCGGCTAGTTCACCTTATTATGACTTGTGTGAGGACTCATCGGTTTTCCATCGCGTTGAATGGGGAGCTGCATGGATTCTTTCCTAGTGGGAGGGGCTTGCGCCAAGGAGATCCTTTATCTCCCTATTTATTCACGCTGGTGATGGAGGTCTTCTCTGGGATTCTTGGAAGGTACTCGAATTAGTCGGACTTTAGATTCTATTGGAGGTGTAGGCCTACTAGCCTTTCGCACCTTTTCTTTGTTGACGATGTTTTTTCTTTTTGCGAAGGTCATTTATCTTCTATTAAGCTTCTTAAAGAAGGAATTCAGCAGTTCTCTTCTTGGAGTGGCCTTACTCCAAACCAGGGGGAAGAGCGAGGTGTTCCTATCTGGTGGTCCTTCCACTCTACGACAACAAATCTTGATGGAACTTGGCTTCCGAGAGGGATCCCTCCCAGTTCGTTACTTGGGAGTTCCAATCATCACGTTGAGGATGAGACAGGCGGATTGTGCTGCTCTTGTCAGGTGTATCACCACCAGGGTTGAGTCTTGGACTCATTGTTTCCTTTCCATTGCTGGGCGTCTTCAACTGATTAGGTCAGTCCTTCATGCCATATAGGCCTACTGGGCGAGTGTCTTTTTTTTACCTGTAGCTGTGCTAGATAAGATTGAACGGATCCTTAAACAATTTCTTTGGAAAGGACTTCAGTTGGGCAGAGGAAGTGCCAAAGTATCCTGAGAGGATGTTTGCCTGCCTAAAGTGGAGGGGGTCTTGGTATCAGGAGATTGTGTGAGTGCAACAAGGCGGTTATGCTCAAACATATATGGATTCTATTTTCAAATAAGGAGTCATTTTGGTGCAAATAGATCCACTCAACCTTCTTAAAAATGGGGAATTTTTGGGTGGTGAAGAAGCCGACCTTATGTTCTTGGGCCTGGAAGAAGCTCCTACAACTAAGGACAGAATTCCGGCTCCGCTTCCACTGGAGGATAGCTGATGGACTCACCACGTCACTCTGGTTCAATAATTGGCACCCCAGGGGTCCACTGAACCTCTTCTTTTCAGATTCACTCATCTATAGCTCCAGCCTATCTAGACAGGCTAGGGTTGCTGATCTCTTCGCTGAGGACAGCCAGGCAATTAGGTCAGTGATTGAAAGCTGGGGTTCGCCGCTTCCTTCCTTGATTGATGCCTTGGATCGGTTTTATTGGAGGGAGGATTCGTCCAGTAGGTTTTCGGTCGCCTTGGCCTGGGAGCTTATTAGATGGAAGAAAGATCGAGTCACTTGGCATGGCTTCATTTGGAACAATGCCATTCTGCCTCGATACCAGCTCAATTTGTGGCTCATCACCAAACAGAGACTACCTATATAGGCCCTCCTCATGTCCTATGGTAGGATCGAAGCTGCTTCCCGCCCCTTTTGTAACTATGTGCTTGACTCGGTTGATCACCTTTTTTTTGGTTGTCGGGTTACTTCAGAGTTGCCTTCTTTTGGGTGACTAGGTGTGGTATTCCTTGGAGGAACAATCCGTGGGAGGAAACAATTATTTGGGTCTCGGCCTTGCTATCCGGCAAGGACTTTCATAATCACATCGCTTGCTTTTCTTTTGGTGCTTTGTGCCACATTGTGTGGAAGAACGGGAATGACATACTCTTCAGGGGTGTGCAGATTTCTACATCCGCTATGAAGATGCATCTCATGAAGGTGGTCAAGGACAAAGCTTGCACCTTCAGAAATGTGGAGGATTCCCCAAGAAACAGAAGATTACAACACTCCTGGGAATTGGACCCTACTATCTTCACAGTTTGATGTGTAGCCTGGGTTCGTTCGGTCTTAGTGTGTGTTGTTTTTGTTTTTTATTGTCTTTTGGCCGCTTGGCCTTTGCCCGGCTTCCTTTCACTTATTTGAGACTATTCTTTTGAGTGCAAGTCTTTGAAGCCGGTTCTTTGTATTTTTTGACCTCCCTTTTATATTATGCAAGAAGGCGTAATAAGCAGAAAAGTTGTGGATGTAGAGGCATATGTATATCTTGTTTAGTAAATGCTAATATTGTCTCTTCATTGCAGTCTTTCTGTTCACCTCTTGAATTTCATTTGGTGTGATGGAGGCAATTGGTTCCATGTGGTACGCAAGAAAACACATGGATCGACTTGCCTAATTTGTAGTTTGTATTAGCAGACAATGTTTACTCTAGAATAATATCCTCAATTGTGCAGCCAGGAGATATTTTGAGTTTTTAATCTTGTGTGGGATGGTGCAGATGATTTCCATTATATAGTCCTCAAATCTATGACTTCAACTGGAAATAAGTCCTGCAAGAGTGGAATGGTGGAGCTTATCCTTTCCCGATTTGTTTGTTCTTTCCCTCATGTCAATTTGTAATATTTGTACTTCTTGAGAGTTGTTTTCCTACTCTAGTGTGTTGGGACATGGCAATATACATAGATTTGCCTGAGGTTGTCCTCATAATTTCATGAAGCAGAGGTACTGTTATCCTAGTTCCCTCCAACGTCTGTAATCTGCCAATGCTGGTTAGGTACTAATTGCTGTATCGGTTGAGCTATACTCTTTTAGGTGGTTAGATCCAAGAGCTTTAGATTTACATTTACTCGCACAATTTTTTGGGATGCGCAAAGCTCAATGAATTGCTTAAGGTCCAAGAACAGAGGACTGTCTGTTGCATATAAATCATTACGTTTAATTGTCATGAAGTGCAATTGCTGTAACTTTCTTTTTACTCTTTTATACATTGTTGTTATGCTTGATTTGTCTGATGTTAGTCTTGCATCACATGTGCTGAATGAGTACAGGTGCACCTCGTGACTGAATATTTCCTGTATCGTTATGATGGTCTTCATGCCGCAGCACATTTTCATATTACTATGACTACAATTAATTGAAACCAATTTGCTTATTTATTAGATAATTGAGCAAAGCAAAGTCCAGATCCTTTCCATGAAGCCTGAGCAGAGCATGTCAATTGTTAGGTAACAGCCACAAAATAGTAATACCTATTTCTAAAATTTTCTGGAATGGTGATTAAATTTTCATTTTCAGACTGCTTGCTCAACTGATTCGGAATTATCCGTATGCTATCAAGGAGCATGTGTCTCGGCTGAAGGAGTTGTTAGATTATTTCACTTATATGGATGGCAAGGTTGCATCTTGTCTTGTTGCTTCACTGTTGCCACTGATCAAAATCAGTAGAGATATTCTGGTATGCGATACTTCCATGTTTCTCTTTGGAAACTAGTGTCCTTTAGTTGTATTGAGAAAGCAGGAGAAAATTTTTTGTTTGAAGATCATATGTGAGAAAGGAAAGATGTGTCATAAATATGGATCAAGATCATTACTGACGCCATTGTTAGGCTGACCTGAGCAATGGCTAATGATGATACTATTTTCTCAACTTTAATTCGTAGATTCTCAAAATATTGAGCAACTAATCGATATACAACCTGTGTTTAGGTCTCATTGCAAGTTCATAATTTATCTTCAATAATCTAGCATTGTTTTCCAAAAATGAGATATAAGTGCTGCAGATATATAGTTCTCTGTTGCAGGATTATATGATTTTAGTTATTCGCAAAGCCATGTTTAGACGAGAAGATACAATCCTTCTTGCAGCAACGAATGCCATTTTTGATCTCATCTTGGTAGATAAACAATCTAATGACAGTCTTCCCTTTCAAGATTCATCAAGCCAAGCCAGTTGCAGCCAGCAAGCTGAGGCATTCGGCTGTATGGGACCTATGGGTGGAACTCTCTACCAAGAGCTGATCGGTTTGCTCCAGAGATGCCTTTATCAGCAGGCGTTGGCTAATCCTCTTTGGTTTTTTAAGAGTTATTTACTTTCTTTTCCGGTTGATTTGTCCTGTGATTACACTTTTAACTAAAGTTGGGTTGCTGTGCTCAGGCAAAAGTAAAAAGAGTCATGTACTCTGGACTTGTAAAGCTTGTCCTAGTGGACCCATCAATTGCTAGGCCGGTCCTTGATCTTCTCTTAAAGAGGCATCAGTGTCTAATTTTTCTTGGAACGTGAAATTGAGTTTTCTTAAATTATGGGCCTGAGTATAGTGCTGAAAGTGTCGAAGTCAAACCTGTTCAATTGACCTACTTCATTGAGTTTCATGATTCTTTTCAATCTTTAGCCTGCATAATCTCTTGAAAATGCACTAATGCATGTCCTTTCCAGAAGTAGCTTCTTGGTTTGCATAAATTTGTAAAGTTACTTGAGGAAATTTTCTGGGAGTTCAGCAATATATTGCCTTTAACATATTATACTGCAGAAGTGGCATCAAGCTTAGTTGTTTGGCCTTTTCTGTGAAGCTTGATTTTGTCTTTTGTTGTGGACTGATTCTATAACTAGTAAAACTGCGCCTATTAGTTTTGATAACAATGGTGCATGGCACAATTTGTGGAGTTCCTATCTAATTGGAACTTGTACCTAGGTACTTATTACTGTTCTGTGTTCTTAATGACATAATTTAGGATGCTGTTGGCAGAGGCATTTCCAGCAACTCTTTATGCTCTAAATGGATGACAAAGTATCTGAACTTTAAAAGCTTAATTCAACTTGTGAAGAGCATCTTTTCCCTTTTCAATAGAAAGCATCTATTTTAGTTCAAATTCTTAAGCGGTTATCCTTACCATGCAATGTTCCTAATCCTTGTTGAGCTCCTATCTTTTTTACGTCAGATTCTTGCTAATATGTGATAATGTGCTCTCTCTCTCTCTCTCTCATACTAAACACATTTTGCAGGATGCTGATGGTCAACTTGAATTAACCTCTTGTGTTGGCTTGGAGAATGGCAAAGTTGTCATTGAGGAGCCTCTGGATAGTCTACTATCTTGCGTATCATGGATTCTTCTCCTTCAATCACATGGTCAATCTGAAAATTCTTCAGATGCTTCATGGATGTGTTTTGGGTTTTCCCTTTCCCAAGATGAGGTATTTTTACTGATGACTGGAGCTGCTAAGTGTATGGCAGCAATGTCAACAATGGCGATTAATTAATGAAGTTACTGCAGGTTGGAAGAAGATTGTCCTGGGATTCATTCTCCACAGCATTACTGAAGATCCGGAAGCTTTTAAGAGCTGAAAAATTGTAAGGTTGGTAAGCTCTTTATTATTGGACTATTTCAGTGTTTGAAGCTTGCATGAAGCAAGGCAGATCTTGTAAAAGTTTCAATACACATCTTAGGAGGATTTGAGGAGCTTAAAATTCTTAGGTGCCCTTTGATTAGAGGTGGAAAATGGATGGTTTAGTGCGGGGATGTGCGCATTGCATGCTGGGTTCACCTAAATAACCCACTCGACTTCTATTTTCGGCTTAATGATTCATGGATCATACATGATCCATAATCAATCAACCTTAAGCTAAACCCTGCCGACACCCACTTGATCAATTCACTTGGATTAAGTGCTGTTTTTGCTGCAGTTTATAATGGAGAGGATATACTGCCATCAGTCATCACCATCACATGATCCCACCATTATGACCTATGCCACCACTGCGGCTACACTGCCACCTCCAATTCCACGGCCTGTATCGTGATTGTTATTGCATTACCAACTCATCCAGTATTCTTAAGTAATAATGATCATCACAACCACTGTTAGCATCTCCATCTCTTCATAGCCATCGCAACAACTACTGTTACTCCACTTCAAGTTCCATTTCACTACCTCCAGTACTCTGCCTCTCTCCCACCGGATCAACACGCCACTGATTCAGCATTGCCACCATTTGCGTGGCCACTCTATTGTTGGTATGCCTGCTGTCAGTTTGACATCCTCCATGCTACCATCATGTCCGCCATATCTACCATCACCTCTACCCTATGAGATAACATTGTGGTGGTGTGGTTGAGGCAATGATGTTGGTCATGGTGATGTTCTGGTAATGATCATTGTGATGGAACTTTGTTTCACTATAGATGTTGTGATGGAGTTGGATTGACGGAGAGACTGGTGATGGAGGTTGTGGGATGGCAGTATTCATGGTGTATTAAAGGTAGCAAGCTGACAATTGTAGGGGTAGTGCAGTGATAGTATTGGACATTGCAATGGATGCAGACAACATCGTGATGGATGGTGATAATGTTAGATGTGTTGGAGTCCCGTAGTGGAATTGGAAAACTGGTGGTGATAAGGGGAATGTGATGGTGCAGGCTAGCAGTCTTGGTGTTAGTGTTGTTGTAGAGTGGAGTCTTGTAGTAGTGCGTTGTGATAATGTTTGTGGTTTGGAGTGGTTGAGGTGATGAAGGTTTTGATATTGGGATAGTTTGAGTATTGGATGTGATGATGTTCTGGTGTTAATGGACCTACTGCTGGTAGAGTGAGAGTGCAGCCACCAATGAAATTTGGTGGTCATATTTTTTGGGTTTGCTGAAGGTCTACTTAATTAACCACGTTGCATATACAGGGAAGCTTTACATTTTGGTCCCCAGTTGTTGGTAGAAGTGTGATTTATCCTTGCTTTTAAATTTGGAATCCTAACTGGGATCAAAATGTTTAAACTCATGAGATTGGAGAATGAGAGGGTGGGATCCTAACTATGTAACCATGCTTTTGGGAGCTATTTATTCCAATTTGCTGATTAGTGGCTTCAGCTACTTAGCAGATATCGAGGAGCTCGTGTCCTTAAATTAGCCTTTGCGAAAATGAGAGTATCATTTAAGAAACCTATATGCTCAAAAGAGGCCTAAATGCTTTCTTATTTTGGAATGAAGTCAAGTATATAATTTAAAATCTCAGATATAATATTATCAACCTTAGCAGCTATTGTTCTACTCAAATTGCGAGATATCTTTGTTTACTTGTCCTTGGGTTTCCGGTGGGAGTAGCCCTCCACATTCATATTGATGACAGCATATGGTGGTTTACGTGGGGCTTGTAGCAGGTTTAGTCCTCCTATATTTGAAGCTTGGTGAATGAAGATCACTTACCAAAAATGGAATTCAACCACTTAATGCCAGTATTGTCGTAGTGAACTTGAGATACTATCATTTCAATAACTTAATGGTTGTAGTGATCATGAGATCAATAAGAATTTGAATGCTAAAAATTTCTAGCAAATTGAGACCTGGTCAAGATTGAATTTGTTTATTAGGTTTAATGATGCAGGAACATTGAGTAAGTTGAATTTTAATCAGGTTAATCAATTTTTAGTTGTTATGGGTTTGTCTTCTATGACTTTTTTGTTTCTTTGTTTAATATCAGTATTCGATTGTCTTCTGCAGTTTAAGAGGTGGTGACCGACATGTGACTGTTTAGTGACGCTCAATTGCTGAGATTAAGAGATCTTAAGCTAGATTAAGGGGTGAGATTGGGGTTGCTTTGAGTCATTATCAATAGTTCCTAAAACCTACTGTACTCTGTGTTTTCTCACATTCATTTCTATGGATTATGCTTCCAATTTATCTTGGTTTCCTAAACCCTAGAAATTGATTTATCACTGTTCCAGCCTTATTTGGTATGTTTTTTAATTCTTTGTTAAACCCTTATTTCAGTTCATCATTGAAGCTCATGGAACTTTTGAATTTTGCGACCCTGATTTGAAATCTCCACAAGGGGTTACTTGTACGTTTAGAGTCTAGGCAATTTGTCTCCTATCCATATTGCCACACATACCTTTTGCATGAGTTTTCGGGTGGAAGAACTTGGCATTTTCATAACTATGTGTTCATTTTCTTGTCAGATCAGTCCTTCTTGGTCAGAGAGCTGACTCAGGCTCAGGGTCCTCTGAGAAAGAGAGAACCAAAAGCTGCACCATAATTTTATTGGGTATAACAGAGGTGGTGCTCAATACCATAGCCACTGAATTGGAGAAAGCAACTGGTGATAAGAGGGTACAACTTGAAAAGGAGCTAATTGACTTGGTTGAATTCCATCACTTGGTGGAGAAACATATAGGTAAACCAAGGCAGATCAATGGACTAAGAAAGGCAAATGTGCGAACTACTGCAATTGATATTCCTGACCATACTGATTCTGGCTGCACCACCTTGATTCAAGAACAGATGCCTCTCTTGGCAACTTCAACAATCAATCAATTACTGCAAACTACAATAGGGTTATACAATGATAAATTTTCTAATGCTATTGCAACCTCCCAGAGTCTTGGCCAATCATCCTTCAACAAGAACACAAGCTGCTCAAACATTATATCTTTTGTCTTGAATATTCTGCCTTGTCACATCAGGTCTTGCCCTGTTTTAGTGAGGGACGATCCCTTTAAGACTTTTATCTATGGTGACATTAAGATTCTGGGACCCCAATTGCTGAAGCTGATACTTCTCCTTAAGTCGGTCCAATCGAGTGTTCCAAATGAAAAGAACAAAAGTAGGATTGAAGGTCAAAGAGAATCTCCATCAAGCACTTATCTGCCTTAAGGATATGTAAATGATTTATTTGCAGGGCCCTCATTTTGCCCAGCTGCTTGAAGATTTGGTTTCAGTCTGCATAACTGAGTATGGTTTTGACGGTGAAAATGTAACCTATGTGATTAATGATCCAAAAATAAAGAACATTGAGATATTCGTCGTGAAGATCCTGAAGCCTCTGTTATCCGAGCTTCTTGCAATTTCATCCTTTCGTGAGGCTGAGGTAAAAAGCAAATTCTCTCTTTCATAAGTCTTTTGCTGATTTCATGTGCTGGTTTTTTTAAGCTTTGGCAGTATGTTCTTTTCAGGTCCTTGGTGATATTATGTTGATGATTACTAACAAGTTGCCCTGCCAACTGAGAAACTCTCATGGATCCTGGGCTACACAGATCTGCAAAAGCAATGGAATCAAAGATTCCAAGGTTGTTAGGAGTCTGGTATTACTAGCCTTCCAACTAAGCTCGCCTCCTGATGATTTGATCTTTGCTCAAGATGTGGCTATAGAGTTGTGCAAAGTTACAGGGTCAGCAAGTGATGATTCCTTTGAGATGTCTGAATTATATACTGTTGTCAACAAAGACACCAGCATTGCAGTAATTATTTGCATTCTGCAATCAGTTGAAGCAGTTATATGTGATGTGGATTGGGCCATTAGAAAACTGAAGGAACTTTCTCTCTCCTCTCAAAATAGAAATAAAACGAATGAAGGAGAACTTTTGATGTTAAATTGGTACTGGAGGACAATCTGTGCTCCAGGTCTGAATCTGTAGTGAGAGTACTATCATCATTTACTCTGATGACCTTGAAGGGTAAGATCGCACTTCTGTATTTTTTTTTTTGGGGGGGCGGGGGTTAGTTGTACCAAGTTTTTTATTTACTTTGTTCTTTTGCTGTGATAAATGTGTGCAGACCCTCAAGCAGATCATTTTCTCAGAATGGTTACAAGATTTACAAGCAATTGGCTCAAATAACCAAACTTCAGATTGCCCCTAGAAGATCCAAGCAACTTCTGCCAAGCACTAGATTTCAGAAACTTGTTGAATTAACTTGCAAGCATTTCACTTTTCAACTCTATAATTTTGTGGCTGAAATTCCCAAAACCACGTATTTCACTGAACAAATCAATGCACATGAGTATCACAGAGATTCCTCAAAAACCTCTAATAAATTTGGCTTAGGCACTTCAATCTGGCTTCTCCTTGCTAAGATCAATCATAGCCTATGTGAGCACCGATTTGAATTCAAGCATTGATGACAACGAGGGCAGCAAGCTAATGGCTTACACCTCATCATGCATCGTGCTTGACCACGACCACAGGATATGGGGATCGAATCGAGCTGAGTGTCACATCTTGGTCCACTCGTGCTCGATCTAGGGCTTGGATTGACCTCCATCTTTCAACAAAGGTACTGGAATTATTGTTGAGGGCAATGACAAATGAGGTTGAGGGCGTTGATGGCTAATTCGGCAAGGAAGATAAAGATGGACTTTGGAGAACGCGATCTAAAGAGTGAAAAAGGCGAAGGCACGATGATGATGAAGAAAAGAAAGAGAAGGAGAAATAAATTTAAAAAAGAAGGAAAAAAAGTCTTTAGACAAAAACACCCCTAGATACAAAAAAAGATTTGGTTGGCTTTTAAGTTGAGGCCCTTATTTGAAACTAAGTTGGTCACTTCAGGTCATTTTTTGAGACAATGTCCATTTTAGGTAATTTTTTGAGAAAACGGTTCCACTTTAAGCCTTTAATTGAAATTTTCCCCTATGAATTCGTATCTTTGCATTAAATATTACACCTGGAAAAAACAAAATTATTCCTACCAATATCCAATGTTCAATAATCGTTAATATGTACTTAGAAGTTGAAAGATCTTTACTTGGTAATATTAACTCCAAATATTTTGTTAGTCATAAAAATAGCCGCTATCATAATCAATCTAGTCCTTCTAAGTGTATAGTGATTCTATAGGAGAACTTGTTTCGACCTAGGATAATAATCTCATGGCTTGGTCTTAGTCAATTATTGAAGAATAGAATGTGATACGATGACATAAAATGCAATATCAACAATTTGATTTTGGAAGCTTCTGTATTCTTGTGTTGTTGCTGGTGCTCAACAAATAGAAATTGGTAACCTTAATTTTCAACATGGTTGTCTCAATCTAGGGCGCTTTTGTTTTGTCAACTTTATGCTTGTAAAATTGATTACAATAATTGTAGCTGAACAGATAATTTATGACTTTTGTGATAATTTGTGTTTATTAATATTCACATAAAGAAAAAGTAATTTACAAACCGAACCCAACAAGGAATGTTGTTACAATTAGGTTTAGTATTCAATTTAGTAATAAAAGGAAAGTGACATTAGTAACAATTACCATTCACTCGGTTATACATAGATTGTTGACCCATACAGCAAAAATTAACTGCAAATTGAATTATTTACTACAAGGTAAATTACTTCCTCTTAGGTTATGTTACTATGAAGATGAGTTTCTCTTGTATGATATGGATAACTACCTATGATTGTCGCAATCTCAATTACACCTATAGTTAGTAAAATATGTTTATGAATAGAAAATTCGCCATGAAGTTCATAACAAGAAATCCTAGCTTGGTATTAACCGATACCGTAGTAAATTACATTAAAGGTTCTCTTCCAACCAACCGACATTGTTTGCAATCTCCATTCTATCAAGAATTACTGCATCTACCAACATACAGAGTTATTTCCAAGACTCTCGAAGCTTCAAGAAGGCTAAGGAACATACCTCCTCAAACTTCAGAGGCTAAGTTGTTCCACGCGAGATACCAACTCATTGAGATAGTGGCCCACGAGTTTTGTCTCCACGTGGCGATGATGTGTCATGAATGGCACCTCTTCATGATCGTCTACGGATTACCCGTGATTCGGTCAAATTTGCTCATCCATGTGATATGCTACTGATATTACTATCTAAGCATCTATGAACAAATAATAATCTTTGGTTACTATCTAGTAGAACAATATTGTGTTTTGTATTCATTGCAAAAACATTTCCTACTCTTACCATTCCACTTGTAATATACAAGAAAATAACTACTGTTTATAATTGATTAATCTTATTGATGAGTGTGAATTTAGATACATCACAAGTTTGCTCAAACTCTAATACGGAGCTAATTGTAGTGCGTATATATAGTTAAATTTAGAAAATCTATGGTTCTTACAGAATCTAATAACACCAGCCATGTATCACATCATCAAATAGAACATAAATAAGAATAATAATGACAAATATGTAGTCCAAAATCCTCAAAATTCATCTCGCAACTATAATCTAATATCAAGTAAAATTAAACTTAACAGTGATTTTGGTCTCACAAACAAATCACAAGAAAGAGCGGTTGCTTCTTTCCCATCATCTTTCTCTAAGGATAGATTGAGAGATTTCGCGTTATTCTTTTTTTCCCATTTGCCAGTTTGCTCTTCCTTTTCCTTTTTTTTGGATTTCTTGCAATTCTCGCCACTTGGAACTTGTTCAACTTAAACAGAAAAACTCCTGTTCATCACTGTTGTATTTTAGCTAGTACGTCCATGATGAGGTGCGATTGGACCGCACCATTTGGACTTGATATGTTACGATGAAGGGGTGTGATGTGGTCATATTAAAGACCCCTGAAGACAACCGTTGGGTTGGTTGGACAAAACGTACGTTCAGAACATTTTCTCATTTTCTCTTCTCTTTCCATCAAGGCGTTCCATTTCATCTTTGCAAGAACAATAGGCATTTACGCTGTGGAAATCGGGTGCTTTCCTCGTGATTGCATCCAGACTAACGTGATGAAGTGTTGTTCGTGATTTATTCGCAATTCAACGTTCGTTCCGGGGCTATTTGCTGTTTGCGCATCGGAATCAGGTAAGTCGTCTTCCGCTGACTTGAATTCTAACAATCACAAAGAGGGAAATCCCAAATTTAGAGAAGGTACATCAAGTACCATTTTTTCCTCATTAAAAGATTGTTTAACCACTTTCATGAGTGTCGACCTAACCAACCGGTGCTTGACAAGAGAATTAATACAAATCCGTTCATAAATGCAAGCAGAGAGGTCATTGCTCAACAATTATTCTTTGGGTATTCACGCTTAACTATCTGCATTGACAAGCCATAACAATTACAATTCCCAGATCCTTTCTATTTCTTTTCCAAAAAACCTAAAAGAGGCCAAGGGTAAATATGTCTGAGAAATGGCTATTTTAAAATGTACCAATTGTATTCGAAATTGTGTTTATAAAGAATCAAGGGGTCTTTTCGAATATATTACTCAAAAAGAAAAATTCTGAACTTTTCTTGAGGGCTTTAAAAGCAAAATCATATTATGAGAATGCTAGTACTTAGTCTTTTAAAATATGAATATGCATGGAGTCATTGACTGGAATAAAAGATAGTAAGTTGCCTCCTACATCTGCAGGTTTTTCATTACTTCGAGTGGGGTCCAAACTCTGGTTGCTACATCACATCTGAGATTACACCTAGGACACCCAGCTATATGATCAACGCATTCAACCAAGTACCATTATATATGTGAGTTTGGATTATGAAAAGCCAATAAAAACATGAAAATATAAAGCTACTCACTTCTGAGTTGGATCATTGGCTTTTGGTTCTTTATCTTCCTGCCATCCTTGATTTTGCATCTCTTCCTCCATGAACTGCAATTTCCTCTTTATTTTCTTTACAGAGCTGATTCCAATGTATCAAGATGTTAGATCAAATCATATGCTTCCTTGTCTATAGGAAGGCCTTTTACTTTTGTTGAATAACTAAAACATAAGTTCCATGTCTCACTATATCTTTTTCGGGCTCCAGGTTTTTTGATGGGTGGCATAGTGTTCTAACAATGCCTTCAGGTGTGTATTTCGATCATTTTGTATATCATTTTCTGCAGCCCTAATCTCCCAAGATATGATGTAAAGTTATATTAGACAAATTAGAAGGATGCTATTGGAATATGATGTAGAGGTACTGTTATCCTTGTTCCCTCCAACATCTGTAATTTGCTGATGTTGGTTACTCACTAATTACCGTATCGATTGAGCTAACTTGTTTTACGTGCTTAGTAGATCCAAGAGTTATCGATTTACATTTATTGGCACATTTTTTTGGGATGCACGAAGCTTGGCAAATTACTTGTAGTCCAAGAACGGAGGATGGTCTGTTGCATATAAATCATTTTGTTTAATTGTCATGAAGTGTGAGTGCTGCTTGTTTTTTTACTCTCCTATAGATTCTTGTTATGCTTGATTTGTTTGATGCAGTCTTGCATCACATGTGCTGGATGAGTACATGTCCACTTGCTTGAGACTGAATGTTTCCTGTATTGTTATAATGGTCTTCGTGCCGCAGCACATTTTCATATCAATATGACTTAAATTAATCGAAACCAATTCGTTTTTTATTAGATAATTGAGCTAAGCAAAGTCCAGATCCTTTCCGTGAAGCCAGACCAGAGCATGCCAATTATCCAGAATGGTGATTCAATTTTCATTTTCAGACTGTTTGGTTACCTGATTTGAAATTATCCGTATGTTATCAAGAAGCATGTGTCTAGGCTAAAGGAGTTTTTAGATTATTTTACTTATATGGATGGTAAGGTTGCATCTTGTCTTGTTGATTCACGGTTGCCACTGATCAAAATCAGTAGAGATATTATGGTTGATGCTTCCATGTTTCTCGTTTGAAAATAGCATGCATTTTCTATCTTGAGAAAGCAGGAGAGATTTTCATGAAATTTTGTTTGAAGATCATTTTCTGAGAAAGGAAAGATGTGTCATAAATATGGATCAAGATCATAAGGACCTTAAGAACTGACACTATTTTCCCAAGAAATTTTGTTAGGCTGACCTGAGCAATGGTTTGATGATGATAATATTTTCTCAACTTTAATTTGTAGATTCTCAAAATATTCAGCAACTAATTGATAGACAACCTGCCTCTGGGTCTCATAGCAAATTCATAATTTTTTTTTTTGATAAGCTATGCATTGTTTTCCAAAAATGAGGTGGAAGTGCTCAAATTATATGCTTCTCGTTGCAGCATTATAAGTTTTTAGTTATTCATAGAGCCATGTTTAGACAAGTAGATATCTTGCAGCAACAAATGCCATTTTTGATCTCATCTTGGTAGATAAACAATCTAATGACAGTCTACCCCTTCAAGATTCGTCAACCCACGCCAATTGCAGCCAGCAAGCTGAGCCGTTCAGCTGCATGGTTGGAACTCTTTGCCAAGAGCTGATTGGTTTGCTCCAGAGATGCCTTTATCAGCAGGTGTTTGCTTTTGAAATAATCCTCTTTGGTTTTTTGAAAGATATCTACTTTCTTTTCCGGTTCATTTGTCCTTAACTGCACTTTTAACTAAAATTGGATTGCAGTGTTGAGGCAGAAGTAAAAGAGTCATGTACTCTGGACTTGTAAAGTCCCACTGGACCAATCAATTGCTAGGCCGGTCCTTGATTTTCTCTTGCGTCATTGCCTACATTTTCATAAAGAGGTACCAGTGTCTAATTTTTCTTGGAACGTGAAATTTTCTGAAATTATTATGGGCCTGAGTATAGTGCTGAAAGTCTCAGAGTCAAACCTATTGAATTGACCTCCTTTATTAAGTTTCATGATTCTTTTCAATCTTTGGCTGTGTGGATGACTTAATTTTTGAGACAAGCATATGACTACCGTGTGGTTGGGCACGATCGATCCCAGTTGAGCTGGGATCAATCATGGTCGAGGGCCTAAGCCGCGGGGATCGATCATGGATCGACCCTTGCACCATGCAGATCGATCGTGGGTCGATCCCCAGTCGTGCGGGATACGTCCCTGCACCGTGCAGATCGATCGTGGGTCGTCGTGCGGGATACGTCCCTGCATCGTGCGGATCGACCTTACATCAACCGGGTTGATCCGCGCACCGTGCGGATCGATTGTGGATCGATTCTCGGTTGATCCTGGTTGAACGGGATCAATCCCTGCACCGTGCGGATCGATCCCAGTCGAGCGAGATCAGTCCCTGCACCGTGCGGATCGACTTTGCATCGTGCAGATCGATCCATGCACCATGAGGATCGATCATGGATCGATCTTGGTTGAGGGCCTCGGCCATGTGGATTGATCCATGCACCATGTGGATCGATCTCGGTCGAGCGAGATCGGTCCCTGCACCGTGTGGATTGATCATGGATCGATCCCGATCGAGCGGGATCGATCCTGGTCGAGGGCCTCAGCCGTGTGGATCAATCCATGCACTGTGCGGATCAATCCTGGTCGAGCGGGATCGATTGTGGTCGAGGGCCTTGGTTGTGTGGATCGATTCATGCACCGTGCGGATTGATCCCGATTGAGGGCCTCGGCCGTGTGGATCGATCCATGCACCATCCGGATTGATCATGGATTGGTCCCGGTCGAGCGGGATTGATCCCTACACCATGCGGATCGATTGTGGATCGATCTCACTTGACCGGAATTGATTGTGGTCAAGGGCCTCGGCCGTGTGGATTGATCCATGCACTGTGCGGATCGATCGGTGCATGGATTGATCATGGATCGGCCCCGGTCGAGCGGGATCGATCCCTGCACCATGCTGATCGATCGTGGATTGATCCCGCTCGACTAGGATCGATCGTGGTCGAGCGCCTTGGTCGTGTGGATTGGTCCATGCACCGTGCGGATCGATCAGTGATCGGTCCCGGTCGAGCAGGATCGATCCCTGCACCATGTGGATTGATCGGGGTCAACCAACCATGGTCCGATTGCAACTTCACCGATCATTTCTATTTCGATTGAATCCATTCTTCTTCCTAATTTTTTTTGTGTGTCATAAAATAGCCTCCCCAATGGTTTTCCCACGTCCAAACTATTTTTTTTTCTAATTTTCCGGATTTTCTAAATTTTTTAAATACCAAAAATAAAAAAAATATTTCCGATCGTCAAAATTTTTTTCTAACTTTTCCATAATTTAGATCACATTTTTCTAAGCATTTCTGCAAAAAATCTCATCAAAATTCAATTTCTACAATTTTTTAGAGGGGTGGTGCCTACTCAAACATGGTGAATGTCTACTTCTACTGGGGGCAAAAAGGTTCCTAAAGCTCTTTAGGGGGGTAGTGGTGCTCATAGGCCACGGGCAGTTTTCGGGCGATCGTTGTGCGATGCATGAGTCATGTCACGGGCATAGTAATGAGTCAAGAATGAGTCATAATAACGTTCAATGATCCTCGAAATAAGTTCCGGTAGAACAAAAAGAGCGCCCCTAAACAAAGATGGATGCATCGCGTGGCTTCCCTCACGCAGGCATCATGGCCGAGCGCATGGGTCGTTTTCAAGCCAAGCGGCCATAGAGGATGAATCGATGACCGAGTTACTTGGGAATTGACGAATCTATGAGTCCCTTCGGTAAGACGAGATCGTGTCTCGGGCATGTATGAACGAGCCACGCACTGTATCGATCCACGACCCGAACAAGACATTGGTGTTCTCGCGTCTAGCGGTGCGGATGCGACCTCGTTTGATGACTCCATGTGATCCTCGAGTTCTCATGCATGAGGAGCTACGGATGAATCGACTTGGTTTGCTTCCAGTGTATGCGATGGCATGTGAGAGACGATAAGAATGTGTGCGTAGGTAGGCTTCGTGCTAGTGCATCGAACTGCTTCCCTCACTTTCGGTTAGTTGTTGCTCCGCAAGCTAAACATCGGATGCAAGACGTGGGTTCCTGTGTTGCATACCTATTGCGATGGAAATGTGTGCCTTCG
>CM024669.1:14543568-14561068 GCA_014182725.1 Eucalyptus brandiana
ACGCATCATCGGAGGCCTTGTCGTCTCCTAAGGCTTACAAGGCCAATGCGCCATCATGCCTTGAGAGTGCACACGCACATGAGCCAGCCGACGCTCTGCGACTTGAGTGATGTATAAGCGGCATGAGAGGAAATCGAAATGCTCCGAGTGTTGTGTCTATGCCCATGCGCCCATGACTTGTGCTTGGCCTACTTGCCATGACTTGAGAGTGCTTTTACATATGTCTCGTCCTGACAAGGCCAACGTGCCGTGACTTTTGTGCAAATGACTACTGGTGAATGCCGATCGATCCCGTATCGTGTGGATCAATCCTTCAATCCTCGGGCGTTCCCCTCACCATGCGAATCAATCATGAAATTCTTGGATTGTTGAGAGACGTCGGGGTGGTGGGTCCTCCGCTAGTGTTGCTCCAGGGTTTACCCACCGGCTGCTGACTGTACGGGGTTCATTGGGCATAAAAAAAAAAACTACTGTCAGAAAAATTTTTTTACCAAAAAAAATCAACTGCGGAAATTTTTGGTAAGTTGTGTTTTTTTTTTGGTAAATGAATTTTGGTAAGTTGTTTTTTTTTTCGGCAAAGGGAATTTTGGTAAGTTGTTCGTCTTTCATAAATCCAACAATTTCACCTTTGAACTACTAGTCGAGCCTTGTGATCGATCGTGGTAGAGGGCCTTGGATCGTGCGGATCGATCCATGCGCCATGTGGATGTTGATCCATGCATCATCCGAATCGATCTCGGTCGACCCATGCACCGTGCCAATCGATCCATGGATCGATCCTTGCATCACCCGAATCGATCGTGGATCTATCCCGGTCGAGGGCCTTGGCCGTGTGGATGGCTTAATCTTTGAGACAAGCATGTGACTACCGTGTGGTCAGGCACGATCGATCGTGGATCGAACCCAGTCGAGCAGGGATCGGTCATGGTCGGGGGCCTAGGCCGTGGGGATCGATTGTGGATCGACCCTTGCACCGTGTGGATTGATCGTGGGTCGATCCTCGGTCGTGTGGGATCGGTCCCTGCACTGTGCGGATCGACCTTGCATTGATCGGATCAATCCATGCACCATGCAGATCGATCCTCGGTCGATCCTGATTGAGCAGGATCAATCCCTGCATCGTGCGGATTGATCCCGGTCGAGCGGGATCAGTCCCTGCACCGTGCGGATCGATCCCTGGTCGAGTGGGATTGGTCCCGGTCGAGGGCCTCGGCCGTGCGAATCGATCCATGCACCGTGCGGATCGATCATGGATCGATCCCGGTCGAGCGGGATTGATCGTGGTCGAGGGCCTCGGTCGTGTGGATCAATCCATGCACCATGCGGATCGATCATGGATCGATCCCGATCGAGCGAGATCGATCGTGGTCGAGGGACTCGATCGTGTGGATTGATCCATGCATTGTGCGGATCGATCATGGATCGATCCCGGTCAAGAGCCTCGGCCATGTGGATTAATCCATGCACCGTGCGGATCGGTCATGGATCAATCCCGGTCGAGAGCCTCGGCCGTGTGGATCGATCCATGCACCGTGCGGATCGATCATGGATTGATCCCGGTCGAGCGGGATCGATCGTGGTCAAGGGCCTCGGTCATGTGGATCCATCCATGCACTGTGCGGATCGATCCCGATCGAGAGCCTCAGCCGTGTGGATAGATCCATGCACCGTCCAGATCGATCAAGGATCGGTCCCGGTCGACCGGGATTGATCGTGGTCGAGGGCCTCGGCCGTGTGGATCAATCCTTGCATCGTGCGGATCAATCGGTGCATGGATCGATCATGGATTGGTCCTGGTCGAGCAGGATCAATCCCTGCACCATGCGGATCGATCCCGCTCAACTAGGATCGATTAGGGCTGATCGCCTCGGCCTTGTGGATCGATCCGATCGGTGCATGGATTGATCATGGATCAGTCCCGGTCGAGCGGGATCGATCCCTGCA
The DNA here is from genome assembly GCA_014182725.1 of Eucalyptus brandiana. Classification (NCBI taxonomy): domain Eukaryota; kingdom Viridiplantae; phylum Streptophyta; class Magnoliopsida; order Myrtales; family Myrtaceae; genus Eucalyptus; species Eucalyptus brandiana. Next base: position 14,545,513 of record CM024669.1, read on the forward strand.
CCATGCGGATCGATCATGGATGATCCCGCTCGACCGGGATCGATCGGGGCCGACCGACCATGGTCCGATTGCAACTTCACCGATCATTTCTTGTCCGATTGAATCCATTCTTCTTCCTAAATTTTTTGTGTGTCATAAAATAGCCTCCCCAATGGTTTTCTCACGTCCCAAGTCTTTTTTTTCTAATTTTCCGGATTTTCTCAATTTTTTAAATACCAAAAATAAAAAAAATATTTCCGGTCGTCAAAATTTTTATCTGAATTTTCCATAATTTAGATCATATTTTTCTAAGCATCTTTGCAAAAAATCTCATCAAAATTCAATTTCTACAATTTTTTAGAGGGGTGGTGCCTACTCAAACATGGGAAATGTCTATTCCTGCTGGGGGCAAAAATGCTCCTAAAGCTCTTTAGGGAGGTAGTGGTGCTCATAGGTCACGGGCAATTTTTGGGGGATCGTTGCGCGATGTATGAGTCATGTCACGGGCACAGAAATGAGTCAAGAATGAGTCATAATAACGTTCAATGATCCCCAAAATTGGTTCCGGCTGATTGAAAAGAGTGCCCCTAGACAAAGATGGATGCATCGCATGGCTCCCCTCACGCAGGCATCATGGTTGAGCGCATGGGTCGTTTTCGAGCCAAGCGGCCATAGATGATGAATCGATGACCGAGTTACTTGGGAATTGACGAATCTATGAGTCCCTTCGGTAAGACGAGATTGTGCCTCGGGCATGAATGAACGAGCCAAGCGCTGTATCGATCCATGACCCGAACAAGACATTGGTGTTCTCGCGTCTAGCGGTGTGGATGCGACCTCGTTTGATGACTCAGTGTGATCCTCGAGTTCTCGTGCTTGAGGAGCTACGGATGAGTCGGCTTGGTTCGTTTCCAGTGTACGCGATGGCGTGTGAGAGATGATAAGAATGTGTGCATAGGCCGGCTTCGTGTTGGTGCATCGAACTACTTCCCTCACTTTCGATCAGTTGTTGCTCCGCGAGCTAAACATCGGATGCAAGATGTGGGTTCCTGTGTTGCATACCTATTGTGACAGAAATGTGTGCCTTCAATCGTCCCTTCCATCACGACGTCCTCCCGAATGCTCGGTTGGATTGGATAGTGGGGCTCGTGTTCCACGAACGTCGTCTCATTCGATCGTTTGGATGGACCACGAGCGCCTACTCGTTCTCTTGGATGCGGAACTCTCATAATGGGTGTGGGGTCATTGGCCCTTGTTCCCTAATCGTTAAGCGTTTATCGCTTCACCGGAATGACGATCTTGCCTTGTCCTTGATCACACGAAGCCCTCGGGCATCGCGATGGATCATGCTTGGCGGACGTCGTGAAGGAATGCTACTTGGTTGATCCTGCCGGTAGTCATATGCCTGTCTCAAAGATTAAGCCATGCATGTGTAAGTATGAACTAATTCGGAGGCGTGAAAGCTGCGAATGGCTCATTAAATCAGTTATAGTTTGTTTGATGGTATTTGCTACTCAAATAACTGTAGTAATTCTAGAGCTAATACGTGCAACAAACCCTGACTTTTGGAAGGGATGCATTTATTAGATAAAAGGTCGACGCGGGCTTTGCTTGTTGCTCTGATGATTCATGATAACTTGACCGATCGCATGGCCATCGTGCCAGTGACGCATCATTCAAATTTCTGCCCTATCAACTTTCGATGGTAGGATAATGGCCTACTATGGTGGTGACGGGTGACGGAGAATTAGGGTTCGATTCCGAAGAAGGAACCTGAGAAACGACTACCACATCCAAGGAAGGCAGTAGGTGCGCAAATTACCCAATCTTGACACGGGGAGGTAGTGACAATAAATAACAATACCGGGCTCTTTGAGTCTAGTAATTGGAATGAGTACAATCTAAATGCCTTAACGAGGATCCATTGGAGGGCAAGTTTGGTGCCAGCAGCCGCGGTAATTCCAGTTCCAATAGCGTATATTTAAGTTGTTGCAGTTAAAAAGCTCGTAGTTGGACCTTGGGTTGGGTCGACCGGTCCGCCTCACGGTGTGCACCGATTGGCTCGTCCCTTCTACCGGCGATACGCTCCTAGCCTTAACTGGCCGGGTCGTGCCTCCGATGCTGTTACTTTGAAGAAATTAGAGTGCTCAAAGTAAGCCTACGCTCTGTATACATTAGCATGGGATAACATCATAGGATTCCGGTCCTATTGTGTTGGCCTTCGGGATCGGAGTAATGATTAACAGGAACAGTCGGGGGCATTCGTATTTCATAGTCAGAGGTGAAATTCTTGGATTTATGAAAGACGAACAACTGCGAAAGCATAAGCTTGGCCATTTTTGGATTTCTTGGTTTCTCGAGCAACTGTTCATCATAGGATGCTCCTAATTCGGATTGGAGGGAGTCACTATTCATCCTCCACCGAAGGTGTGTCAATCAAAAGATATCCGATTCAAAGCACTGGGTTTTTCCAGATTGGGCATCGGAATGTGCTGATTTTCGGAGGGAAGCTTCAGCTTAGTCCCCTCTACGTTTTCACCAAACGGTTTTGCAAAAGACGGCCTACATAGTGAGAAATCGTCTGGCCTAGATTCCTTATTCTGCCTAGTTTTCGCTTCTGGTTTGCTGGCTGTTCTTATGCTCGATTTGGGTGTTCTAATGGGTGTTTACTGATGATTTTTGGAGGAGAGTCATCCCTCACCAAGTCCTCCCTACCTTTCGAATTATTTCGGTTGGTTTGAGCTGGTTGTGGAGTTCCATTCGATCTAGGTGGTTCGTTTGGTGTGAACCGTAGTAGGACCCCCTATCTGGCCCTCCGGCGTGGGTGGGGCTACTACAACTTCGGATTTCGTTGTTTCCGTCGCCTCTGCAACTGCGGGTTGAAGGGAAGCGGTTGGGGACTTTGGTTCTTCTAGGGTGATTCTTCCGCATCATCCTGGCTCGGCTTCCTTTGGTTCCGGTTCCCAGTGCTGCAGCAAGCTACGGGATTCGATCCTTCCTCCTCTTAACGGGTGGTTCTTCGTAGCTCGACTTGCTCCTGGTGGTATTTCCCGCTCGATTCCCTATGTGGCCGAATAGTCTTGCGGGATTCTGTCGTGCCGGTGTGTTTTCTGCTACGTTTGTGGTGTTGGCTGGATTCTCTGGACTGGGGAAGGGTGATTAGAACTAGGCAGATTCGATCCCTGGTGCACAATGGTCAGATTCTTCGGTTGAGAGTAGGATGCAGGCCAGGTGTTTGTAGAAATGTCTGCAGAACCCGTTTTGGCCAGAAACGCTCCTTCTAGCCGTCCTTTGGCTGTTGGCCCTTTGGGGCATCTGACCTCCTCTCTTGGGGATGCGCAGCCTTTGGTTCAGCCAGGTGTGGATATGGCCACCTCTTCCGGATATCCTCATCCGAAAGCAAGATGAAAGGCCGGCGAGACCGTCCTCAAAGCCACGCACGGATCAAGGGGAAGAAGCCACGGGAGATCGGTCTCCAAGCACGGCGCACCTCCGGCGGTCACCATGATGCCCCGGCGCGTTCTTGGGCAAATGTGGCTTGGTTGGCGGTGAAAGGTTCCGACTTGTCCTTTGTTTCGCCCACTTTTGTGGATGGAGAGGCTGTTGTGAACCTCCTGGATGAAGCACTCGATGCCATGGACCCGAAGTGGCATGATTGCTTGGTTGGATATTTGGTTGGGAGAAGGAGGCTACTTTTCGGTTTGTTGGAGCAAGTGTTGAGGAAGACGTGGGGCTCCAAGATTGGGGAAATCTTCGCCGACGATCAAGGATTCCTCTTCCTCCAAATCCCGGACCTCGGGTTTAGGAGAAAGATCCTTGAAGATGGGCCGATGACGATTGCTAGAGTGCCGCTAATACTTCGGCAGTGGAAGCCTCTCATGGACCTTAAGAGAGAAGGCCAATCTGCCATTCCCGTTTGGATTTGCTTGCGGAATTTGTAGCTTGAGTGTTGGACGGTGCCGGTGATGAGCGCGATAGCGAGTATGGCGGGGAAGCCGTTGTATGTTGATCAACGGACCGATCAAATGAAGATGATCTCCTTTACAAGAATTTGTGTTGAGGTCACGGCTAATCAGCCAAGAGTTGAGATGGCCAAAATCACCTTGAAAGGTGTTTCTTGATCCATTAACATTGAATATGAATGGTTTCCGATTGTGTGTCCGGATTGCAATGCGTTTGGCCATAACTGCCATGCTCCTCCCCGGGAAAACCCCATTAGGCACACCCCGAATACAAGACAAGCTGTTCGTCGTCCGGCCAGGCAGACTTCGATCGCTCCTGCTCAGCCGGTCGTCCCACCCCCGCTGGTTATGGATGCTCAGGATTCGCAAAGAACGGCCACTCCTCCTCCGGCTGTTGTGTTGGAACAGGTTGTGCGCGAGGCGGATTGAAGCCGCTGCCCCCGGTCCGCCACGAGCTACGAGGATGTCCCCATCCCACCTTAGTCGGAGGGGCCCGGTTCGGCTTAATGCCCCGCCCCCGCATTCTCGTGCAAACGTCCCCCAATAGAAGACAACGACCCTCCTCAAACAACTCCAGCTCCTCTGCCCGAGTAGGATCAACCTTGGAAAAAGGTGAAGAACAGGAGGAAGAAGAATAAGGGCCCCAAGATAGGAGAACCCTCTCTCCTTGTGGTCGCTGACCAGCCCTCTTAGGACAGACTGCCTGTTGTGGCTCCCCCTCCTTTCGCCTCTACTCACAAGGGGTCTAGGGGCGCTAGTGCCCCCCCTAAAGTCATCCTCTCTCTCACGGCTAGGTCTCGGCCTGCCCGTGCCCCATCTTTGAAGGACCGTGGAAAGGGTTCGGAAGTGGCTGTCTCCTCCTCGGATGATGATGATATCTCCTCACCTGGATTGCCGTTTCAGCTTCCTCCCTTGGCAGCTACCTTAGTTGAGACAATCCAAGACAGGTTGCTTTCCTTAGCCCCTGACCCGGAGCCGGTGGAGACTGTTGAGGTGTTCGGAGCTTCGCGCTGCAAGCCTCAGAAACAGAGGTAGGCCTTGCTGCCCTTCGCTCTTCGTTGTTTAGAATAGTTTGTACATAGTTTAGATGTATTTTGGATATTGGAATATTAGAGGACTCTTGGATCCTTTGAGGAGAGCCGAGGTTCGTAAGTGGGCTCTCTCTAGTGGCCTGTGCTTGGTCGGGTTATTGGAGACTAAGGTCCCGGAATATCTTTTTGGCTTTTTGTCGTCGGTTCTATTATTGGGGTGGACGTGGATTGCCAACTATGATTCTTCTCCGGGGGGCAAGGTGTGGATTGGCTGGGACCCTTCGCTGGTCTGCTTTGAGGTGATATCCTCCAATGATCAGGTTATTCATGGAAGAGTTAGACTGATTTCGATGGTTCTTGTTGTTGCATCTTGATCGTCTATGCTCAGAATTCTTTTGTTTCTCGGAGACCTTTATGGGTGGACTTGATCAGGATGAGTTCTTGCATGTTCGACTTACCTTGGATGGTGGCGGGTGACTTCAATGCCTTAAAAGACCCGTCTGATAGACTCGGGGGTACTAACGCCTAGCCGCCCTTTTTTGATGAGTTTAATCAGTATCTGCGTCAGGCAGAGCTTGAGGATTTGAGATATGTGGGACTTAGGTTTACTTGGTCGACGTCTTCGGGGGCTAATCGGAAAGCGATGAAGATTGATTGGGTTCTAGTTAACGCTCTCTGGAGCTTGCACTTCTCTTACTCAGAAGCTTCCTTTTTACCGTCCGGAATTTCAGACCACTCTCCTATGGTGGTCAAGGTGATCCAACCAGTTTTTCGAAGAAAGCCCTTCAAATTCTTTGAATTCTGGATGGAGCACCCATCCTTTCAGGATATTCTTACTTATGTGTGGGAGGCCCCGGGTGATGGAGTACCTATCTTCAGATTGGTTACCAAATTAAAAGCGCTCAAGGGTCATCTTAAGCAGCTAAATAGAGACTCTTTCTCTAACTTGTCCGAGAGGGTTGCTCAATCCAGAAATGCTCTTAGATTAGCACAAGTGGACCTTCAGCACGACCAGACTAATGTCCTCTTGGCGGAGCTAGAAAAAAGTCATCGTATGACTTTCGTTGAGTTGAGGAGTCAGGAGGAGGCTTTCTTTAGACAGAAATCTAGAATCCGTTGGCTTGAGAAGGGTGATAAAAACACTAAGTACTTTCATCACTTAGTGACTACAAGGCAGCTGAGAAATAGGATTATATCGGTTCTTGATAGGAATGGCAACCTTGTCTCCGAGCCGAGCCTTGTTCAGGATACGTTTGTCACTCACTTTAAGGAGTTGTTTGCATCGCGATCTCCTCCTATTGGACCGGCCTTGGGAGACTTACAGCAAGCCATCCGGCATTCGCTCTCAGAGGATCAGATCGCTTCTCTTGGCCGTCCCTTTTCGAAGACAGAAATTAAGGACATTATTTTCTCTCTAGCTTGTGGGAAGGCCCCGAGGCCGGATGGTTTTAGTGTCGAATTCTTCAAGAGTAACTGGGATCTTGTTGGGCCTTTGACGGTTGAAGCAGTTAAGGATTTCTTTGTTACGGGGAGACTGTTAAGGGAGATTAATTTCACCATCCTGGTGTTGATCCCTAAGATTCTTAATGCTACCTCGGTAAATGATTATAGGCCCATTGCTTGCTGTAATACAATCTACAAATGTATTACTAAGGTATTGGCCAACCGCATCACCTCAGTGCTTCAGGACGCCATAAGCCCTTCTTAGAATGCATTCGTTAAGGGTCGGCAGATTAGAGATAACATTCTCCTGGCCTAGGAGTTATTCGCCGGCTTTCACCTACAGCCATATCTCCCCAAATGTGCGGTGAACGTGGACTTTCAGAAAGCGTACGATACGGTGGACTGGGATTTCCTTGAATTGGTTCTTCATGCTTTTCGGTTCCCAAACCATTTCATTCGTCTTATCATGATATGCGTTTGTACACCTATGTTTTCTATCTCCTTGAATGGGGATCTCCATGGATTCTTCCCTAGTAGCTGCGGCCTTCGACAGGGTGGCCCCATGTCTCCTTATCTTTTCACCTTGGTTATGGAAGTCTTCTCAGGGATCCTCACTTCTCGTGCGGAGCAACCGGGCTTCAAGTTCTCTTGGAGGTGTAAGGCCACTCGTTTATCTCATCTTTTATTGCGAATGATGTCTTTCTCTTTTGCCGTGCGGATATGGCCTCTATCCTGCTTTTGAAGGATGGGCTGGATACCTTCTCGGAATGGAGTGGACTCAAGCTGAACAACAGCAAAAGTGAGGTGTTTCTTGCAGGGGGATCGGATAACTTGAGGAGTCAGATCAAGGATACCCTTGGTTTTGTGGAAGGAAAATTGCCGGTGCGTTATCTAGGACCGCCTATTATATCCTCGAGGCTCGGCAAGGCGGATTGTGTATCTTTAGTCGATCGCATAACGGCTAAGGTACAATCCTAGACCCATCGATTTCTCTCATTTGTAGGGAGAGTTCAGCTTATAAGGTCAGTGCTTCATGCAATCCAAGCCTATTGGGCTAGTGTGTTCATTATTCCTGTGGCAGTCTTGGATCGTATTGAGCAGATTCTTAGACAGTTCTTATGGAAGGGGCCTAGCCTTGGTAGGGGAGGAGTTAAGGTTTCCTGGGAGGATGTTTGTCTCCCAAGGGAAGAAGGGGGCCTTGGGATTCGGAGTCTGCGAGAGTACAACAAGGCGGTGATGCTCAAGCACATCTGGATCCTCTTCACGGATAAGGAGTCTCTTTGGTGCAAATGGATTCACTCTACTTTTCCGAAAGGGAAAGACGAATTTCGGGTGGCTAAAGGCCGGCCGCATTGCTCGTGGGCTTGGAAGAGGATCCTCCACCTGAGATCCGAATTCCACCTCAACTTCCGCTGGAAAATTGGAGATGGCCAGGTGACATCCCTTTGGTTTGACCATTGGCATCAGAGAGGTCCGCTGGATCTTATTTGTTCAAAGCAGACTATCTTTGATTCGGGGCTTCCTTGGTATGCAGTTGTTGCATACCTATTCTCTTCGGCGGGCCAGGACTTTAGGTCATTGATGGATTCCTGAAACCAGCCCCTTCCGGTTCTCTCAGGGGTTTCGGATAGATTTGTATGGAGGGATAATCCTTCCGGTGTCTTCTCGGTCGCCTCGACTTGGCATATCCTCAGAAGAAGGAAAGACAGGGTTGTATGGTCATCTTTTATTTGGAACAAGGCCATCACTCCGAGGTACCAATTCAATCTCTGGCTAATTACAAAAACTGACTTCCTACCCAAGCTTTTCTTATGTCTTATGGGAGAATTGGGAGTGAAGTATGTGCCTTTTGCAAGCTCACGCCGGATTCTATTGACCACCTCTTCTTTGGTTGCTGCATCATGGCTAGTATGGCTTACTTTTGGGTGGCCAAGTGCAACCTCCCGTGGAGAAATGAGACTTGGATAGAAAATCTTCAATGGGCGATGAGATTCCTCTCAGGTAAGGATTTCTATCACTCCATTGGTCGATTCTCTTTTGGAGCTCTATGCCATCTCATTTGGAAGTATAGAAACGACATCCTCTTTAGAGAGCATCCGGTCGTGGTTGCGGCTGTCAAGAAGCATCTTATTAAAGTTGTGAAGGATAAAGCCTTAACCTTCAAAAGCGTGGATGATTGCTCGAGAAATAGGAGGTTACAAAGAAACTGGGGCCTTGACCCGTCTATCTTCACCTCTCCTATGCCGACCGCTTGTGTTGCCTTCGTCTAACCTTGTAGGTTGTTCTTCTTGGCCCTGCGTGGCCCTTTTTGGTTAGTCTGTTTGTTTTTAGTTTGTTGTTTCGGCCCTGCGTGGCTGTTTTTCTTGGGCTTCTTGTTTCGGCCCTTGCTTGCTTTGACCGCTTTGCGGTGTTTTGTAGTTGGCGCCCTTTCACTCAATAAGACGTTGTGTCTTGTTGAGTGTAAGTTTTGTGGTGCCGGATTTTGTATATTTGCTGGTTAAAGCTCAATATATCATTACCCTTTACCAAAAAAAAAAAACAACTGCGAAATCATTTGCCAATGATGTTTTCATTAATCAAGAACGAAAGTTGGGGGCTCGAAGACGATCAGATACCGTCCTAGTCTCAACCATAAACGATGCCGACTAGGGATCGGCGGATGTTGCTTTTAGGACTCCTACGGCATCTTATGAGAAATCAAAGTTTTTGGGTTTCGGGGGGAGTATGGTCGCAATGCTGAAACTTAAAGGAATTGACGGAAGGGCACCACCAGGAGTGGAGCCTGTAGCTTAATTTGACTCAACACGGGGAAACTTACTAGGTCCAAACATAGTAAGGATTGACAGACCGAGAGCTCTTTCTTGATTCTATGGGTAGTGGTGCATGGTCGTTCTTAGTTGGTAGAGCGATTTGTCTGGTTAATTCCGATAACGAACAAGACCTCAGCCTGCTAACTAGCTATGTGGATATACATCTCCACGGCCAGCTTCTTAGAGGGACTATGGCCCCTTAGGCCAAGGAAGTTTGAGGCAATAACAGGTTTGTGATGCCCTTAAATGTTCTGGGCTGCACGGGCGCTACACTGATGTATTCAACGAGTCTATAGCCTTGGCCGACATGCCTGGGTAATCTTTGAAATTTCATCATGATGGGGATAAATCATTGCAATTGTTGGTCTTCAACGAGGAATTCCTAGTAAGCGCGAGTCATCAGCTCGTGTTGACTACGTCCTTGCCCTTTGTACACACCGCTCGTCGCTCCTACCGATTGAATGGTCTGGTGAAGTGTTCGGATCGTGGCGACGTGGGCGGTTTGCCGCCGATGATGTCGCGAGCAGTCCACTAAACCTTATCATTTAGAGGAAGGAGAAGTCGTAACAAGGTTTCCGTAGGTGAACCTGCGGAAGGATCATTGTCGAATCCTGCCCAGCAGAATGACCAGAGAACTAGTAGCAAACTCAATGGGGATGGCGAGCTCAGCTCAACGTCCCTCTCGACGTCGAGGATCAAGGCTCGGGCACCTCAGAGCGCTCGGCCTTTGTCCTCGCGGCACAATGAACCCGGCGCGGAATGTGGCGCCCTTGTGGCACCCGAACCACCTTAGGTCGCCACAAGCACCTAATGTTACACCTAATTACATCTCTTAGAAGAAGCGTCGTAAATCATAGACATTTTTTTTTTCAAAACGGTCCCAGCGCGGCTCATTAGCGGAAGCAAAATATAATATCGCCATCTCCCCCTCCATCAACCATGATACAATTGCACACCACTAAACATCATAATGAAAGACAAAGCCATGACACTTTATTTACATATTTTTAAGATGGGTTTCCTTGGGTCGGTACATCAAAAGAAAGGCCAGGACATGAAGCCACACTCGGCCTAAACCCCAAAAAGAAACTCTCGACCCACTACGACTATCGTGAAAGATCCCCCATCACTAGTGTCGGCTAACCATCCCAAAAAGCTTCAGCTCCTACTTGTCACGCATGGGCCCTCACACCCATCTCGGTGCATCAGGCGGTGGCGGCAGCAACATCCCATGCATCACTTCGTTGCGACGAACGTGGACGGATATGAACTCCTGGACAACAGGGCCCCCAGCTAGGCCCACATCGTACATAACTAAATAGCGTACTCGAATATACGTCAGTTCAGAAACAGAGGGACAGTCAAACTCCTCGCACTCGACCTCTACATCGGAAGGTAGGCCGTAAAACACGCCCCGCGTGACAGCAGGGAGCGGCATCCTGCTAATCTGAAATGTTGGTCCCCGAAGGGGTGAGTACAACCACTCAGTAGGTAAAGGATCAATAAGCCACTCAATACATCATGCCATGCAATCATCACAATCATAGCATCACGTGTCATACAAGCATCCATGCACTACATACCATGGCATCATGCACATGTCATCATACCTCATGTACCATCATCATCATATAGATATCACCATCATATCATACACTTACCATCGTCATGTCACATATGGCATCATCCTTACCATGCATCCATGCATGTGTCACGGGCCGATCGTTTGGGATCGTGACCGTGCGGTGACTCGGGCAACTTTGGATCACCCAAGCCAAGCCTTGCTCGATCGAACGCTTACTCGCTCGCTTACCCGGATCGTTGAGAGAGAAAGCTAGAGAGAGGAGCTCTGAAAGGAATGGAACTTTGTATTACTGAAATAGTGGATTGGATTATTACAACTGAAGGAGGACACCCCTTTTATAGTTGAGGGCCTCGGATTACATCCGTTAATCTACTTTTCATCCGACGGGCGAGATCGCACCGCCTCAACTACCGACATAAGTGCTTAACTACCATCTACCGATATAAATAACGGAACGGACTCCTGTAATCTAGCTTAATGACAGCTTTGCCCGCCCCTGTAGCTCGGGGAGAAGGCTTGGTGGGAATCCGAGTGAGAGCAGGAGGTCCACGGGCGAGTTGGGGTCGACTCTGCGGAACCTCTCGGGTCGCCCATCTTTCGGGCCGTGACATTCTCCCCCACTCATTCGAGCGACGTCCTCGTCGCTCTCGGCTTGGCGGTCAGCTTTGCGATTTTTGAGACGAGCCTTCCTGTTCTTGTTGCGCTTCGCTCGGACGCTCGTGAATGAAGGACCACAACCTTTGATGATGAAGTCGGACGCACGCGGCTCGGACTTCGGCTTGGACGGAGCGTGCGGCGCGCACTCAACCTCGGGGAAGAGCGCTTGGATTGGCATGGCATTTGTTGGGGTAGGTCCCAACTCAACCTTTGGCTTCACCTCGGACAGCTTGTTGATGCGCATGACGACCTTCAAGCTCTTGTCGAGGCGCCGGATTGATGCGATGGTTTTGGTGTCGACCACCCCTTTGATCATGGGGATCATCGACGGGCACTTTTGATCGAGGATCATCAAACACTTGATCCTCATGTCGATCATGGCTCCCACACTATGGAAAAACTGCATTCCAAGGATGAGATCATAGTCGTCAAGAGGGATTACCTCGAACGCCATTTGGCCCTTCCACCCGCCAATCTTGACGTCCACGTCGGGTGTTGATCCTACGCCATGGAAGTTGCTCGAATTGATTGGCTTGTACGACTTTTCGGATGGCTCCACGTGAAGTCCCAAGGTCTTCGCAACCTCGGTCGACATGAACATGTTGGATGCGCCGGTGTCGACCAAAGCGTAAAGCGTTCGGCTGCCCACTTCGACCTCCACGAAGAACATGTCGGTGTTTGGAGTGATTCTTTCTCCTTTGGTCGGTGATTGGGCTTGGACCGAGTTGATCATCTTCACAGCCCCAATCCGGATCTGTCTCTTGTCTTCTTTGGACTCCTCCTTTTCTTCCTCAAGGGCAAGGAGGGCATTGATTCGGCCCTTCTTTGGGCACTTTTGGGTCCAGTGCGGACCTTGGCAAATGAAACAAGGAGAAGGCGGGGGTTGATCAAACCTGCTCGCGTAGTCCGTCGATGGTCTACCCCTTTGGAAGGATGGCTTGGAAGACCCTTCTCCCCATATTTTGGCTCGGCCACCTTGATCATGTGCAGCTCGGGGAGTGCTTCGTGCTTCATTCTCGCAAGGTCGATCCGTTCTCCACTCTCTTGCTCGACTCCTTGGTTCGGTCTTGGTGAGGTCGATAAGCGACTCGGCCACGCTCAGTGCTCGCGCAAGACTACTCATGTCCCGTCTCTTGAGCTCGAGAAGTGCCCATGGCTTCAACCCATCCATGAACACTCCGAGAGCCTCCTCTTCGCTTAGGTTGCGAATCTGGAGTTTGAGTTCCGTGAACTCCTTCACGTACTCTCGGATCGTGCCTCTTTGCTCGAGGCGATGGAGCTTGCTACGGGCTTCTTGCTGAGCGAACTCGGGGAAAAAGTAGTCTCGGAACTCTCTCACGAAGTCGTCCCACGTACACACGGGATCGGCGCCGCGTTTAGCCTCATCACACCTATTGCGCCACCAAAGTATTGCCGTATCAGACAAGAACATGGAAGCGGTTCGTACCTTGGTCGTCTCGTCGTGCATGTTGATGGCGCCGAAGTATTGCTCCATGCTCCAGACGAAGTTGTCCACCTCCTTGGTAGATCGTTCGCCTTTGAATTCTTTCGGCTTTGGCACCTCAATTTTGGGCACCGCTTGGTTCGGCACAGCACCGTTGGTGATGCTTAGTTTGCACAAGGCGAGCTCGGTCTTGAGCTCTTGGATCTCGGCCTTCATGGCTTCGACCTCGTCCCTGCGCGGAGCTTCTTCCTCGACCACTTGGACGCGCTCCTTCAACACATCGATCGATGCTTCAAGGGCTTTGTCCTTGTCGTGTAATGGCGCGGTAGCTTTGTTGAGGCATGACGTGAAATCCTCACGGAGCGAGCTGTCGACCTCCATGATCCGGTCTCGCACGTCGTCAAGACCATCCATGAGTTCGCGCACGACGCTCCGGACATTCGCGATCTTCTCATTGAACGCAGCTACGACGTCCCTTGAGGCGTCTCTTTTCTTTCCACGGCCGCGGTCTTCCTGGACTTGCACGGCCTCTCCAACCATGACAGCTTCTTGGCTCGACATTCCTCCGAACAGTTGGCGCTCCTTGATCTCCCGAACGGATCTCTCTTTTGCTCTGATACCACTTGTCACGGGCCGATCGATTGGGATCGTGACCGTGCGGCGACTCGGGCAACTTTGGATCACCCAAGCCAAGCCTTGCTCGATCGAACGCTTACCCGCTCGCTTACTCGGATCGTTGAGAGAGAAAGCTAGAGAGAGGAGCTCTGAAAGGAATGGAACTTTGTATTACTGAAATAGTGGATTGGATTATTACAACTGAAGGAGGACACCCCTTTTATAGTTGAGGGCCTCGGATTACATCCGTTGATCTACTTTTCATCCGACGGGCGAGATCACACCGCCTCAACTACTGACATAAGTGCTTAACTACCATCTACCGACATAAATAATGGAACGGACTCCTGTAATCTAGCTTAATGACAGCTTTGCCCGCCCCTGTAGCTCGGGGAGAAGGCTTGGTGGGAATCCGAGTGAGAGCAGGAGGTCCACGGGCGAGTTGGGGTTGACTCTGGGGAACCTCTCGGGTCGCCCATCTTTCGGGCCGTGACACATGTAACATTATCATCATATCACATGTACCATCATCACGTCATGCGTCCATGCATATGGCATCATCATCATATCATGCATACATCATTACCATCATGTCATGCATATATCATCATGCATAGTTTGATTTCAATTTCACTTTGGACCGCCATATTTCTCTTTCCCGGGACCAATGTTTGCATCCCACATTTATCCAAGATACAATCAGACCATCCGGCTCCCCCACTCTCCGGGCATCTCGTACCCCAACTGGCATCACGAGGACCCTCCGGCATCCAGCCATTCAAAGCCACCAGGCAACCGGCCGTACCCTTCTAGCCAGGCATCTCGCACCCAAACTGGCATCGCGAGGTATCCCTCGGCACAAGACCCGCCGAGCTTCCGGCTCCCCCACTCTCCGGGCATCTCGATACCACTTGGTCTCCCGAGGACCCTCCGGTATCCGGCCATTCATGACCACCGGGCAACCGGCCGTACCCTTCTAGCCGGCATCCCGACACTCCCGGGGCATCGTCGGCTCACCCCCGACGGCTTCCTCATTTATCTCAATTCACATCATTATAATTCAATTTATCATGGCATGTGATGTGATGGCAAATCAAGATCATATTCATCATTGAGTTCATACATGCATCTCAACTCATCATCATACATGCAGCAAGACAATCATCCATGGCAATACAATTCATGGAATCTATACAATTTAAAATAGTCCATATTCCATGCCTTTTCAAAGTTTACAAAATTCCAGCATGTACCATCTTTAGAAAGTATTTAAATTAAATATCCATATGCTTCTCAAAAATCATGGAATCAAAACATGTGATAGACAAGACAATAAGATAACAATTTCATAAAAACACATGCCCAATAAAGTTCCACATAAGAAGATACAATTCATACAAAAACAGCATGCAATTTCGGATAGAAGCAGAATGCACAGTTTCCGAAATAATTCGATTAAAATATCCGAACGACCTCCGAAAATTATGAAATTTTACCAGGTTATATTTAAGACTCTAAAGAAGATTTTTCATGAAGACTTCCAGGCCAGATTCGTTCTAGATAATTTTCTATAGTCATACAAAGCTTCTGGATCTAGCACCGAAACGTCCAGCGTAGTCATCTCCGAAATACCGAGTTTTTACCCACTTATTCTTCTTCGTTTCCTCTGAAATTTGGATATGTTTTACTTCAAGAGGTTCCCTACAACTTTAATTAAGGGGTCTAAGCCAAAATTCCAGAGAATAGTCACCATATGGGTCCATGAAGTCTCGGGTGTCCTGTACCGTGTCTCCAGATTTACCGTCTTCAAGAGTAAGTCGATTCACTAGGCTAAACTTGCTCATTTTACTTAAAATTTGAGTATGTTAGTCTTTAGGATGTTATCTACAAGTTTCATGAAGAAGTCAAAGAGAGATTCTTGATAAAAATCAACATGCAACCACAAATCTACCAAAAGGTCAGCGAAATCGTTTCCAGATCTAGTATCTTCGTAGGATGAGGGTTTGACCCCTTAAATCTCCATAATTTTG